>JAVYIG010002155.1:0-267317 GCA_035222895.1 Strongylocentrotus droebachiensis
CTTCCCGATCATTATGTTTCGATCATAGTTTATCATTAATATAAGCAAGGACAAGGTAACAAAAATAAAAAATAAAATAAATCTGTAAAAGATTTTTTTTTTTAATTCTGTAGCTGACTTCGAACTTTTAAATATAGGTATACTTCAAAATAACAAAGTTTTGCAAAAAATCAAAGTAGTTGACGATTTCGTCTCTTGATATTTTACCTTTAAAAATATGAAGGATTTTGAAGGTAAATGATTACCATTGAACAAAGGTAAAATATACTGAATTCCATATGTATAATTATAATTGTATTTGTTGTACCACAGTATATGATGATGATGAGGATTCACAAGCATTTGTATGGCGCCATATATCTGTTTCAAAAACATTCAACAGCGCTAGCTCCTCCAATAAAGTTAGCATATTAAAAACATGATGAGAAGAGAGAAGGCTGATGAGGAGCTTCCCACAATCTTTTCAGCTCTGCGGTTGACTCGGATGTCTTTAATATCATGTCGTCATGTTACTCCCATCCTCAACACTCTTCTCCTTCTCTAATCTCCTCTCATCTCTTTCCCTTGGTTCGTTACCCTTCTGATCACATCAGACGTATTATATTTTCCTCACGTACGTCTTTACTCTACTACAAGTTTCACACGAGCAAATGATTAACGAATGTTGAGTCGTCTTTTAAATCTGCCTCTCACATTTTGTGATCATTTTCTCCATTACAGTTAACCTTCTGCTACCGTAATCCCCTTTTCTGATGCAATTCACCATATTTAGCAACTTGATTACCCGTTCCTCAGGAAATAACCCTGTGTGTCACAACGTGCAAATTGGTTTTCTTTTCTAGTACGAAGTATGGCGTTTTTTTAACAAGCTGAAATCAGAGAAGCTACCGCATGGTCGCTTTGAAATAGAATTTTAGGACCTAACACTCTTTCATATCATACTTATTCATACAACGGCTGATCAGCAAAGACGATTGTTTATGACAAGTTCTTGAATATTTGAGTAAGCAAGGGGGTCAGAACGGGCATTATAGCTGCAATTAAGAAAACGCGAACTGAAATACATGACTATTGCACGCACACACACAAGTCGCCGAATGTTATTGTCTCTAGGAGTTGTGAAGCACGTTTCTGTATAGTTAAACGTGAGACTATCGGTTTCCTGGCCAATATTTGACTAGTTTTAATTCGTTGAAGATTGTGTGTCAGCTACCATTTGTATGAAAAATAGATGAATAAAGCAATCTCTCATGATATCCGTCACATTTCTACGTGATTTGAGATTGTACAATGTTGCCCTTGAAGTGGGAATAAAATGTTTTAACCTCTTTTCATGACACGATTGTTACAATATGGTTTATTCTTGATATATATCCTTGATAGATTCTTCATGGACTCTTATAATTATACATAATTTATTCGTCAACCTCAATTACTTTTTGAATCAATAAAGTTCTGAGAAAATACAAATGTGTACGTCTAGAATAAATCAAATTCTCATAATCACTCCATGAAAAAAAGTAAAAAGAAGAAAAAAAGAAGAAGGTTATTCCAACTGTACGGGCAACAGTATAGCAGGAAACAAATAAGTTTGGCCTACAAATGTGTCTTTTTCTTTGTTTGTCTTCAAATCATGGCTTTGCAATACAACAAATAAGTCTGTAGACGTGAATGATCGCTAGCATAACTGTTGCTTTTATAGGGCAAGGCAAGGGTATTGACGGAAGACTTGATGGTATGCTGGTGGTGCCTTTCCCCGCCCTTGAAATTCTACCGGCAATTACATTATTGTTTGAAAGACGCTGTCAGGCTCATTCCGGAAGGTTAATTGTGTATGCATGTGGGTGTGGTTTAATGGGTGTGCGTGTGGGCGTGCGTGTGCGTGTACGTATGTGTGTATTAAAAAAAATAAAAAAAGTGTGTGTGGGTGCGTGCGTGCGTGTGTGTGTGCGTGTGTATGTGTGTTAACAAACAATACAAATGTCCATTGATATAGATATATATATATATCCAGAATATAATTCGTGATAAGTATAAATTCTGCACAAGAGTTTTGATGTAAGAGAGATATGTGATTCCTCAAACAGAATAATAATGATAATTGTTATAATCATAATAATAATCATAATAATAACAAAAATAATATCAATAGTAACGTGTTGAATAATAATAACAATAATATATCTTTAGTCACGTTTTCAAAAATAATAAACATAAATGTACTGTTAAGTGTTGTAATATTAAAGATAAAACATAAATGCCGATGTTTAAAATATTCTGTCTCATAGCCTGGATCCTCTAAACCACAAATAAACTCAAATTAACCATCAATTAAGCATGCTTCTTTGTCAAGTCTTTTACACTAAAATAACTTTGATCGAGGCATTTATATTTGCTATGTACCTAAATATTAACAATAGGTAGTATAATATACCGGTAGAGTATACAAAGCACGTCTAATAGATTTGTGACAAAAGAGAAAATCGATGCCATCCTTTAAACAAAATTTAATTATCTTCATATTCCTAAAGAGCAATCGAAATATTAACCAAGACAGTACTCTACCACGACATATTGTTACCGATAAAACTATGACAATATAATTGTCCTTTTTTTTTCTTTAAAAAAATAGCAGTGACAATGGTACTATTGGCAGTACTAGTAGTCGTAGCAGCAGTAATTGTAGTAGTGGTAGTCGTAGTAGGAGTAAGTGTAGTCAGGCGGTTGAACCCTCCCCCCTTCAAATTTATTATGTGTGTGTTTTGGAGAAAGCCCCCCCCAATTCAATTTTTTTTTTTTTTAATAATTAATCAAGAAATTGTGGTAAATGGGTGACCCCAAAAAGCTGACCTTACCCCCCCCCCCCCCCCCCCCCCCCCCAACGAAACAAAATATCGATCGGCCTCTTAAACTGCGTGAAGTGTCACATAACAAGTCGGAATGTTACTTCATTTCGGTATGTTATTCAATGAACTAACGCAGCCCTTCAAACTGCTGTCTGACTTCAAATCTTGTCACTAAACCAGGTTTGTTTACCCATTGATATTAACTGAACTTGTCGTTCCCGTTGTGTGTGCTTAATACAGGGAACCACCCGGTTCTCCAAATGGGTCAACGTGAATATTCATTATTCTCTTGCCTTAATAATGGGACATATGTTTTAAGGTGATCATCGCCATTTTATGTTTTTAATCCAAATCCACCCTCTACATACAAAATTAAGGATGAGTGACAGTGAATATTGAGAGAAAATGAAAATATGTGTTATAAGTAAAACAACCTACAAGTCTAGACTAACAATGAAAAAAATAAAAAGTAAAACAAATCAATTTATATGAAATCATAGGCGTACAAAGCGAAAGGGGGATATGGTGACTGCAGCAAACATATATGAACGAGGAATACTTACGAACCACGGCATCTTCCATTTCTTAGACATAAACGCGATCTTTAACCTTTTAATTGCATCGATATTCGCTCGCTACATTATGCCCAGACAGATACACAAAAGGATTTTTGTTCGCATTAATGTAGGGATGTATTTTAGAATCTTTAATGCTTGCACTTGCAAATGGCGCAATCCTTTTCAGAAACCGGAGACAGAAGAATTATGTTGACGGTAGGCATCAAAAGGATTTGTTCAATATAAGTCCAACATACATATCATTTTTTTAGTATAGCCTTATTGATCCTGTATACAACAAATAAAACGTCTGCTGGTCACATTGACATTTCCATCTTCTAATTCATCTTTGACAAGTTATCTATACTAAAACATTGCGGGCAAAAAGCTTTTGGTGACTTGCATTTTCTTGTCAGGGTTCTGCCCTGAAATTTAAGCCTTGGCAACCCTGTAGCAATCAATGCATTATAGCAAATTCTCTCAGAAATTGCACATTTTCAAACTCTATCATAATCAGAGAAATTAAATCTCATATTTTTGTCATAAAATGACCTATTCTTATCTTTCTTTAATCATAGAGAAAATTGTCTCTGTTAATATAGATTTTTAGTTTAATTCTTAATCCTATTGAAGAGTCATAAACTTGTTCTTTTAAAAGAAATGAAAATATGATACAAAAATACATTGATCAGTCTCCTTAAACGGATACTTTGCATTTATAAAAAAAATTATTTACAATGATGCAAAGACTATGGAAACACGTTTTCCTTTGGATATTTCTTAGGTCATCTTATAACAGTATCATTTAAACGTCCTGTGAGTTTCATAATAATTTAAGCATGAATTACAAGTTATGATCATTTTGGTAAACCTACACTGTAAAAAATATCTGTATTTTTACAGGAAAAAAAATATAGATTTGTAACGTTTTAACTAAATACAGCAATTCGGATGTATTTTTTACATATATCCCGTAAAAGTACTTCATTTTTATTGTGAGACTGATTTACATAAGAAATTTGTAATTTTAAGGCAAAATACAGGTACTAATACAGTTTGCCTGTAATTTTACAGATCTATCTCGTAAAAATACTTCATTTTTATTGCGAAACTGACTTACATCAGAAATTTGTAATTTTAAGGGAAAATAGAGTACTAATACAGTTTGCCTGTAATTTTACAGATCTATCCCGTAAAAATACTTCATTTTTATTGTGAGACTTACTTACATCAGAAATTTGTAATTTTAAGGCAAATTAGGGTTACTAATACAGTTTGCCTGTAATTTTAAGGCAAAATAGAGTTACTAATACAGTTTGCCTGTAATTTTACAGAATGATGAAATTGTTTACCTAAATGTATTTTTACAGATGTCTGTATTCGTACAACGATTTCTTAAATTGAATGGATATGGTGCAGTTTTACTTCGATGTGATTTAATTTGAATGCAGTTACTAGATTCTTTAACAAAATTCTGTTTTTATAATGTCGTTTTGATTGGACAGCATTTTACATTTCATGAAACTTATTTCACATACCCTCCCATGCCATAAGTATTGCAACATAGCTAAAATGCATGCATTTTTATTTTATTTTACAAGCCTTTATATTGTTATATTTCATTCATAACCATAGTGTTGTCGACCATTTTTGTATATTTTGAGAGGGAAAACTAGTCCCTTTTCATTCCTGAGAGAAGTAGATGACCAGACCCGGTCATTTCTGAAACAAATTGGAAGACAAATGAACAAAGGCAAAACAAATGAAATTTTGGGAGATGGGGATTATCAGTGAGCGAAATCATGAAACTGTTTCATATTTCTCCCAAAACTGTTTACAGGTTTCGTTTGTAGTTTTCGCAAAGAAATAATGGCCGTAAGGTACCAATACAAGGGCAGAGGAAAAGGGCAACACCCAGAGAAGAAAGATTTCTTTGTGCCGTTGCTAAGGAGGATGCGCGCCAAAATCAGAGGTTGTGATTATCCAACAAAATATAATAAATGTGTGAAAATTTACTTTCAATAAACTAGTACAATATATTCACCTCTAGAAACTGACTATAATTTAATATATCGGTGGAATAAAGTTGCATTAAAACGTCTTTGCAATACAGATCTAAATCCTCCTTGGCAACGGCACAAATAAATTTGTCTTCTCTGGGTGTTGCCGTTTTCCTCTGCCCTTGTCTTGGCACCTTATGGCCATTATTTCTTTGCGACAAGTATAAACGAGACCTGTAAACAGTTTTGGGAGAAATATGAAACAGTTTCATGATTTCGTTCACTGATAATCCCCATCTCCCAAAATTTCATTTGTTTTGCCTTTGTTCATTTGTCTTCCAATTTGTTTCAGAAATGACCAGGTCTGGTCATCTACTTCTCTCAGGAATGAAAAGGGACTAGTTTTCCCTCTCAAAATATACAAAAATGGTCGACAACACTATGGTTATGAATGAAATATAACAATATAAAGGCTTGTAAAATAAAATAAAAATGCATGCATTTTAGCTATGTTGCAATACTTATGGCATGGGAGGGTATACTGTAGCATATTTACAGATTCCGTTTTCCAACTTTAAAATCCCAGACATGATTTCGAATAATTAGGCGTTACGAAGTAGAATAATTAAATTAAACGAGATTTAAAAGAAATTTAATATTGAAGTTTAATTTATATTCTACGAAGTATAAGCCTAATATGAGGAATCATGTCCCTCCCTGATTGAATGTTCTGTCAGTGTGACTATTAATACAATTGATTTTGTTGTCTTTTTCCCGCCCTTCTTTGCATGATTGAATGAGCCTTTTGTCTTTGAATACTGATGCACGTAGCTTTGAGTGGGCTTCTTATACATGATGCGGAGTAGCTCATTTGCATATGAATGAAGTCCCAGAGACTTTAAATGTGTACTATATTTCTACATTCATGCTGTAAAATTACATGGTGGTGTAAACAAAAATTAAAAAAAATTAAAAAAATACAAATACACAAAAAGGTACTTCCACACCAAAGGGAGGCGAGTTGGCTCAGTCGGTAAAGCGTCCGTCTGTCGAACCAAAGATCCCGGGTTCGACTCCCACCCAAGCGGATGACTGAAACCTGCGTTGTGTGTTAACGTGCCCCTTCCCTTGTTCATAGACGCAGGTTATGTCAAGTGGAAAACACTCCGTCCCTCGGATAGGACGTTAAATGGAGGCCCCGTGTAGAGAAGAGTCACTACCTTTGCACGTTAAGAACCCACTGCACTATTCGTATAAGAGTAGGGGGAAACCCCGGTGTAGTGGTCCACCTGCACACCCCCAGTATAGTACGATAATACTCTGTAAAGAGGTCTGTACTCAAAAGGAAGAAGGGAAAGCTGTAAACCAAATTAACAAACATTTGTATTTATACAACGTTTTTGTACTATATTTTTACATTCATTCTGTAAAATTACATGGTGGTGTAAACAAATAAAACAAAATTGCTTCAAATACAAATACACAAAAAGGTACTTCCACACCAAAGCTGTAAACCAAATTAACAAACATATGTATTTATCCAACATTTTTGTACTATGTTTTTACATTCATTCTGGTGTAATTTTAATCAACATACAATTTGTAAAAGAAAATACATGAAATGTTTGTAGGAGAAAATAACAACCAATCTGTATTTTTACAACATAATTTATGGCGACTCTGCTGCCAGCAGATTTGCTGTAAAATTACAGAGATTTTTTTTACAGTGTAGCTTTTTTCAAATGTTACAAGGAAAGTGCTTTTAAATAGCACCAGTGCACAATAAGCGTAAGCCTGGCGCCTGAACATTTCGTGGCATCAATTCTTGATACAAAAGGGGTTATAAATTAAGATTTATATGATTTACACAAACATTAAGGTAATTCAGGGCCTTAAGTAATAATGTCTTTTATAAAGGTATAGCGACCGTATCAATACAAAATTCGAAAAAATATGTTGAGAACCCTAAAGGGTATGTTAAGCAATGTTCATAAATCTTCTGAGTATGGATATCATAAAATCAATCTTTAGCCGTTATTGCATATCTGAAGGTGAAGATTTGAAGATTTGAAAAGGTAATACAGTTGTTATTTCCACTTAAAACAATAATTCGTGTTTCCTACAGTATATTGCTCTTCTCTTCTTTGAAACCTTCTTAGAATCATTTTAGTTTGCTTCTTGTTCTCGAAAAATATTTTGAAAACATGTTCATGAGCGACAATTGTCAGCGATGATTTTACAAAGATATTATTGGTTAGAATGGAAATTGAATGTTGCAAAATGTCAACAGGTATACGCTCATTGTGCATTCATTTTTTTGATGCTTTTCAAAGCGCACTCTTTGCACAATTTGAAAAGTGGTTCATTTTACAAAAACGATCATTACTCAAGATACTTCCATCAAAATCTCGTTGCATTTTTTTTCCTCGAGACACCCCGTATATATATATATATATATATATAAATATATATATAAAGAGAGTGTGTGGGTGTGTGTGTGTGTGTGCGTGTGCGTGTGGGTGGGTGTGTGCGTGTGTGCGTGTGTGCGTGTGCACGCGTGTGTGTGTGTGTGTGTGTGCGACGCGGGTTTGGATAACGTGTAACAAAACTTACATGTGGGTGCGCTTATGTCGGTTGGTCATATGCATATTGGGAGGCTGATGGGGCGGCAACGTGAAACGTTACACGCTTGTATATATTGTTATACAAGGGAGCGTTGCGACCAAACGATAACAATGTGCGATTTTCGACACAAATAGCTAGGGGACGTCCTCGCAGGCGCCTCGGCTACGCGCGTCGCTGGTGTACATGCTCTCGGCCGCGTGTGTGCGTGTGCGTGTGCATGTGCGTGTGTGATAACGTAATTGACGATAACCAATCTGCTTAAAAACTTTTCAATAACGATGTACAATTCAATGGCTGCTACACCGTACTTCAACGGGTCAGCTTATTAATTTACATGGGACACTTAACCTCTAAAATACTAAAATGATTGATTAAAAATCGCTCTCATCCTGACAGATATAAGCCCTCCGGAGGAGGTCGTTGACAACCAAGAGACTTTGAGAGGAGAATGACCTCTCGGATGAAATCTGTTAATTATTGTCAGCGAGAGACACTCCCCGAGAGGGAAATCTGATACCGATATCTTCTCCTGATAGTCCATAGACCACAGGCAAGAAATTGATCTTAGGCCCACTCTATCATAAAATCCTCAAAATCTACTGAGTTATTTGGAGATTGAAGGAGGTGCATCAGAGCTATTTTCCTTAACAAAGATGTATAGTGTGTTCGGTCATTGAAGCAACACTGGTTGCAATGGCGAAGCGTGGCTTGTTGAATCGGTGGGAGGAGGAGGGGGGGGGGGGAGTAGACACACGAAATCACGGAGTTACAGATTATGTAGTATACAAATATATATACTGTCACAGGCTGGTTGAAACTACGGTCCCCGAGGTGACGTGACTACAACTTATTTCATGAGGGACGCTGCCCTTGAGGAAAACGGTCGTCATCATGTCTCACCAAGGATGTCATAGTATAACTAGAATCTTGAGTTTAAGCAGCAGATAATTAGTTTATATCCGTCACATTAAATAAAGCATTGATGTACTGATGATCATCTGCACCTTAGGTTGACCACGTGCCCCCTTTCGCTACTCTAGTGTTCCATATTTTAATGATGTTAATTCTTATGCAAATTATGTTGACCCCCCCCCCCCCCCAACAAAAAAAAAAAATAAAAAAAAATGATAGGCCTATATATATATATATGATATTTGAAACGATCTTCCTTTTTTGGGGTCGACGTTTATCAAATGATTATGAAATAATGCGCACCGATTCATCGAAAAGCACATTTTGAGTTAACGGGGAGGGGAGGGGGGGGGGGGGGGGGATAGTTCATAAGAGTATTATCTCGAGTTTTTTTTTAAAGCAACTTTAGATAAGCACCGATCGCCTTCAAAGTAGCTATTGGATCTTGAAATATCTAGCATTTTAGAGCATTCGTAAATGACATCGGATATAAGTGTGTGATCGTGTTAAATCTGTTGAATATTATATGAATGTCAATTACGTTTTTATTACTAAAGCGGAACTGATTGTCTATGAAATTTCAAGGCACATCAGTAACAGACAATAACGGCAGACGAGGAACTACATCAAAACCATCAAAATTGATGAGGAAATTAATCAATATAAGTAATGGTCCATTACGGGCTCTAACCATTCCGATTGTCTATACATAAAATGATTATGCTTGCAAATTGAACTTTACCGTCCTAAAAATTTCATTATTTTTCGACTTGTCTTCTAACCTACTTAAATTCATTTGATTTCAGATTTTCATAAAAAATACACCCTCACTTGCGGATATGTTCCTGAGGAACCTTTTTGCAAACACACTTGGGAGTTATTTTGCTTTCGAGGTGACCTACTTCAACGTCTCCACACCACAGTAATTTACACCATCTTTCTGCATTGCCCAAGGATTGCATGCGGTTTGGTTTTCTATTTCACAAACTGGACATATAATTCTTCACTTTTATTTTCATGGTCTATAAATGTTAGATGATTCTTTGGTATTTAGAAACACATGCATTTCACTAGGGTGGTCTCATTGAATTATAATAGCAGTAATAGAGGCAGGTGTGGTCAGGCACATTACAAACATGTAGCATGTCGAAGCCACGCATGGTGTATTGGTAAACCACAATATTTCTCCAAATGAATGATAAACACGCTGAACAATAAAAACCAAAAATGAGATATTGTCGCTATTTCAGGAATTTAGATATGAAATAATTTATGAAAGAATAGAGGAAAATAGAAAAAGAAATAATCTCTCAATATCGATTTTCCATCGATAGGCGGTAGACACATTTTTGAATTTATCACTTAAAGTTATTGATTAATGACTGCCGGTCAATTTAATGTTATGATTCGTTTACCACTCGTACGAAAACTTGAGCATATATAAAACATACATATTTCTTTCCTTCTAATGTTTCAGTTTAAAAATGACTCTTTATTTTTCAGAGTCCTACACTTGTGTCTCTTGTTGAACCCGGCAACATATGATATAAGGGGCTTACCAAGCTTAGGGTGGAAGCGGCAGACAACCACCCCTGCCATTTTAAATCCCAGACCATAAATATCAATATACAATCAGGTCCACAGTACAGAGGCTGGGCTGCCCAGCAGATTAATTTCGCTCCAAGTCTGGGTATAAGAATGGGGAGGAGGGGTGAGGGAGGGGGAGTGGGTGAGTGGGGACGGCCAATTATGGGAGATTGTGTCCCGTGTTGTTTTTGGATTAGCCATTAAATTATTTAATCAATTTGAGGGAAATCAGTTTTTGCGTAATGTTCCCAATTTTAATTTCAATTTTAATCAATAGTGGGATAACAAATGTAAGTCGGTATACTTGTAAAAAATAAAATAAAATACAATGTTTGCAATGATTTAGAGCAATGGTAGTATACTACAGTTATGATTTTTTTTTCTTCATTCTCTCTTTCTAGGCAACGTCAGAAACTCCAGCAGCTAAGAATTAAGTTGTTCAGTAAGAAAATGATATTAATCAGTTTGCTGAAAATTCTCCACAAACGACTTCTTAAAAAAAAAAAAGTTTGTATCATCAAATATAAGTACATGACTTGTATTCATCAATGTAGCTAATTTTAGTTTGACAGCGTTTTTCATGTTTTTTGTGTAATGTTACAAAATGTTGGTAAAGATTGAATCTGAATTAATTTTTTAATTATCTAGATAGAAAAGAATGAGAAGAAATCAGAAATAGGCAATGAAGCTAAAGATAGTGATACGTAAATACAATGAAGATCCATGAGTGGAACCTTAGTCACACCACCGAAACGATACCTTGTCAACTCCAAACCGATCGATTATATATTATAGGCAATGTTTGTTTTTCTCCTTGTTCGCTTGAAAAAAGATTCAGTTGAATTCAATTAACCGATCCGAGATTATAGCTCATATTCATTGGTCTACGTTTGCACTTCTAATAACTGACATCGTTCCTTCATTACACTGTGTTTGGACTGCAATTTCGACCAATCAGATGGCTGGATTTCTTAAGTGAGGTATATAATTAGAATTATCAACCATGGTTCGTTTCTTGCCCATACATCACCTACATTTAGTTCACTCAAAGTCTTGCGTTTAGATGATTTACACTTATTCCAAGTAGGAATGTTCATGTACTTATGTCATAAACATATTCTCCCCGAGTCAATCCTAACTTATTTTACTTTAAATTGCAATATTCATAGCCATAGAACAAGAAATGTATGGATTTTCATTTGCTTCATAATTATGCGTACACACTTTTTTCAAAAATCTACAATGTACCAAGGACCTATCATTTGGAATTCGCTTTCCTTATCTATTAAAGAATCTCAATTGCTGATTTTTTTTAAAAGGAGGTTTAAAATATTTATTCATACAATTTTTTTTTTTTTTTTTAAACCTCTTGTTTCATTTATCTGTAATAGTATATATAAGGCACTGTGTTGTATCCTCCCTGTATTGTTGTATTTTGTCATGTCCCTGTATAAGTCTGGTACTTATATTTATATATCTTTCAATTTATATTTAGGTCAGCCACTTTATATAACGGTCACTTTCTTTCTGGCTGCTACCTGCCAAGCTTTTATAACACTTTTATATTGATGAACCAATTTATATCCATGTATTCTATTTCTTTATTGAACAATTTATAGTTCTCTGAATGTATTTTTATATCTTTTGTAATTGTTTTGGTGAAATAAAACTGAGTTGAATTGAATTGAAAACTATGTCAGGGCTGACTTTTGTTTTCACTGAAGTTTGTTTCAGTTCAAACGCCGCTTTCCCAACATAAAATGGTCTTTATGAAAGCATTTTGCGATGAAAGCTTCAGCCGTCGGAGCTCCTTTCTCTCGTGAAAATGTCGTGTCCTCCCTACCCTTCCGTAGAGAGAGAGAGAGAGAGAGAGAGAGAGGGGGGGGGGAGAAAGATATATATATATATATATATATAGAGAGAGAGAGAGAGAGAGAGAGAGAGAGAGAGTGGGGGAGAGAGAAAGATATACATATATATATATATATAGAGAGAGAGAGAGAGAGAAGGGGGGAGGGACAAAATGAAGGAAATACGGGGGAATAGAGAGAAAGAGAGAGAGAGAGAGAGGGGGGATAGATAAAGAGAGAAGAAAAGGGAAAGATACAGAGGAGAGAGAGAGAGAGTGAGAGAGAGAGAAAACACAGGACACTCACCTATATATTCGTATTGTAGGCCCCTATATGGAGATGTGAAATATGATACGTTATCCCCATGGGGACAATGAAAACATCTTCATCAAAATGTCATCGTCTCGATTGAGGCAATAGTGACAAAGAACCAGCTAAAGGAAATATGGATTTCAAGGAGGATTTTAAAATGAATATCGTATTTTCAGCTCTCGTCAAGCGGGTTGAACATACGGTACATGTAGTAGTAGGAGTAGTCCCCAGACGACAGCTCACATGATGCGCATACATTTCATGGTTACGGTTGTTAACATGTCGAAAACAGATAGTTTTACATTTGAATGCTGCAGCGGATCGATCCAGTATTATTATCAGAAATCTGGGGGGGGGGGGGGGGAGAAATGTAACTTGGCAGTAAAATTGACCCAGGAAGGAATTCGAACGGTCATTTCTATGCCCGGTGGGGGGGGGGGGGGGGGTGGTTAGAGCAACAAATAAGTTTCGTCAGCCCTTATAATTATAAAGCTCCATAAGGGGGACGAGGAGTGTATTCGTTGACTAAACACCCATTTTAATCATCAATTCTTCTGGGAGGGGGTTGTTTCTGGAACTTCAATCCATCTTAAGTTTTAATGTACATTGAGTATCAGTAGAAGTAGTAGTAGTAGTAGTAGTAGTAGTAGTAGTAGTAGTAGTAGACGAAGAAGAAGTAGTAGTAGTTGCTTTGTTATTATTATTTCAGGATTTTGTAATTGCCTCGATACACGCTCCAGATAAACTAATAGACTCTAAGAAATAAATGCTATCAACTCATTACTTGCAAGTTTCATCCCATGTTTTATTTTTTGATTGGTTTATTTTTTTATAATTTGAATTAATATATAATCATTTAATCGTATGTACACAATTGCTTACACAAAATTTCACAGGTATCTGTACATAGCATAAGGCACTGTTATATACATTGCACAAATCCGCGTTCTCCATATACCTTATAAAAATTTACAGCGCGAAGTGAAAACGTAGAACATAATTAAAAATATTTAACTGTTAACCCTATATTTTATTTTTTTTCAATCACGAAATATACTTCTTTAAGCCAACTGATATTTTCCCATCCACGTTTGACACAATCTTTGGAAACATTTGCACCAGCAATTTTGATTAGTAAAAGAAATGCGCTCATCAGTACATTTATCAAGTTTGCATGGAAAATGTGTTTATGCTTTAAACTTCATAATTAGGCCATTAGCATCAATTCTACAAACAATAATTTATTATAGATGTTATGAACTGCAATAGATGAAATAAGAATACAAACACACAAGAGGAAAGCATAATTACACATCCAGTTGATGGTTAAATAAATCAAATATTGTATAAATATTTAATATAATATATTGTGCGCCGACATGCACGTGTTAAACATACTAAGTTTGGTATACCCAATCCCATTATTGTATTGAACCATCAAAACGAATTTACGTAAGGCTTAAAGAACCACCCTGTCATCTCTAATTGCCTATACAGAATGTTATTTTCAGCGCTGCACTCGAAAACAATTCATCGAAATAAAAACAAAACTGCATCGACGACATGACACATTTGCAGCAAAAACATTGTCATTTTTTCCGCATGAAGAAACGTACATATAAATCTATCAAACGATTCAGTGATATTTGTTTTCTTTCTGCTAAAGCATGGCGTATCATGTATATAATTTTTGGAGAGATGAGGGAATGATGGAAAATTTGCCCTGTATAATGTCAAACTATATATTGCTAAGAAATAAAATAATATACACCTGGTGAAATATTTCTCTCAAAAATACCAAATATCTTTGTAGGATCATCGCAGATGCAAACAAGGCAAATTCTCTTTTGACACACCACAATGAATTTAAGTCTGATAATTTACATGATAGGCCTTTTTGTAATTTAACTTAGAAATGAACAAAAAGTGTGAATACACAGTTTAGCAACAAAATAATACACAACTTGTTAGTAACCAATGGATTTAAAGAAAATTCCCTAAGAAAGGTAAATCAAACAATCCACTGAGTCAATTATCATCTTAATTTATTGTTCGGTAACGCGATGAAATCACGTTTAAAAAAAAAATCATATAGCATGTTTATGTCTTCAGTTTTTGCTTGAATAAATGGACATAATAGACTTGTTCTACGGGCGGAAATGGGCAAATACCCATGGTTCTCTTCCTTCTCCTTATCTTAAAATAAATCAATCATTATAGCTAACCCTTGTTAAAGGCAATATTCAATGGCCATATATCATCGTAGACATCTAGCATATATATATAGGTAGACCAGGGGGTGTTTCACAAAGATCCTAAGTAGAACTTAACACTAAGTTGGACTTAAAAATTATGGACAACCATTTGAGCCTTAAAATGAAATATATTAAGAAGCAGAAATTCAAGCATTTTATACTTTTTATAAATTCCACATCAAGAACATGAAATCTCCTTGATGAAAGAAAATATGAATGATTTAAATCAACATTTTATGCCTTTCAAAATAACTTTTACAAAATATGTTCAAAGATGCTAACGGCTTTCCATAATTTTTAAATCCAACTTAGAGATAAGTTCAACTTAGGATCTCTGTGAAACACTCCCCTGAGGCATTTTATTAATGGCTAGCAAGAGAGCTACCGAGTCGTTTGTATTCGTCATTTTGTATATTTGCTTCAATGCACATACAAACATATATGTATTTGCATTTATATGTGGAACGTGAATTAATACAAAAAAGCCAACCAACCAACTAACCAACCAAACAAGAAAAAATAGATTGTATTATCACACACTTGTAAATATTCCTCCTCCCACTCACAGAAAAACGATCTTAAGCCCCAGGGAAAGTGGTTTGTGGTGTAAAAAACCCAAATGATGGAAAGGTTTAACAGGAAAGCTTTGTAACTTCATGTTTGTCATTGCACAATAGAGAGGAACCCTTTCAACTAATTTATTAAAACAATCAACCTAAAGATTTGGTGAATTAAATTTGTGAAGAAACAATTCCCAGGATTAAGCTGATAACCATTACTTTATTCAATCATTTATTTTATTTGCTTGAAATACTGAGTACAACCATTCACATCCCCCAAAACATCAAGTGACATATTTGTATGTGTACTGCATGTGGAGCGGCATCACAGTTATGAAGGAACGTGAAAATAAATATATGCAGCGGTGAATGTGGCCAATCGACTTCAGAGCTTGACCAGCTAAATAAAATTACCCCGTTAAAGGGCCTACATCCTAAAGCCATTAGCTCAGGAGGCGTTGTTCGACATACGCCAATTACGCCGACCGATTGTCCTGACCACTCTACATCAAGCCACATCAAGAAATAAAAAATAGGCCAGTATAGATACTAACATCTGAGCCCAGAGTTGTCATACAAGTTGTTCTGTATGTTTACCCACTTGTTTGTTTGAATTTTCTTTCCGTTGAAAGTCGATTTTCGGACAAATCCTAAACCTTGCGCCAGGACGTCACTGCGCCAGGACGTCACAAGGGGTTGCGTCTAAGCCTGAATGTCCTTTAATGGCGCAATTGAAATAATACCTCGTGTGCATTTGGCCTAATTCACTTAATTTTGTTAACGTTACACTTACATGCACGAGCATTTACATGTTAACAAGACGTACAACGATTAGAATTGATTGCAATGTCCTCGATGCAGCATACATATCGTGCATTTTAATAGGGCTTCTGTAGCATTAAAACGACCCGAATCGAATGATAAGGTGCTTTGGCATATTTAGTGTTCCAGTAAGGCATAAACAGACGGCAGTTACATCACACCCTGTTACTCTGAGATTGTTCATATGCATCGTTACTGCTTCCGTTTACATTTAAGCTGTAACTCCGACTTTGCATCGTCGCTCTGGAGGAAACCGGGATCTTCCTAGCGCAACAATGGCACGCCAATATGACACCCCGCCGTAACTCCCCGTAATGAAAAGCGTAAATTATGGGATTCAAACACATGTTGCACAGTACAAAAATAACAGTTGTGTAAAAGTACACACTTGTGAAGTCCACTGCGATCCCGAGATTGAAAAGTAGGTAGAACATTTCATTAGGTCCCCAGCA
Organism: Strongylocentrotus droebachiensis; assembly: GCA_035222895.1. NCBI lineage: Eukaryota > Metazoa > Echinodermata > Echinoidea > Camarodonta > Strongylocentrotidae > Strongylocentrotus > Strongylocentrotus droebachiensis. Next base: position 16,779 of record JAVYIG010002155.1, read on the forward strand.
GATCAGGTACGCTAAAGATACGATGACCATGGTTTTAAGGACGCTCCGAGAGGCCATGATGGCGAAACGACGTCGAGGTTGTGATGGGAGTTTCATGCTAGATTTTTTGTTTTTGGGTAAGTCACTATCTTCGTGGTTCTCTTTTCTCGATCCAGGTAAAGTGCCAGAAGACACGCCCATCCGCAAGGTTGGCATGTCCTTACGAAGTCGAACGACGATGCGAATGTAAACGTACACCATGATGGTCAAAGGAACCAGGTAATGATCAATAAAGACAATGCAACCAAATGCCTTCTGCAAGCCTACTGGTTCCTCTGGCCACGTGGCCGAGCACGAGCGGTTGTCTATGGTAGCATTGTTCTCATCAACGGCTAGGTCACCTGATATGTGATGGACCATCAACCAAGGAATCTCATGCAGAGGACCTATTATCCAGGGCAACAGGCATAGTAACCGCGCACGATTGATGGTAAAACGGTTCCTGTATTTGAGCGGATAGATCACAGCGAAGTACCGCTCCACGGTCAGGCAAACCAGGTTGACGGTAGATGACACCGAGATGGCCCAAAGAGGATACTCCGAAAACCAAAACTTGCAGACGAACACCGCGAATTTGGGCTGGATCGGCAGCTTCGGTTTGGGTGTCACATAGAGAAAGAAGAAGATGATGCTACTTGTGAAGTCGATGACGGATTGGTTGGTGATGAGGACATTGGTGAAGGACCGTAGAGACGGAACGCGGGCCAGGACGAAGATGACGAGGCCATTCCCAATGACACCCAGCAAGGCAATGAAGAGGTAGATGGAAATAAGTGCAGGATGGGTGCCTTCGTAACCTCCTGAAGAAGCTGTCTCAGATGTGTCATCTTCAATGATGGTTGCGTTGGTGGGATCGATAGACATTGTGTGGCTTAGCGTGAACCAGCTGATTTCATGGGAATGTGGTGGCCTCAATATCGCCCGGAGAAAGGATCTGTGAATCAATAGAAAAGCATACGATTTAGTACAAAAGGAGAAGAAGCAGAACCGAACAAAAATAACAAATAAAAATAAATAAAAGAAACATATGTGAACGTTGACCAGCGTATGGCGACATAATCTGATTTGTTTTTATATCTAGGATACTCGCGGAATATCCTCTTCACATGAAAAGAAAGAGAAAGAGAGAGAGATAGAAAGAGAAGAAGAAGAGAGAGAGAGAGAGTGAATGAAAGAGAGAGAGAGAGGGGGGGGGGGGGAGAGAGAGAGAAAGAGAGATGCTCTGGAAATAATGACACTCTGAAATGACCATCACCATTTCCCTCTATTTTAACCAAAAAAGGTGATTTGTAACACAATATGCACCAAACAAACCTTTCCAAAGGAGCTGTAATGATATTGCCGGGATAGCACCAGCGCCTGTGGCCTTTACGTCTGCTCGCCCAAATAATGTTATATGTTTTTGACAGATCAGTTTCCGGAAAAGGGTAATTTGACAGGGTTTTGCGTTGAGAATGCGGGTCGCCAAGAACTGTGCCTTCTGACGTAGGAATGTGTCAGCGAGCTGCCTAGCCCTTTAATGCGCCGGTGAATTATCGTTCGGTCTACAACCAGTTCGTCTACTAAGCAATTAGTCTATTCCTATATATGGTATACACCTAGCCCGTCTACTACCCACATGGTCTAGTTATCATTTCGTCTACTTTGTGGTCTAATGACCATTTAGTCTATAGTCATTTTGGTCTATTGTTAATTTAGTATAATAGCCAGTTTAATAGTCTCATTCCCAGTTTTTCTATTGCCCATTTCGTCTACCATCCATAAGGTCTAATAATCATTTTTTAAGAGTATCATTATTAAAGATTGAATGATTATTAGACCATATGGATAGTAGACAGGCTGGGTGTAGACCAAAAGGGTTATAAACGAACTGGTTGTAGACCAAATGGCAATAAACCGCCGTATGAGAGTAACATCGTATACACAATGAATGCAAAATGAATGGTGCAAATATATTTGCTGAATTATTGGTGTATAAACTGCACTTTTGCATTGGAATCTATTTAAGTTTAAAAAAAATTATGTAGTGATTGTGATAATATAATTTATTATTGATAGATCAAGTTTATATCTTCCCAGAATGTGTAGATAAATCTATTTAAGAGTCATCTAAATGTATCAATAAAGTTCTGAGAAGATAGTTATACACTTTATCCAACTTTATTGGCAACCGTGCCTTCAAAGGCTTGTACTTGTAGCACGGAATTGTGTGTAATTCATAGAAACAGGTATATTAAACTTCGAACAACCCTTGCTCCATAAAAAAAGGTTAAACTTTCCATGGTACCCTGATATCTGCAATATTTTATTCTGTAAATGAAGCCTGTAATATAAGGCTGTATGATGAAACAAATACCAAAGAAAAACACCGTACCAATCAAGTAAATATTGTTGAAAAAGCCAAACAAGCAAAAGACGACGAGTTATTTTTATGCTTATAAATATATTTTTCATTATGAAATGTCTTGTATTCATTTATATGAGGAATTTAAAAGACGGTCATCGAATAAGAGAGATGATTAAATCTTGAAATTTAGTATTAAAAAAAAACACTCCACAAAGCTGACTATAATGTCTACGTGCTGAGCATGGTTCGGTCATCTTATAAAGATATGAATGCACACAGTTTCTTTAACATGACATAAAAAGAGAAAAATCGTTGCCAAATTTTTTGCCGCGCTCTTGCCTGAACGGCAGTGGAAATTTGTTGATTTAAGGTAAAAACATGTATCAATACTTTCACATATTACGTAGTCGATACAAACCGTTCCCATTTGCTTTTAGACTATTTGTTTTCCGAACGAATACTGCCGTTTTTAGGGGCTGTACAAGAATCTCTATTTTTTCTCCAATTTGAATATTTCAAAATACCGCGACCCCTTTTTGGGAATAGATGAAACCCTTTTGGATTGTACGAACCTGTATTTGCACTTTTTTAGATTAGATCGTATCGAAGCGCACTCTCGCTTTGGGAAAAGCGCGAGCAGGGTTGTTTAAGGAATACTATCAATATCACAATCAAATATTATGATATGTGATATTCCTAGCGGTCGTTTCCTAAACCAACTATACACAATTCGAGACAACTCTAGATAAAACCCTAAGTTCATTACCCCAGCTCTGAATTCATATTTCGATTCGAGTGAAAATGTTATGCAGAGTCACACATTAAACGCTCTTGTGCGTGCCACTCTGATATGGACCCATATATATAATGGTGTACTTGGTTTTTATTTTCGATAGACTAAGTGCTGCTCCATTTCAAATGTACGCATTTTCAGGGCTTTAATAATTCGGGAAAGGAATAGACTGAATATTGCTCTATTTCACATATTTTGTAGGCAAACACTCGCATTTTCGGGAGTTTTGATAATTCGGAGAGAGAAAAGACGAAATAAAGAAAATGGTTTCGAGCAAGCGTCTTTAATTGAAACAGCGCTCATATCCGGCTGAATTGTGTCAGAATAAGATATTCATAAAAGCGTGACAAAATGTTAGTGCTTGTAAAACCAAACACAAATACCCGCACAAAGCTGTTTAGATTTCAGGGTGCATTGAAAAATAGGTAACCCTTCGAAGAAATGCCCTCTTCCGAAACAACAATTATTCAACTGTGCTATAAAATTTGACCCATAATAAAATCAAACATAATAAAGTTAACAGTGGCACCAATTTACAACAACGAAAGAAAGAATGAAGAAAGAAGGAAAGAAAGAAAGAAAGGAAATTTAAATTTCATCACTTTTTACAATTTTGTCGACAGGACATCAACAATCTAAATTTTGCCAGGATAAAAATGAGTAATTTAAAAATGTCATCTCATTGTTAATACCTAAAGCCTCAAATACCTTTGCTTTAAAAAAGGTCATAAAAACTAAAGCATTATCTGACAGGTTTTCTTCTAATATAAGACATAAAAGCCAGGACATATAGGAACGTATCTATATTATAGAAGGCTACAAATATCACCCTGGATTTTAAAACCAATCCTCAATGCTTTTGCATGGTCTAAAGAGTGAAGAGACTAGAAGAGGGAAACACTTGACACCTACTCTGCATTGTGAAGAGGTTTTTTAGAGGTAGGTATGGTGCAATGCTCGGGTGAAGTTTCTTCTTCCTGAGGTTATATAGAGAGATAAACCATATCGATGTTTACGTCTCTTTGGTACATGTAGGTGGATGAACGTTGGGATTTCCCAAGCGATCCTTGAAGGCATTTGCTTCACTTTTTGTGGGCAATCGATTTTTTTTCCCTCTTCTTTTCTTTTTCTTTTTCTTTTGTTTGTTTGTTCGTTCTATGTTGGTGTGTGTTTTATATACTGTTGTACTTGTTATGTGTTTAAATGTTGTGTGAGGCGGGGGGGGGGGGGTAGTAGGTGTTTTATAGCTCTTTCTCTTTTTATATATACATATATTTTTTGTCTCTAAAGGAAATTTAAGAGGAAAACAAGATATTGTGGAAAAGAAATAATTTGAGATTAATAATCAAACTGGTCGAGAAAATAGTACAAATTTTATTTGCATTTTTTTTTTTTGGGGGGGTGAAAATATAATTTGTTTATGTGAATATTTTTCATCTGTAAAATAATGTGTAACTTTAGTTGGAACCTTGTATGTAAATGTAAAAGTTCATTTACAAATTTATTAAGACCTAGTATGTTAAAATTATTTTGTTAGCTTGTATACAATGTTATTATGTACAATTTTTCTTTATGAGAGAAATGAATAAAAACCTGAATCAGGTGTATGTCACATATTATCAAGATCCCAGATACAAGAACAAAAATGGAGTTGTTACACGTTCAAGAATCTTTCGAGTTTCCAGATGCTTGAGGAGGCGCGATAGCTCAGTCGGTAGAGCAGTGGTCTCGTAATCCGGTGACCCGGGTTCGAAACCATGGCAGGCGATGCGCTAGTGCCCTTTGGTAAGGCATTAATCCTCATTACCAGGTCCCTCGGAGAGGACCTTAACCCGTCGGCCGCCTGGTTGCTTACTAACAAGCATTTATGCTTACTTAGCAGTCAGGTAAAATAACCGCCACCACATGCTTCAAAACAAAACCAACATAGTTTTTTTTCTTAAATGGGAGGAAAGGTTTATAATTATATCATTGGACATTTAAGTTCTAGCAGTATTTCAACTTACTGTCACTGCCTGTTTCATAGATTCTTTTTCTTTCACATTCTTCAAAAGAAAAGGAGCAGAAGGGGGGGGGGGGTGCACGCCGATATCACGCTATGCTAGATGTGACACTATTTTCCGTTTGCTATGACAGGGCACACAAAATACATGCACATTTTGTATCTAGTGTACCCACAAGGCTGGACTGTCAGATACAAGGGAACGACCGTTGTCGTACTTGTTTATTTATGCGTGAGTGAGAATTGTATGTTTTAGGATACCTCGTACAAATTGCTAGAAGAAAAGGGAAAATATGGATCGCAGAAAATAAAGTGAAAATAGAATGAGGGAAAGGGGGAGGGAGGGAGAGAGACACACAGAGAGAGAGAGAGAGAGAGAGATTGTGTGAGATTTGATTACGCGCCCAAACCCAAGCCCACACGCCATTTAAATGAAGTAAGGATACATCGACCTGAGTTCGATTTATACATCTATTTTAGATGCACTGTTTGTGTTTTCTGTAAAATTTATACATGTTTTTCATTCTTCTTTTCAAATACATCATGAAAAATAGAAATAGATAGAAAAGTGATGTAGTTAGTGTTCCTTAAGTATATTTTGATTTCTATTAGGAATTTAATCGAAAAAGGAAATCGAAACACTTTGTGCTATTCAGTGGAGTATCAAGAAATGGACAAAACACTGGCGGAATTCTCCCTAAAATGGGAGGGAGGGGGAGGGCGTCTTGGAGCAGCCCCTTGTGATGTTCATCCGTCACATTGAATGTTGATTGTTTTCTTCCAGAATCTTCAACGGTCGATGTAGTGTATGCCGACTACAATCTTTATTGCATACGCCAGAACCTGTAGAATATCTTGATTTCAATAACGAATGAGATGTAATCATTTGGTTGGAAGTGCGTGTTGAGTCTTCAATCAACTATATCTTATCTATAAAGTGATATCCCCCTTCCTTATTACAATTTGATCGACGTGCCCTTCTAGTAACGGAAACGGGTTACCTTGAGTTCTGGATGATGTGATACCGAGCGGGGGATACGCAATAGCTCTTCTATCAATGTGTCCATGGCTTTGAAAGAAGAAGACAAAAAAACTGTTCTATTATTAAATTCTCACAGAGATTAATTCTAGCTTCCAGCTCTATACTTGTCTTCTGCCGATCAATACATGCAAACATGCCCTTTAAGTCAGAGAATCTTTGTGTGGATGTAGCATCGAGGTGAAACTGTGCCAAGTTTGTTCAATGGCCGCAGAATCACGGTCAGGTCTTTCCCTCAATTACTTTCATTGAGCAACTTACTTGGGGGAAACTTTGTTTGAGAAAGTTTGGAAGATTGATTGATTTAATGATGAAGCAGCCGGATTGCATTGCTTCACTAATCAACCTTGTTAAACATGTATAACTATCTGTAAACAGAGAACCTGGGCAAATTTGAGGTCATCTCATTTAACTTATAATTATCTTTCAGAAAAGACAAAGTTGTTGCTTGGGGTTCGGTTTCCTTCAAGGAAACAGGATACTGGATATTAGTTCTGCACTACAGTTCTACGAAGGTGGACTATCTTCGTCTAGAGGATACTTGATCACCGGAATATGGATCACATGGTTCATGGTACTCATATCCTTCATTAATCTAGATTTGCCCTCTCTACCCAGGTGTAGTAAATTAGTACCTGGCTGGGAGTAATTATTTCTGAAATGCTTTCAGCGCCATAGGCTATTAAACTTGTCAGAAGCCAGGGTTATATTAGTACTTTTCGGCGCCTTCAGTAGGCCATGAGATGTTCATACCATAGCTAATATTTCTATACGATGATAGCTGCGTTTCTGAGTAAAGATGTTTCAGCAAGAATATAATAATTCATTCTGACTACAACCGTCAATATCGACTGAATCAATCAAAAGATGAAATAATGTCCAATTTGAAAGTTTCATTTGGTGATTGCACGCTTCTTTAGCATCACCTTGATCACTGTCACGATCGTTGAACAAATTTGTTGCATCAACCAAACCTATGCTCTATTATCTCTTCATACCATCCTAGTTTACCTGCAGGGTCGCACTCATGCTCCTATTACAAGCTCGAGCATCCGCATGTATTTCCACACGTCACCTCCCCAAACAAAGGGGTTGTCCAAATGTATCGCTGTCTTGCCGAGATAGTATGACGCGATGCAAAAAACCTCGACATCAATCGATCGATTTTTGGATGTCTCGCTCTCCAAGCCCGTCCAAACAATCAGCCCACTTCCCCGGATGTAATTTTCTCTTCTCTTCAAAAAAAAAATAATCACCAATTCACAGTGTGATATTAAACTTTGATAGCAAAGTCTCTATCGACTATTAAAGTTAATTGCTGCAGAGAATTGACTTGATGAAAAAGCATGTACACTCATGGCAAGATTCACTAAAGATCGGACATTAAAATGCTATGTTCATTCTCTTTGGTAGAGCTAGAACTATTTCCAAAACTACGATTCAAACATCGCGATTTTACTTACTATCCCGATGTTATGTTTGAAGTATTGTTTGTTCGTTTGTATTGTTTTTTACCGTTTTACCTGACTGCTAAGAAATCAAGTGTATACTTGTAATTAAGCAACCATCAGACCGGCGGCTTAAAGTCCTCTCCAAGAACTTGGTACTGAGAATTAAAGCTTTACGAAAGGGCATCGACTTGGTTTCGAACCCGGGACCTCCTGGTTAAGGCCGTACATAATATCATGATGCATGTGGACCGTAAGACTTTGACAGGAATTACAAACAAAAAAATCCCATACACAGAAATTCATTCATATATATATAATATCGTAATACCTCTCACGTGCTCATTACTTCATATTACTCCAACTGAAACTGAAATCAAAGATATATTTGGCGATTGAATTGCGAGGGCCCCCGGCACTGTGCCAACAAACACTTATAGGAATGCCGTTGATTCAGCGCCCACTGAAAGTGAGGGTTTCTCAGAAATCCAAGGATTAACTTCCCTTATCTTTCTTTGTAAGTGTATCAAATTATCAAGATGAAATCATAAAGAAGATATTTAAAATGAGCGTTTTCACTGTAATCCTCAGTATCATGTTACTTTGTGCATGTGAGTGTCGTTAAAAAATTGATGCGTTTTGCTGGCCATTAGACGATGATTCTTCTTAAAAATCAATAGCCGATAAGAGCTGTATTCCCAGAAGTATACAGTCTCGCCGGTGTGGTTGTATCGGTTTCAGGTGACAAGCTGACAGAATCGTGTCAAGTTTCTTCCACATGTTATCATTATTTAAAAGACATTTCCGTAAAGTCCCGGTTTCATGATCATAGCGAGATAGCTTTGATACCCATATAGGCCTACCTAGGGCGAAACGACTTTAATTTAAAAAAATGCATTTTGCCCCTCGAATCCTCATCGATTTTCGTTTTAAATCTAGGACGAACGTTTCTTTATAAAGCATGTCGTGATATATGTCACCTTAATGCTTTGGTGCTTTATAAACAGTTAAAAAAGAATTATATTTAGGTCTAATTGCTTACGTTCGAATCAGATTTTAAAGCGATTTTAAAGCAATACATTAAAACATCTTGTTAAAGGGATAGTTGAGTTCTGTTGCAGAGGGCGCTACACAAAATAATTTTTTTGTGAGATAATCAAAAACTGAGTGTCAAATTTGAAAGAACATAATATTTAAACTACAAAATCATCTTTGTATGATCAAAATCGGTTCAGAGACGGCTGAAATATAACGATTTCTAATACTTGTGTACCACCACAAATATTAGATATTTTGAAAAAATTGAAAAAACAGTTAACAAAAAACGAAATAACGCCTTTTACGTCGTATTTCAGCCAATGCCTATGTTGGCTTTTTGTTGGCATTTTCGTGTTGATTATAATACCCACAATTAGCCGACTCATGTATTGTTATTTTTAATTAAATCATTAATTGACGGTCACCGTGTTTTTTTTTTAAAGTGGAGCTGAATTGGTATGATCGTATCGGCTAAATTTCACACATTTCGGGGTCTAAAATTACCTTCATAGCAATTTTAGGTTCTAAAAGGGCACTATAAATGCCATAGATAAGAATAAGAGCAATAAACATGCACTTTGAAGGCATTTTCGGTCTGAAAACAGAACTCAACTATCCCTTTAATCTTAGCAATGACTTTTCGAAATATTAACCTCAGGCGATTTCAAATGAAAGAAACCTCACACGATTGCTATGGGATATACTAAGCGCTATTAAAAAGTACTCTTTAATCATTATTCTCGAAGGTCTTTACAATCGTGAAATTTGTCGTGAACTATGAGGGAATCTAGAAAATTGTAGATGCCTTTATAAATAAGAGCATTTTTTCATGTAATTTATACATGGATTCAAATACTTGTCTCCACAATCATTTTTACCACACCTTATAGACTTTAATCCCTGGACGAAACACGATACCTAACCATAATAAAACAATTAAACTTTAAATCCACTTGCAATCCTTACTCCAATCCTATATATTTTTCAGGAAATAAAGCCCGGAGCAAATGTCTGGTAACCAATAAAATATTTTGGCAGACAAAAGAATATTTTCCATTAGGTTTTTTTTAACGCATCATTTCTACTTGTACAAACACGTCAGCAACCAGGTTTTTATGTTAATCAGCTGTGCATAATATAATAGATAGCATGGGTAGCAAACGTAAGGAGACCAACGAGAGAAATTCTTTCTATTGCGAGACACAATGTTCAAAGTAAATCAATAGATATTGACTACCTGTTCTATTTCAAACTCCCTGGTAAACATGTAAACACAGGAATAAGTGTAGATACCAGGGTTCGTATTTGCTCTGGCTAGTAACATTCTTAAATCTCTTGTTGGAACTTTACCCCCAACAAAATTGAATCCACACCCTAAACAGAAAATCCACGGGGTTGTACAAAATCTAAAGCGGCCCAGTGCAGATAATCTACACAATTCTGGAGGCCCAGTGCTTGTGAAATCATCGTATAACAAAACAAAGTATGGACGTTAAAAAAGGTATAACTGCATGAAACGCATGTAATAACAAATCTTTTAATACTGATATATATACAACAGCACCACCACTACCACCACCACCAGAATTCTTCCTGACGTAATACTTCTTTACAATTTGCTTCACCTGGGTCGGGAGAGGCAACTGCCAATAATGTACCTCGTCTGTTTTGTTAAAAGTACTTGACCTTACTTTAAGAAGTGCATCACAGCACCGACTCAACGTTTTTTTTTTACCATGCATAGTTTACATTGTGTTATGATATTGTGAGACAAAAGGGCGGGTATTTTTATGAAAGTGTTTTGACAACCGTTTCATGGTGCTAGGTGCCTGCAAAGAACATGAGGGACAATATAGCATATGCAGGTCCGATGTTAATTTGGTACCATGATATCACTCATGACTATGACAACCCTCTATTACTCGAAAGTTGATTTCTGTAAATAATCGTCCGCCATCATTTACCTTTGCCTAGTTTATACTTTTGTGAAGGTAGTATTATCATTCAATTAAACTTTTGACATTATTATTACGTAGCAGCAAACTCATACCTCATTACTTCTATTATCGCGATATGAAGTGTTTTTCTTCCTTTAATTTGGACGTGATTGCGATTTTTTATTTTAATTCTTTTTTCTTTTAGTAATTGTAGAGCAGGGCAGAAGCAAACCCTGAAAAACAATACCTTTTAGTCCACCCAATCTCATCAGCAAGACCTAGATTTTTCCTTCAAGCGAGGTTTTAAATTGTTGTTTTAAATTCCAATCAATGCAACCACGTCTTCGCTAAAAAATAGTGCCTCGTCTCCGTTCCGGTTTCAAGATGATTTTATCAGTAGATGGGAGGGAAAGTCTTTATGATTAATAGCTTGGAAACAAATGGAAAGAAGAATTGGAAGATGAAGAAGATGGAGAGAAGAGGATGGTGAAGAAGAAGAAGCTTCTTTGTATGACTTTGCCGTAATGTCTCTGTTCCAACTTCCAACAGTACCAACAATCTATAGTGATGTATTATTGCTAATGATCCCGACCGCCAGACAGAGGCATTATTAACCATTTATCTGCTTTGTTTGTCTAATGGAACAAGAAATAGATTGCCTCGGTCAACTTTTGTAACACATACAATATGTATGCCCTTGTATGTACTTTGAAACATGTGGCGGGCTATGATTTTAATCCGTAGCAGCTAAAGAACCAAAGGAGAAAGCGCGTGACACCAATTCGAAGTTCGACAAGTCGGCAAATGAAAAGAAAAGCGTTTTTCGCTTTTCCTTGTCGGCATACTTGGAATTCTGATGACTTTTTTTTCTGCTTAATTTTCTGGGGAAACTCTTCAGGAAATGTTGTCCAAGCCGCCTCCATCCCCATCAACCGTTCAAACTGGTCTAGAAATGCCTGGTGTTTTAGAAGTGTTAACATTGCTTAAGCGGCCCCTATACTACGTTTTGTTGCGCAAATTTTGAAGTCCAATTGCGATTGCTAAGAAATGCTGCCAATAATACCAAAAAATCAACTCTCTGGATTGTCTGGATTTCCGCATTTGTGTATGTATAAGTCGTGGAGAGTGAACATTTCCAATTCAACCCAACCTCGCATGAGCATGAGGACTCATCTTCAATTATCCTCTGGTATCACAAAATCATCCCTAGGTGAAAATTGAATCCGGACAAGTAATCATTCGATCTTTTTCGTTTGATCATGAAATCCAATTATGGCACAATATGTCACGATTGATGGGAAATCTTTGCAAACATCTGCTTGTTGAGGCCAAAATCGTCAGCAGTATTACCTCTGGGTAATTTTTATGGTTGGGTAGAACCAGACTAATAGATCAGTGTTTCTATTCAACATGCATAATATGAAGTTAAATATGACCAAAGTACAATTTGTTAAAATCCACACAGTCCTTTACCATAGGGAAACCGATATGCTAATTAAAACGTCCCTGTGTCATAGACCGACAAGCGAGACTAATGGATCTTTCGATCTACAGTTTTACAAAACATAGATATGACGGTTGGATAAAAGAGAGTGAAATTAAATTTCATTAATAATTATTATATTGGATTCTTATCCAATAGCGCACGTATCGACCTTGCAAGGTCCTCAAGGCGCTCCAACATTACCCGGGTATGCTAGGCTGCCGATTTCGACGCTCACAGCATTTTAAGGAATTCCTTCCTACCGGTACCCCATTTAACACCTGGGTGGAGAGTGGCAAATGTAGATCAATGTCTTGCCAAAGGACATTAGTGCCGAGGCGGGACTCGAACCGCCTACCTTGTGATCGACAGTCCGGCGACGTATCCACTCTGATACGTCCATGTTTTAAGCTTAGTCGCGGATCTAATCACTCGAAATAGAAGGGCACCCGCAAAATCTCATGAAACTCTAGAAGCAATTGGAGATATGCCAAATCGAAGAAACTCGCTCCTGTTATACTGTATTCGCCTTTAACCCGCCATTGACTGTAACCTTGCGGAAACATGGCCATAGGTTTTACAATAAAGACAGGTCTGCTGGTATTTTGTTTGATATGTACTGCGGGCAATTTATGTCATCGATGCGCTGAAATGTTATTTAATTAATTATTTTAAGGTTGGCAATACAATATTCTTGCGGTCAGTACTGGATAAGGCATTAAAGACCCCCATCAAGCCTATGGTAACAGGATTCACATCGTATTATTAAGTATATGTTTCTTCCTATAAACGTAAAAGCAAAATGATACAATAATGCCAAGAAATATTTTCAAACACCACTTTGAAGGGCACATATTTTCGTTTCTTTAAACCATGTTTCACGTGATATCCGCAAATGGAAAACTGGTAATTAATATTGTTGGTATTATATTTATTATTACATGCAAAAGCATTTTAATCAGATGTCCGCGATTTTGTTATAATAAACAGGATAACGTCACTTAAAATTTCTTTTCCTTTACGGAACCTAATTCTTCCTGTTAATGTTTTTTTTAAACACGATTCGCATTATTTCCTTTAGAATTTGTATCAATTCGAGAAAACAAAATGGGACTTTCACTTTGGATATTCCCCTAAATATAAAATCATGCATCTGAAGCTTGTATTCGTAAATGAAAGGAAAATAAAATGATAAAAGTCGTATCCATCGTAGTGAGAAGTGTATTAATATCCTGTGATAGACCAACCCAGCGTTTCAATGGCCTGGAAATGGCTCAATTTCCGAATACATGAATGAAAAGATCCTCTGAATTAGATCGGAAGCTTTGTAGACTTTTAAACCAATGAAACAAATTAAAATGAAAGCTCGTGACTTTCACTCCGTTTTCTTGCATCGATTTAGAAATGGGAATGAAAGCTAGTGATTATTATAAAGCCACTTCTTAAAATACATCCAAAATACTGAGTATTTTGTATTTCTCACTCCGACTATTTTCTCCATTTTCACAGAAAATCAGTACTTGACAAAACGTGAGTTCAAAGAGAGTTATTCGAGTATTAAATCAGACATTTGGGTCATCGTAATTAAGTGACAGTAATTTAGCACATAGAGAGAGGAATCGTCGATATAATGTCATATGGTATATACGTGATACCATATATTTCCTATATATATTATTTTAAAGTGATGAGCAAATGGGTATAGCTTCTTTCTCTTTTTATATCTGTGATCGTAAATTAGTAGGAATTTTAAAGGCTAGTTGCTTCATCTCATCCGATTACATTATTGAAACAAATACTGGTGAAACATTGTAAATGGCTTTACCAATTGTCATGATCATTTTGTTTATATATGCATATGAAACCTAAATGGAAGGAATAGATTGCAAGATAGAAAAATACTAGTTATTGAAAAAGAGACCAAAATGTAAGAGATTATTTCATCCTTCAAGTAGTGACATGATCTCCAACGTATAAACCAATACATATAATTTGTAATTGTTAATTGTTAATGAAAACACAATGTTAAAAAATAATTTGTATACAATTCTCAAAGGGATTTCATCTTCTTTCACAAGAGACGACGTAATTACAAAATGATAAAAAAGTTGCAAAGACAGTCACAGAAATATTACATTTCAAATGTAATATATTTGTTCTGTGCAAAGATTTCTTTATTCAAGCTTTGCAATAATAATAAAAAAAGGAAAAGCCAGTTTTATGCAATTTACATTACCTTACTCGAAATTGGAAAAAGCGCATTGAAAAAAATCAACAGCAGTAAAGTATAAAGAAATTGGTTGGTAAACAAAACTAATAGCAACATATATATCAATGTCAATTAGTGACCAAAAGCATCGATGTATACCAAAACGACGCCACAAAAACCTACATTATAAAGGCTATTTCGTTATCAAAGTGTGTTAAAATGAAATACAAGTAGTATGACATACTCACATTCAGTGTAAACTCAGCCACTTGATCATAGTCTAAATATCCCTCGAGCTGGATTTCACTCTTTTCCCACAGCCGATGAAATATGAGCACGATTCCAACTCTGCCGTGAGGTATGACCGAGAAAAAAAAATCGTCGACAATCCACCTGAATAAAAGATCATAAAGCAGAACGAACAAATTATGAGTTTTCCCGCCAACCGGAGAAAACGTGCTTCTTCACTGCGCGTCGGCACTTGGAGTAGTATATATTTATCAACATGGATCACCGTTTTACATCCTCAAGTGGTCGTTTTAGACCGTGCTCATGAATATGCATGATTTAGATTGGCCAATCGCATGTGTCGCATTAGGAAATGGTATGGAAATGGTATGGATCACACCCAGTGCTTGATGAGTAGGCTGATCACACAATATTTGATGGTCGGTATTTTGTTTAATGACCACTTGTGGATTCGAGTTACCAGAGATAGTATTTCCTTGACACATAACACCACACAATTTAAGCCTCGGTCACAAATGCCATTACGAACTGCTACGAACGCCGTACGAACGATTTTCAGACAATGGAAATTCGGGAAGACAATGGAAAAACAGGGAGATTCGTACGAAATTATCGTTCGTATGAACCTTTGTGACCGTAGCATTAGGCAAATGTGATAAAGAATGTTTTAAAAACGTTTTCTTGGGTCAACATTATGACGTATAAAGCCAAGCCTTTCTGTATATTAAGTTAGTTTGATGCAAGATTATTGTTATACTTTTTCCGATGATATACTACTAGAATCATATTCATCATGTTAATAGAAGGCCAGTATATTGGGTGAGGTAGATTAGAAGTTGGTAAAATTTGGTCTTTCTTGTTGAGATAATAAGCAATATAATTCTTTAGAGCAATGTATGAATTAGACAAACAGTTGTCAAATATTAACAAAGATTTTTAGAAAATGCTTATCCGCTATTTAGGCCTATGGGCATGATATTTTTAATTACGCAGGGTATGTAAGCCACATGACTAATGATTAAACAATTAAGAAGTGGATATCACATTATGGTGATTAGACAATTGGGCAATACTAAGACATCGTCTGCTGAGTGAGGTGGATATTTTCCTTTTTGTCAGTATTTTATGCATTATGTAAGACATAATATCAAGCACAAAACATAATTATCATGATATTCAAAATTATCGATATGCTGCCATACCGCATTTGCTTAATAGCATATTATTATTAGAAAAATTTAGATTGTCTTTTTATTTTCGATATTGTGTTCATAAGGGTAATTTACAATCTCCACTATCAGTAAAAGGTCTTTGACTACTTACAATCGATTTCATTTGACCCAGTTTCTCACTCCCTTTCATTGTCCCAATATGATGAAAATACATTGATATAATCATTCTCTAGGTTCCATTAGGAATGTATTACTACAGATAAAGTAACGTGTGTGTGTCTGTGTATGTGTGTGAAATTGTTCATAATCTATGCAATTACCGTCCCCCAAATAATAAAGCCTGATTTTATTTTATAGACTCTTCTAATTTACTTTTATTAAACACTAGCCTAATGACTTTTTTAAAAGATCAGATCGACCTATATATATTAATGAGTAGGCCTAATGAGAAATCATCATGATAATCAGAGCTTGCTCATTTGAATCGCCGGGCTTGTAGGACTTTAGATAAGGCGTACAGGCACATTAACACGTTCATCCCCACACACACGCACACACACACACAAACATATTTTAGGTTTTTTTTTCTTCATATAAATTCAAGTTGCTTTCCTTTTGGTTTATTCATGTAATTCATGTAATAGAAGATTAACTCTTCATAAGCAACAAAAAAATGACCACCGTCAGTGTCCCTATCATTAATATAGTCATGTATCACTTTTATTATCAATGAAATTATCATCAATCACACACACACACACCATCATAAAAGCACATACATATCTTACTTTTTTACATATAAATTGAAGTTGCTTTCCTTTTGGTTTATTCATGGATCGTCTTTTCTATTAACTCTTCACAAGTAACAGCAGAATTATCATCGTAATTGTTCCCATTATTAATCTAGTCATCTATTACTGTCATTACCAATACAATTATCATCACTCACCCACACACACCCACACACAAAATCACATGCATATCTTACTTCTTTTACATGTAAATTCAAGTTGCTTCCTTTTTGTTTATTCGTGGATCGTCATTTTAATTCCTCTTCATTATAAAAATAAAATAATAATCGTTAATGTCTCAATTATTTTTGTTCATCTATCACTCTCATTATCATTGAAATTATCATCAAACACCAACACGAAATCACATACATATCTGTTGAATTTCAAACTTAATCAACACAATCGCAACTTGCGCAGTTCCCGAGGTACTTTGTTGCTGCAGATCCCATCTATCAATACAAAAATAACGCTAGGTGATCGAGCCCCAAAACTCTGGAATAACTTACCATTTGAAGTCAGGAAATCACCATCTGTGCATAACTTTAAATAAAAACTAAAAACACATCTTTTCAATTAACTAAGCATATCAGGAGCTCTTGTAGCGCAGTAGAATATATACTTAATGTTGGATAGTTGTTTCTGTGCTCTATAAATGTTGTATTAATATTATTATTATTTTTTGTTTACATCATCGACATCATCATTATCATCGTTTTTGTTATAACGATTAACTTGAATTTTAATAAAATATATATACATTTCCTACATGTCTTTCTACCCGGAAAACATTTCGCACCACATCCATTATAGCATATCTGTGTTGATTTTTACATTTTCTCTTTTTTCTCAAGTATGCTGGTATAATTATCCAGATATCCTCACATCAGAAATCAATACCTTTGCGGCGCATGTTTAGAGAAAGATGGATATTTACTCAAACACACACATGGAACTTGATATTTTTTTGCGGAAGATACGGCAAAGGATATCGAGGGTCGTGTTCGATATAGTCATTGATTTCGTCTCCCGCGGTACGCTGTTACAGATTCCAATACACGTTAACCCTGAATTCAAGCCATGATTACGATTAAAAAAAAACAGATGATAATGCGTTCGGGAAGACGACCACCGTTGATTTGAAACAAGAAACCTTTTGTTCGAAATGCAACTTTCTCTATCTTTTTTGTAACATTTTCTCTCTATTAATTCAGTGTTTTAAGGGATTGATATGAAGTAAGTTGGGTGAAATAAATTTGGTGCTTTAAAAGGATACTTCCATTTTTGTTGTTTTTGGTGGATGTATTTAGGGTAACTATATTTTTAAAGTCAGTCTTTCTTTATCGAGGACAGGTGCTTTTATACTAAAAATGATAAAATAATAATTGAGTCTTATTTACCTAGGGTAGCCACTTCAGTATTAATACTGCTCTTCCTGCATTGTGTCAGTTACCCATTTACACCTGGGTGGAGAGTGGCAAATGTGGATTAATGTCTTGCCAAAGGGGCATAAGTGCCGGACTGGTATTCGAACCTTCAACCATTAAACTGAGAGTCAAGTAAATTGAACCACCCTACTACACCTCTATACAATGTATTTTCTGTTTCTGTAAATAATACTAAAGACGTATTTCATGAAAAGTTTCTTTATCCTTTTCATGAATACGGAATGAGACATTTATTTAGGGAGGTGGTAATATTGTCTGTAGACAATGACACCGTCTTGAGCGGAGCCTAACTCAGTCGGTCTGGCTGTGTCTAATATAAAGCGAGCAGCTAAAGTACAGTTCATACAGTATGCATTAGATCCTGTGCCTTCACAATAGTCTTACAGTACAGACACTCTGATAATATGCACCACGACTGGCATCCGCTTGTGCTTCCAAACTAGTGGTTATACTTCCTTACGAGCACACATCATCACTTTAACATTTTATTGATTGTTGGTTTTGTTTCATTCCTTAGAGAGACTCATGTAGGTGACATGACTGATGACATGAAACCTATTGTCGAACAAGATTAAGGGTTAATGACCTATTTAGTGTCATGAGAACATAATAAGATTAGTGTCATAGATACAGTAGGTAAAGCAACGATACTTAAAGCGAGCCAACTTCATACAAAATTACTTCGATTGAACATTTTAAAATATCTGAATAAAATCAGTGAAAATTTTAACAATAACAGGCAAGGAATAAGGAAGTTAAAGCTTTTTGAAAAAAATTATCACCGGAGGGCGATATTTAATTTGATGGCATCATTTATGGACAACTCTCCGAGCCATCTGACCGTGAAATTTCACAATCTTCTCATTTTCTTTAGATTCATTTGTGGGTATGATTCGACTTCATAAAATGTCAAACAGATTCTGATTCCCGCATACTATATCTAGTTTTCATCTCAATCACGAAAGGAGAAAAAATATGAAGTACAAAAGGCCTGGACATTTGTTCATAAATGATGTCACCAAATTGAATATTGTCCTCTAGTTACAAGTTATAAAAACACAATTTCCTTCCTTATTCCTTTCCCGATTTAGTTTAATTTTTTCACTGGTTTTAGTTCCCTTTTATATAACGAACTATAAGCTTCATAGAGCTTATCAAATGGCAGGCAGTACGTTTTAAATAAATAAGTTATCACAAACGAAACTTCAAAATGAATTTGATTAAAGAGCAGGAAAAAAGAGGAAATGAGAAATGATAGTATGAAGAGATCCCATTAAGAATATTAGATTAAATTAATTCGATCTAATTGTGAGAAATCTTTGACTAAAGATCCATTAAGTGCTATTTCGTGTGTTGTTCCTTACTCAATACTTATACAGTATATATAAAACTTTCATTATCATGGTTTCTCATTTATCTGCTATTATCCACTTGGCTTTTAGGGTAGACAAGCCCTTTAAGGCATGCCTATTGTATTTTCACATTCCATCCATGTCAACTTTCAGACTGTTTAATGTCTGTAGACCACTTGAGGTAGATATCTGGGGCAAGTTACAAGAAACCGTCATAACTCGAAGTTATTAGACATTCTATAGAAACACGCGTTAGATAATTAACGCGGACATGCCTATTGCATTTTCACATTCCATCCATGTCAATTTTCAGACTGTTTAATGTCTGAAGACCACTTGAGGTAGATATCTGGGGCAAGTTTCAAGAAACCGACATAACTCGAAGTTATTGGACATTCTATAGAAACGCACGTTAGATAATTAACGCGGGTTACAATAGGGTATTCACGAATATTGCGGTCTCGCGAAACTGCCCCAGAATAGCAGATTGTGTTTTGAACATCACATTTTTCCCAGGGAAAGTACCCCCTCTATCGATCGATTTTATCTGGAAAGCAAACTGGAGATAATACCTGGAGTAGTTCCTGGATAGTATCTGATTCGGTTACAGCGAAAGCAACATCTAAATAAGCATCACAACAAAAATAAATTGTTAGAGTCGCTTTATAATTGTTTTTTAAGTGGATGGAAAAGGAGAAAATTATATCATTCCCAAATTGAGATAAGAGAGAGAGAGAGAGAGAGAGACTGATTCATTCATTAGTTTTCCCCCAATAACTATCGATAAGGATTTAATCTATTTTAATCGTGTTTAAAATCTTCGTCATATATATTAATTACTTACTCATGGATTTTTTTCTTCCGATTGAAATAAAAAAAATGATGGAACGGGCGCAGCGGGCAATACTTTCAAAGATGGTACCGTCATTGGAACTTCTCTGCATCTTTACACAGCATCAATCTCTCAATCCACTAGTACAGTATCACTGCAAATTGAGAATGGATATAGATTCCATGCGTGACCTTCAAAACGGGTCAATGTCGCTATTCATAAGGACCGCTATTCATAAGGTCCGCTATTCATAAGGTCCATTATTCATAAGGACCGCTATTCGTAAGGTCCGCTTTTCATAATTGGAGAAAAGGGTCATTATTCATAAGGGTCATTATTCATAAGGACCGCTATTCATAATCAAAGAAGAGGGTCGGTATTCATAATATTAGAAGAGGGTCGCTATTCATAATAGGAAATCGGGGTCGTTATTCATAAGGGTCCCTATTCATAATATTACAAAAGGGTCGGTATTCATAACACAGAAAGAGGGTCGCTATTCATAATACGAAATGAGGGTCGCTATTCATAATACGAAATGAGGGTCGCTATTCATAATGCAAAATGAGGGTCGTTATTCATAAGGGTTATTATTCATAAGGGTCATTATTCATAATAAGAAATGAGGGTCGCTATTCATAAAAGGAGAAGAGGGTCGCTATTCATAATAGAAGAAGAGGGTCGCTATTCATAATAGGAGTAGAGGGTCGCTATTCATAATAAGAAATGAGGGTCGCTATTCATAATAGGAGTAGAGGGTCGCTATTCATAATAAGAAATGAGGGTCGCTATTCATAATAGAAGAAGAGGGTCGCTATTCATAATAGGAGTAGAGGGTCGCTATTCATAATACGAAATGAGGGTCGCTATTCATAATAAGAAATGAGGGTCGCTATTCATAATAATAAAAGAGGGTCGCTATTCATAATAGAAGAAGAGGGTCGCTATTCATAATAGGAGTAGAGGGTCGCTATTCATAATAAGAAATGAGGGTCGCTATTCATAATAGAAGAAGAGGGTCGCTATTCATAATAGGAGTAGAGGGTCGCTATTCATAATACGAAATGAGGGTCGCTATTCATAATAGGAGTAGAGGGTTGCTATTCATAATAGGAGTAGACGGTAGCTAGTCATGATACGAAATGAGGTTCGCTATTCATAATACGCCCCCCCCCCCTCGGCTACGTTCCTGGTCCTGTAGGGGGGGGGGCGATATATAGCCCTGAATAGTTGTCTCTTTTTAAAGTAATTATATTTTATCTGTTATCTTTGATAATTATATAGAGCCAACCCCCGCTCATGTGGTGACGAAAAAAAAGTAAAACATAACACACATGTAATCCTATCGTAAATTTTCCTCCTTGTTGGAAATCTTGCCCCACCACCCTGCCCCCGACTGATCTTATCCAGGCTACGCCACTGAGATATTAAGTACGCCAAGCAATTTAAACAATATTGCCCAACTTTTTCACAGTGTATAGGCTAATGGTCCGGTCAAACTCCGTTTGTTTTCGATATTCAGAACGTTTCAGGAGATCAAGTTTTTGGATAAATCAAGTTAGGTTAATTAATATGATTATTAGTATCCTGAGGCATGATAATTCATGGAAAACTGAAATCTTGAAACTCTTCATTGGCTGAAATTGAAGAGCTTCTGTGTGCCTGGATCTGACTAAGGCTATATAATTTGTAGTTCCATAAGTCCTACTAAAAGTTACTTTCTACAAAAATATTTTGTTCGTATAAACAATAACTAGTTTCTTAAAATAGCAAACTAAGTCCTTAAATGGCTATAATAATGAGCATGTTTTTTTCTACTTAATGTGTCAGTGGCGTAGCCACGATAAGCTCAGTCGGGGGGGGGTGCAGGGTGGTGGGGTAAGATTTCCCACGAGCGGGACAAATGACGATAGGATTATGTGTGTTTTCATTCTTGTTTTCACCGCTGTAGCGGGGGAATATATGAGCTAGATTATGGGGATGTCTATAATTATCAAAGCTAAAAAGTAAATTATTTTTTAAAAATACACAATACAGGGGATGCAACCGTTTACATAATGTCTTACGGTAAAAAAAAATCGTATCTGATTCTGAGTATCCAATTTCCTTACTTATATGGAAAATATGTCGTGCGACATTGTATATTTACGAAAAGCTTGAATATGGTATATAACTTAAGTCCCTACAACCCCCTCTCTGTCGCTTTCTTTCTTTGCTGAGGATAAGATACATGATAGATCAACCCCTTGAAGGCAACACTGATACAACCCCACCGCCCTCACCCTTAAACACACACAGGCTACGCCATCTATGAACTACTTGGACGAGAATTGTCGCTAATATGTACATGTACCAAGGGAATACTGCCGGGAGGGTGGGCCGAATTAGAGGGGGGGGGGGCAGAGGGGGGGGGGGGGGGGCTGGTGACCGGAATGATGGGACACGTTCATTATTTAGGCACGCCTTTCTTTCTTCAGAAATGTGAGTTTTCAATAAATATTTTCTTCAAATGTTTGGGACCATGTGGCCTACCCCACCCCCCCCCCCGGCCTACGCTGTAGCCATGGGGTGTCCAGTATGTCGCTTTCTTATTAACATTTAGTTTATTGCTTATGTAATTTTGACTTTTTCGGTATTATGAATAGCGACCCTCTCGTCGCATTATGAATAGCGACCCCCTACTCCTATTATGAATAGCAAACCTCATTTCGTATTATGAATATCGACCCTCTACTCCTATTATGAAAAGCGACCCTCTTCTCCTATTATGAATAGCGACCCTCTTCTCCTATTATGAATAGCGACCCTCATTTCCTATTATGAATAGCGACCCTCTTCTCCTATTATGAATAGCGACCCTCTTCTCCTATTATGAATAGCAACCCTCTTCTTCTATTATGAATAGCGACCCTCATTTCCTATTATGAATAGCGACCCTCATTTCCTATTATGAATAGCGACCCTCTTCTCCTATTATGAATAGCGACCCTCTTCTCCTATTATGAATAGCGACCCTCTTCTTCTATTATGAATAGCGACCCTAATTTCCTATTATGAATAGCGACCCTCTTCTCCTATTATGAATAGCGACCCTCTTCTCCTATTATGAAAAGCGACCCTCTTCTCCTATTATGAATAGCGACCCTCATTTCCTATTATGAATAGCGACCCTCTTCTCCTATTATGAATAGCGACCCTCATTTCCTATTATGAATAGCGACCCTCTTCTCCTATTATGAATAGCGACCCTCTTCTTCTATTATGAATAGCGACCCTCATTTCCTATTATGAATAGCGACCCTCTTCTCCTATTATGAATAGCGACCCTCTTCTCCTATTATGAATAGCGACCCTCATTTCGTATTATGAATAGCGACCCTCATCCCGTGTTATGAATAGCGACCCTTATAAGTAATGAACCTTATTTCGTATTATGAATAGCGACCCTCTCGTCGTATTATGAATAGCGACCCTGATTTCATATTATGAATAGCGGTCCTTATGATTAATGACCCTTAATATGAATTATGAATAGCGACCCTCATCTCACGTTATGAATAGCGGTCCTTATGATTAACGAACCTTATTTCATTATGAATAGTGACCCTCTTTTGCCATTATGAATAGCGGACCCGGAAATACGGGAATTTACACGTTATGAATAGCGGTCCTTATGAATAGCGGACCTTATGAATAGCGGTCCTTATGAATAGCGAATAGACCCCTTCAAAACGGACTACCCTGTAACGATATCTCAACATCATTCAAAGCATTATGATAACGGTCACCGTGGTCACGGGATTCTCGATTTCGCAACGGGGCCATCGTTTCTTTTCCTCCCCGAAGGCGATCTCTTATACGATCCTGAATATTGACGAGGTCGGTTGTATCGCAAGCTGCTTGTCACCGGACATCGAGACGGTGATGGACGCTCATTCCCGGCAGGTGTGCGTACGCAGGCGATTCGCTCTTCGATTTACGGGGCGGGAAGAGGGGGAAGGGGTCAGATTCCCCCCCCTCATCAACAAAAATAACCTTAATGTACTGGAAAGGGGATCCTCACACGATGGAAAATACTGCATGCTCATTGGAAATATAGCCTGCAACCTTAACTTTTAGTCTCTAGTATATGCCGTTTTTTGGAAGCTTCATCAATACATATATGAAAATGACCCTCTTTAGTATTTTCCTCCTCCTTTTCCAACATCCAATTTTTTTTTGTAAATCTCCCTACATCATAAACGCCTCTTATATATATATATTTTTTTCTTCTAAATATAATTTCGATATTCTTCTGTTTTTTTATTCTGATAGGATTTTATGTAGGCCTATAACTTCTGATTACGAAATAAAAAATAAATGTATTTTAATGAAATTCTAAATGATTTAGAAAAGTTTCTTATACGCCCAAATTAATTGATTAACGATACTAATTTGGATATCGATTTAAGCATAGTTGGGGTTCATTAAAAGTTCAGTTCCTGTCATAACAGAGATATCCATACATCTTCTTAACATTGAAATATAACTGTTCGAATATAGGTTAATTAAAACAATATATTCGTATTAATATGCTATTTCTTGTCCTATCTAATTCTTATCGGCACTATCTATTTTTTCTTCTTGCCCTCTTTGATACCGAGGTGTGTTATTTCACATATTCATATATATTTACATCAAATTACATTTTAACATAATAAAAAAGACAAAAGTAATTAAATAAATGGTTATAATCTTAACAATTCTTGAAAATGTTACTTTGTGTTTCGTCATTAAAAAAACTTTGCCTATTTGCTATAAAACATTGTAGTTTTAATTTGAAATTAATGAACAGACTCTTAATATTGTACTCTACCATAAACATTATGTGTATTATGTTTTGCCCTAAAATTAACATGACGGTTATCACAAACTTTTTTTTTCTTC
This sequence comes from Strongylocentrotus droebachiensis, assembly GCA_035222895.1. Lineage (NCBI taxonomy): Eukaryota > Metazoa > Echinodermata > Echinoidea > Camarodonta > Strongylocentrotidae > Strongylocentrotus > Strongylocentrotus droebachiensis. The sequence continues at coordinate 41,884 of JAVYIG010002155.1, forward strand.
AATAAAATAACCTCTAACTAATGCTTTTTCATTAATATTTATTTGTTCAAGAAAGTAATTTTAAAATAAGTTTTCAATAGTTTTCCCCAAAATCGAACTTTTTACATTTTAACAATACATAAAAAGTTGTTTCTATTTCTTTACATATACCACACTGGGCACTTTCTACTAGTGACTACCGGAACTTAAATTATTCCTAATTCATACAGCATGTTGTCTTTTGTTCTGCGAAACTGCCCCGCCGACGAGCTAACAGCTCCGTAATTCGTTCGGTAACAAAATACGAAATATTGCCCTGGGCCATATTTCTCATTAATTCGGAAGTAAGGGGCTCTTTTCTAGAAGGAAAGACAAACATTGACGGGAATACAAGAAGCATAGAATGTTTTATAATTATTCTTACTTTTCAATTAGTTATCATTGAAGATAATATGTAAGAATCTCGATTATATATATTACTGGTGGTTTTCATATATATAATTGTCACTAATGCTAAATAAAACTACGATGAAGAAGAACCTCCCATATTCTCGGATACATCTAAAATAATGATTATGGACACACTGGCCAAAGTATCAATACAAAATTAGTATGACATTGCATACAATATATGAATTTGTTACTATTACTATATTCAAATACTTATTCACAAGAAAAGACCGTCTAAGCACAGCCTAAAAAGAAAACAAAGTCCAATACTAGTATGAGAACAGAGCTGACGTCACTCGTAACGAAAGGGAAATAACTTAAGTAGGCCCTATATATATTAAAAGCAACAATCTTTGCGACTGTTGAGGTATTTTCTATAGGTCATAAAAAAAGATGAATTATAAGGAAGGAAAAAAGATATCTACCAAGATAAACTTAATTTGCGAGCAAGTCAGAGAAGTTGAAGGGTCGATTCCTATGAAGAGCTTTTGGCATTACTACTTGACGTAGATAATTCAAACTAGGTAATCTTTCGTTACAATGAAGAAAGAGAAACAAAGAAACAAAGTCGGTCTTCCAGGTACTGGGCCAAAGTGCCTGGTCAAGAAATATAGTCAAGAATATTAAATTCGTATCATATATAGGCCATCATGTACATGTATACAAATACTTTAGAAAATAATACACACTTAAGAGAAACAAGCAAAGTACCTTTGTTTCCACATCAAAGTGCCTGTCAAGAAATATAGTCATGAATATAAAAATCATATCTTATTTAGGCCATCATGTATACAGATACTTTACAAGAAGAATACTCTATCTGCACTTGTCCTTGGAAAATGACAACCAATTCGCGAAGATTGACGGAGCGACAAACCTCTCTATTCTGATAAAATCACATCGATTGGCTATTCTATAATACCAAGAGCATGCCTGTGCAGAACTAGTAAGAATCACACAGTGTCTGAACACATTTATGTTTTCAATTTGAACGTATTATTTAATAATCCACTCTTTTGTCCTACTTTAAGCCCTTGGCCACACTGTGGTGACAAATCTATCGGAGACAAGACTGTTTGATTTGAATTTGATTTGATATGATTTTAATTTATTTCCGTATAAAAGAAATACCATAGAACCATTACACAATACGTACACATACTATTGGAGATTAACGGCTGGATGGCCCTACTCAGCATCCACTAACGTGGTGGCGTTGCTCCACACCCTAAATTTACACACTAAAAGCATCACCCTTTAGTAGGCACAAATCATTACAGAAAAAAGGTCAGTTAAGACCTTGATATCACATCGCGTTTAAAACAAGTGTGAATTCGGTGTTTCTATATTGCCAACACAATGAAAGTAAATACATTCCACTGTGTGGTAACAGTTTTGTTCATGCACTGTTCCCATATGCACACACACTGTGTTGTATCTGTGGTCACACTGTGAAGACATCGGGCTCTAAAGAACTTATTGTCCCACAGTATGGACAAAACAATCTGAATACAGTATTTTAATATTACAAAAACCATAAACTCCAGTCTCTAGTCATTCTGTTATGTTTACAATCTTTGAATCTACTTGTGGCCACAGTGTGGTCACAAATATCGCAGGGGCATACTACTGTCAAAGCCTTTGTGTCACACATTATTAAACAACTTGTGAATGTAAACACAGTATTCCCATGTTTTCAGCACTTATTTCCAGCCTAAGTTCCATCCGCGTTCACGCTAACATGCCTTTTCTTTATTTATCACCACATTATGTTACAAATGCGAAGGTCATATGGTACTGTAATGAAATTAGTTTTGTGTAAGAACAGGGTATAACGATAGTAATTGCACAGTCTGAATGGATTATTTCCATTTTTTTCTCGAGAAAACGAACTTAGGTCTTGACGCCGCCAGAGACGTTAAATTCAAAGTGATTACTTGGGCATTAACTTTAAATGTAATATTGAATCCATATAATATGCGGTGAGTGGGTAATGATTTATTAGTGATAGTAATACATTTATTTTGCAAGGTTTTTTTAATCATCAGACGGAAAAAATATACTTGAAATTAACCAATGAAGAGCACTGCCAAGAGATATGGGAATGTAGGACCAAACATACACGTTGTATCAAAGTTTAGTCCACAGTTGCATAGATATATTTCTCGCCACATTTGGAATAATTATGAAATCATTCCAAGATAAATCCCTTTCATGTGACATTGCTGGTAAAATATTTTCCCAACAGGATCAACAATAATGTGAAAGCTCACAAACTTTTATTTCACCTTAACCAAAACCCAACCTCGTTTTTAGAAGAAATTACCTTTCTGTTCAAAACAAACTCCTTTTTCAGTATCCCTTCTGAGACAACACGCTCGATTTTCCAACATGACACCAAACAATATGTATTCATTCCAGGTATGTGTGCCTTGCTTGATTTCTAAGTGAGAAAACAGATATTGTTGGCATTATTGTATATCATTTTCTAGCTTTGAAAACGAGTAACGTTACCGTATTGTGAGTCTAGTGGTTGAAACTAATGTTGATGGCAGGGCCCCTGGCGAGATACCTGTCTTATGTGGTGGATACTATTCTACTTTTAATCAAATTTAAGAATATTAGATGACTGGAATCACGGTAGCCAATCAATGCTGAATTAAGGAGGCTGTACAATGACCCTATAAAGTGAAAGGGAAACATGAAAGGTCGACATGATTAATATGTTAAGTCTGTGAGCGATTTATAATTTTGTTTAAAAACTCAATTTTTGTTTTCTTGCTGTCTGCTCTGGTTTTTTCTTCTTGATTCTTGATTTCTGTGTCTCGTGTGGGTTTTTTTTCTTCTGTTAGTCTTGCCTCTCTGTTTAATTTGTCTGACGTACTTTGTAAAACCTAGTCTGAGTTTATTTTTTTAAATTTTTTTCCGTTTAAAAAATATATATGAATGATCTGTGATTCTTTCTTTTTTAAACAAATTTTATTTTGAATGTAGCATGTAAAACTAAGACCAAAGAAAAACAAGATTTGTACAATTTATATGTGTTGACAATTCATGTATATATTAATACTATGTTCCCCCAAAAAGTATGTATTGGTTGATCATCAATTATATATGTGATATCTTCCGAATACGTTTTTGAAAAAGGGAAAAAGGGGGAAAAAAGGGTAAAAAGTATGTATTGGTTGATCATCAATTATTTATGTGATATTTTCCAAATACGTTTTTGAAAAAAGGGAAATAATAGTTAGTTCAAAATGTTTTGGTCATGACAACTTTTAATACGTCATGCCTAAAAAAAAATCGAAATAATGTGTTCTAAGACCAAATGTGATTTCCCACGCCAAAAACGATTTTAACAGTAAACTTAATATTATCAAATCATACAATTTAATGATAAAATGTTGGGAATGGAGGAGCTTTCAATGTTAGTGGCAGTCGGAGAGTAGAAATAGTAGAAACTAATTCACTATTGACCATTCGATATTATACAAATGATACACAGCAGTGAGGGCATTAGTAAGAATTACCCACATAAGGTAACTTTGGAACAGTCTTACACGCCCGAGGCGATAGGCGAGGGTGTTTGGACTGTTTGGAAGGTACCGAGTATGGGTAATTTTACTATCGCCCGGACAAAGTGACGTGTATTATATGTTTCATAAGATGATGATTTATTAGTTTAATAAACAGATGTTTTATAACATGGTTTTACTAAAGACCATGCAGTTATTAGTATTTACTAATGACCGATCGATCATTAATAAAATTGCGTGTTAGGCAAAATAAATGCGTGTACGCTCTCAACCAATCACTTGATTAGGATCCGCTTCATCGTCATATAATTAAAACTAATACTAGTATATCTGGGTCTCCGACTGAAGGACACCCCTGTTGAAACAAGACAAAATAAATGAATGAACGAATACAAAGTAATGGCCTTAGTTGATGGACGGATGAATGAATGAATGTAGAAGTAAATGAAATGTGAAATAACCTAATTAACGAAGTCCATAGTACGATTAGTGAATAAAGGAATGAACGAATACAAATAGATGGCCTTAGTTGATGGACGGATGAATGAATGAATGTAGAAATAAATGAAATGTGAAATAACCTAATTAACGAAGTTCCATGGTATGATTAGTGTATAAATGAACGAACGAATACAAAGTAATGGCCTTAGTTGATGGACGGGTGAATGAATGAATGAATGAATGAATGTAGAGATAAACGAAATTTTAAATAGCTTTAATAAATGAAGTCCAGTAGGACGCTTAGTGAATAAATGAATGAACGAATACAAATTAATGGACTAAGTTGATGGACGGATGAATGAATGAATGTAGAAATAAATGAAATGTGAAATAACCTAATTAACGAAGTCCCGTATTACGCTTAGTGAATAAATGAATGAACGAAAACAAATTGATAGACTATGTTGATGGACGGATGAATGAATGAATGTAGAAATAAATGAAGTGTTAAATAGCCTAATAAACGAAGTCTCATAGTACGATTAGTGAATAAAGGAATGAACGAATACAAGTTAATGGCCTTAGTTGATGGACGGATGAATAAATGAATGAATGTAGAAGTAAATGAAATGTAAAATAACTTAATTAACGAAGTTCAATAGTAAGATTAGTGAAATAGTATGACTTTCCACCCGATCAAAATGATAACTATGTCATTGTACATTCAATCCCTTTCTCATCTAAAACAAAAATCCGCCCCGATATCACCCGGTATCCGCTAGATACGCTTCTGGAAGTAACCAGAGTATTTAGGTTACTTGAGGTGGTAAATTATAAGGACAATTTTGGCATTAGTCCAATATACCGAATCAAAATAAATGCCTGGTCACGTGTGCGCTCTCAACCAATCATTTGATCAGGATCCACTTCATCGTCTTATAATCCAATATACCGAATCAAAATAGTATGTCTGTGTTGAGGAGTCGATACTGGACGATGCATCTTCAAGTCTCTTGAGGGGAGGGCTAATAATGCGGAGGCTAATATAAGGAATCAAATTTCAGAGTTCGGGGAATCATTATTGCCCTACTTCATATTATTTTCTTTCAGAGCAGGTGAAATTAATACATCGACAAGACTTGAGAAAATGGGAAAATAAAATAAAAGACCCTATCCGATGAAAATACAACTTGATATAAATGGAAAACTGAATGAATGTAGAATACAAATATAAAGGAATACAAGGTATTTACACTTTCATTATTGCACAAAAGCAAATTAAAACCTCATTTTCCGCACCCCTCCTAATTATGGTTAACCAGGGGTCAAATTTGCCGAAATCACAGTGACGACATAACATGTGAACTCGACCGTTTTACCTATAAAGATGAGGCGATGAGTCGTGCTTAATTTAATGCAAGGTAATTGTGAATATGCGTACTCCACATAAAGATGATGTCATCAAGTCGATAGCAAGTTTTTAGGTCCACAACTTCTGATTTTCAAAGCTTTAGATTTTGAGTTTTCAGAGAGCTGATGCTCCTTTGAAAGACACTAAAATGGCATATAATTGATATCATTGTAATCTTTGGATTATAAGCTTTCTGTTGATATGTAATTCATTCATTTCGTCTTTCATTTCGGATATGGTCTTTAAGGAAGTTAGAAAATGTGTCGAAAACAGCGACGAGGGTGAAAGATGAGTAGGATATTGAGATATCAAGAATGGAAAAATAAAGGAGGTCAATCCTTGAATAATCAACGATGAGGTTATGTAGAGAGAGAGAGAGAGAAAGAGAGAGAGGAGGAGAGGGGGAGAGGGGGAGAGAGGGAAAGAGAGTATAGGGGATGAAGGGAAACAAGAGATGAAGACAAAATGGAATATAAACCCGATGCCAGAAAAAAAAAAGTTTAGGGTGTGGGTTCGGCCCTGTGACGTTAAGAGTGTGAGGTCGTGTGTGTGGGTGTATGCGCGCGAGAGAGAGAGAGAGAGAGAGAGAGAGAGAGAGAGAGCGGGCAGAATTCAGAACGGTGCAAAGTAAAATTACATGTTTTCCATAATACTGGTAAAATTGGATCGATGTTTCATCAAGCAACATATATAACCTCATTGAAACAGATTTAGTATGGATGTCACGCTTGACCAGGCACCTGTATCAATGAATCCGTGTCACATAATGTGAACGGAAAGTAACTTTTTCCCAACCAAAATTTCGTGATCAGAATTGACCTAAACCGTGTCAATACATACAGTCCTATATTGTTATTCAAAGCACGTGTGGTTTGAAATATGACATTTGGTTGTCCACTCGTTGAAGTAGCTCGGTATACGTTGAATTAGTTCACATTCTGTTTTACTTGTCATATCACACAGAAAGATAGTAGCTACACTCTCTTTGTTAATCACGTACATTTGCGTCGGCGTTTTTTTTCTTCTAGCTTATTATACAGTTAAAATTTAAATTTTCTGGTACACTACAAAAAGATTTTTATCCCACCGCTGCCACCAGATATTGTAATTTTTTGTTGGTACATACTAAAAAAAAGAGATTGATCCCACACCGCTGCCACCAGAAAATGGAACTGTAAAATAACTATCTTGATCTAAGGAGAACGAACGAACCTTTAATAGTCAAACCGACAAGACCGACAACAGACCGAACGGAAATACGACATATTTAAACGTCTGTGGCAAAGAATCAGCCTGCTTGGAGTCCGTCCGAAGTTGGTTTGGAGGTGCAAGCACCCTACCCCCAGAAGTATTCTCTGAAGCGTCTCATTATGTCATGATTTTTTAAAAATAAATTTCATAAGTTGTTTAAATCATGGTTTGCCTCGTTTTCTTCAATTTGATGAAATTACTATACAATAATACAAAATTTTACGATGCATGAGCCCATTTTGATGTCAAGCAGGACAAATTTCTTTGGTCCAAAAGTCAAGTGGGACGATTAAAGTCGCCAACGGCAGTAGCAGTGTCTAATATCGTGAAATGAGGGCAGAACAGTCTCTGATATGGCAGACTGTTTGACAAGCACAAATCGTATGGATAATTATGACATGTTTTTTACAGAAAAGAAACAAAGGGAACTCCCAACATGAGAAGCGCCTTAGGAGACAGACGCAACCAGCATTCAATCACTCCTCCGAGTTTCTGAATTAACGATGAATAAACCTACAACATGACAATATTATACATTATCCATTATTTATACGAATCATTATGAGCAAAATCGTAGGATGAGTATGTCCGGCACTCTTTATCCCAGGCAACATTAAAACTGGAATATTTCATAAGCATTACAAAACATAATTGTATTTATGTGATACAACCGAGCCTGTAATTTATTATAAAAGCGGAATGCAAAATTGAGAATCAGAAGTACTATGGCGGTCTCCTGCATTTTGGTAGGCTGTCGGCATATCGCAAAAAGTGTAATAGCCCTGATTCAAACATATCAAATTTTGCTTGTTGGATTCTTTTTACGGCTGTCAGGAAATTCGAAAATCTTACGACTATTATTGTATGTATTTGTATTTGGTTGCATTAAAAAACACCGACTAACTTGTCGGAAACTTTAGTCCGACTAGCACCATACCCCCTTTTCAAGAATTGCCTCAAGCGTCCAAGTATATCACGATTTTTAAAAGTTCCATAAGTTGTTTATATCATGGTTTGCTTCATTTTCTTCAATTTGATGAAAATAGTGTAAAGAAATACAAAACTTTATGATGCAAGAGCCCATTTTGATGACAAGCAGGACAAGATTTCTTTGGTCAAAAAGTCAAACGGGACTATTAAAGTCGCCAACGGCAGTAAAAGTGTCTAATATCGCGAAATGAAGGCAGAACAGTCTCTGATATGGCAGACTGTTTGACAAGCACAATTCGTATGGATAATTATGACATGTTTTTTCAGGAAATGAACAAAGGGAACCTAAGCGCCTTAGGAGACAGACGCAACGACCTATTTATTCACTCCTCCGAGTTCCTGAATTAACGATGAATAATCCTACAACATGACAATATTATCCATCATTTACCTATTGGGTCATTTTTTGCAAAATTAAAACTGGAATATTTCATAAGCATTTAAATAAGTAATAGTATTTAATGGGATCTTGTAGACAGTTCATACGCCAAGCTTTATTTACTGGAAAAATTCATTCAAGTATTCTTAACATCCGGGTTATTGAAACCCAATGACTACTGAATTACGTAATTCCCCATAGGGTTTGTACATGAACCACCCAGTTCCAGTAGGCAATGAATTAATTTCCAGACTGTTTTAACATCTTAACCCAGTTCATTTCCGCTGACGAACTAGGGAAATCTTTCCCGTTTCAGAGTGGTCATCAGGGTCTACACCAATGAATAATCTTTTATTTACTCGGGAACCAGCATTTCAAGTATATGTATTCCACTTCCAGCCTTTTCCCCTAAATAATTATCGAACCGTCCATTTGCTTCTGTCCCAAGTGGCATCAATAATGGATTGGACAATGCGATTAAAGACGACATAAAGGATTTTAATTCTATAGTGAATTCAATTTTATTATATGTATTTATATAACTGTGATTAATTTAGATCGACGCATGCATGGTTCATAGCAGAATCTGTCCCCTCCCCGGGCGCTTTGAGAGTTAGGCTGTGAGAGTTAGGATTTAGCTTTGATCTTGTTTTTTTTTCAAGATTTACTTATTATTTGTTAATTTAGCTAAAAGGATGATCCGTTGTCGCTATAAATGCATACATACAACATTGACATTTGAGTCATTTATACGCAATTGTTAAACCTCTTTATTGCTGACCAGACTATGTTGCTTTACCAATCCAGGGGCGGATCCAGGATTTTACAAAATGGGGGGGGGGGGAGGGCGCCTGAAATGGACGAAATTGCGAGCGTGAAGCATGTTGAACCCTAACATACTCTATGGTACATTTTGAGGCATTCGAGTAAACTGAACATTAATATGTGTTGTTGTTTTTTTTTTTTTTTTGGGGGGGGGGGGGGTAAAAAAAAAGGGGGGCTTGTGTGGACCCGCCCCTGCTTGAATCCCTTTGCAAAAACAAGACACTGCATTTCCCCATTAAAAAATATCACCAAAAAAAGAAGTATATACATTTTGACTTTGGACTAAAAAAGCAATTTCAAGGTACACTTGATCAAACTGCTCTGAAATCCCATAGATTATGGACAGTTTCAAATCAATATTCTTTTGTGTCGCGATGTGGCTTCGCAAAACAGTGAAATTAAGCATTGGCTACGTACTAAATATGAGGCCAAACCTCAACTGCAACTACCATCTGCACCAAAGTTTTGATTGCCGACAGAATGTTTCTAGAATGTCAGTTGCTAAGAGCTGTTATTCCTCTGTTGCAGCGGAATATAACTTGGATACGCTAGCAATTAATTGATCAAATTGCTCTGAAATCCCATAGATTATGGACAGTTTCAAATCAATATTCTTTTGTGTCGCGATGTGACTTCGCAAAACAGTGGCTATGTACGTAAGATCAGGTCACACCTCAACTGCAACTACCATCTGCACCAAAGTTTTGATTGCCTACAGAATGTTTCTTGAATGTCAGTTGCTAAGAGCTGTTATTTCTCTGTTGCAGCGGAATGTAACTTGGAGGCGCTAGCAATCAAATTTGGATTTGAAAATCACCATCGATTCGCGCCAAATTGCTTTCTCCTGGGGAAAATGAAAACATTCATCCTTCACCAGGGAGTTCATGGACAAACATTCGAACATGCTGCATCAGCTACGATATTTGTGACGCTTTACGTCGGATATTCATATTTGTCTGCAAATACAGGAATTTTGTTTAAGACCAGAAAATTCATCTCGAAATCGAGACGAAATGTATCACATTAAAATCTGACATTTAAAAGATACCTGTGAACTAAAACTAACGACATATTCTATATACTTTCAAATAAACAATATTAGATTGTCATTTTACAATAATACAAAAATGCGAAACAAATGATTTTGTGATAAAAATGCTATTTGAAGTAGCTTCTTTATCAAGTGAACCGGTCATTTTGTGAACTCTTCATGTGCATTTATTATTTGTTTTCTTTCGAATCTTTTGTCAGGATAGCCCATTCACAAATAAGTGATGGTCTTCCATGTGGCCCTGAATATACATGAACAATTTACATCAAAAAGCATAACGTTTATTCAGAACAGTTTAAAAAAATCCATAGTACATTTAATAGAAAGATATGACACAGCAATAATAGACGTGGCACAAACGAACACTCGTTTGCAAAATAAACATATATCATTAACCTAGATGTCGAACAACATTTCGCATCGAAGTATGTAATAAAACCTAGATATTTGGTGATGGATTAAAATTAAAATTAACTTAAAAGCTTCATGCAAACTTGAATTTCACCGACTTTTTTAAAATAATAGATGGGATGGACGCAAACAAAATGTCTCAAACGTTAGGAATTTCTCCAATTTGCGACAAAAGTTGTTATACTTCATACTTTTGAGAGATACTTGGGGAAATGGTACCAGCTGTTAAAAAAAAAATTTGATGTTTTTATACAAGAATGCAAATTAATTATCATCTTTGTTGAATTGTAGGGACCAAATTTTCTTTTAATTGACATAGTAGCCTGCGGTATTATAAGAAAACAACAATTAATCGAATATAACCTTTCTAAGCGCATTACAGCGAGCTGGGATTCGAACCCCTTGGATTGAGTAGCAGGTGAATGCACCACTGCACCACGACACATCCATTTTACGAGACGCCGAACTGAAAATTGTTTTCTGACACACGCAGTCTCGTTTGTATTTTACAAGTAGAATTTGATATCAAAGAAAGAACTTTATATCAAATTATTTCGTTGGAGAAAAAGTGAGTAAATTCAGCCTATGGAAATTTGTTTTAATGTGTGTCGTGGACACTTTACTCCATCATATCAGCTTTAAAACTCTTGTTAGACGTAGAGTATAATGCAGACCTTACTTAAAGAGAATAATTATAATGATCATGAAGTCAGCTATATCGCACTCTTGCACATATTAAACGGTTTCAAAGCTCTTCAGAGAGTTCAAACAAATCAACATACTAGTAGCAAAGAAAAAGTTGGGTTCTGGTAAACATGGTAAAGATGAAAAATAGTTTGTTAGTTTTCGTGTTCTTTTCATGTCAGATTGTAATAATATCATGGTAGACATGTCCCTTGGAACCAATTGCTTTTTCCGGAGATTCAAAAATTTAAACTAAATAGCAATACAAAAACTCGTTAGCTTTTATTCGTCAGTATTGGAGACAGCTAACGACTTAGCTTCTAAATTAAGATTTGACTTAGAAGTTTATTTTCAACATCAAATGGACGCGGCTCTTTGAAACATGATGTTAAAGATCTTTCTTTTGCCGGAATTGTAATAAAAAGGATACTTTGCTGGCTATTAACATTTAGGATGATGGAGATATGAAGAGAAAATCCGATGTTTTTGGAGTTGATTTAGTCTTGTGCTAATCTGTCTTACTATATTCGCCTGGGTAATAAGGTTCTTTTAGATAAACTAAAAAACATTCGAAATACTATGCTGCTCCATTTTTATGATTATATAAAGCATGCTTAGTAGTGTTAAGCTGTAATAACGATGAATGATAAATCAAAGTAGAAAATATTTGCCGACTCTGTAAGGAAGATAAGCTTCTCGGATTTGCGTATATTTCACTTATTATTATTATTATTATTCATAATTTTACACATTTGCGACCACGCATGCGAGGTAATACAAAGTTTTGGGAAATTTTGAAAATTGGGTGGATAGTGATTCTTTACAACTTTGATATATTTTGGTGCCCGTGTGGATGCTTTATAAGCACTAGAAACTTTAGCCCCTAAAACATTTCTTCTTTCGAGAAAAATTGAATATAACCATTTCCCAGTGCTCCCGGTAAATTTTGATAAATTTCAAATAGCGCCTACGGCCGTACAATGGTAGCTGCGACCATGAAAATTTCAGAATATGGAGTTGTGATATATAATTTCCAAACGGGAATAGCTATTCGGTCGATTTTAGTCAAGAAATATTGTTTTATAGCTTAATTAATATCTTGACCTTGAGAGGGAGCTATACAACATAAAGAGTTTATTATTAACAGTTTCATAACTTTAGACTCAATTTCAACCGCGACAACGATCACTGAATATTGTAGGATTGCATATGCTTCCAATATGTTCATTTGAACCAAATTCATGACCCCATACCAAAACTTTGTATTACCTTTAATGTGGATTGTAAGGAGAAGAAAACAGAAAGTCTGCTATGCTGCTAGGCAGATCCAGATGATCTGATTCCTGTGAATGGTTTGTTTTTTGTTGGGGGAGGGGGTGGGTAATGGAACCCACAAGAAATCTTCCTTCACATAATGATTGTAAAAGATAAATGCTGTCTATACTTTGAAAGCTCTGTAATGATTATGAGGGATATTGTAATCCTAAATTTGTTTCTAACTACAGTATATTGTAGGTACTTATTGAGCTTGAAGTGGAGGTTTTCAAAAGCTGCCTTTTAACAAAGAAGAATTAAATATCTAGATTATGACTTCATGTCTGAATAGCCTTTCGATATGTCTGACAAAAAGACTGTAAGACTGACTGCCTGGCGCGTACGCAGAGGGAGGGGTTTGGGGTTGAACCCCCTTTCATTTGTTTATGTGTGTGATTTTTGATGACCCCCCCCCCCCCCTTTAAAAAAACAAACAAACACGTTTGTCGGGGTACCAAAGGGTGACCCCAAAAAACAGACCTTACCCCCCCCCCCTTGAGTCGCTGCAAACATTTTGGGACCATAAAAAAAAGAAGGATCATAACGGGGCGAGAAACTAATAATTGACCTTATTTGACCTTACAGTAGAAAGAGTTTAAGCACTTTTTCGTAGAGGAGCTAATTGTTTCTTTCGCCCTGTACTTCTACTTCGTCGAAGGCAGAGGACAACAACATGCATTTGTATCATGGAAAATATTAATTCAAAATATAATCTTTCTTGTTTCATACATAGTCTGATCTTAAATCGTTTGATCCAGTAGCGCTCTTTTCATAGAATGGGAATAATTTGAAGATGAACACGTGACTATCTGGGAGGTGACACAGGCAATAAAAAGCCTTTTCGCATTACATTTTTTGCATAATCGATAATCCTCTCCCAGGAAAGGATTTGTTTAATATCTGGTAATCTTAGGAGAGTTTAAGCACTTTTTCGTAGAGGAGCTTATTGTTTCTTTCGCCTTTTATTTCTACTTCGTCGAAAGCAGATGACGACAAAATGCATTGTATCATGGAAAATATTCATTCAAAATATAATCCTTCTTGTTCCATACATAGTCTGATCTTAAATCGTTTTATCCAGTAGCGCTCTCTTCCCTTCCTAGAATGGGAGTAACTTGAATATGAACACGTGACTACATGGGAGGTGACAAAGGCGATAAAAAGCCTTCCCGCATTACATTTGTGCATTATCGATAATCCTCTCCCAGGAAAGGATTTGTCCACAATATCTGGTAATCTTAGGAGAAAAAGGCATGTGGTTAGGAGCTATATCTCCCCCCAGTGTTCTTTCTTCTAAACTCCCCATTTTGGGGCAACCCTCAACCCATATTCGGCCCTCATTGTATTTGGTGTTTCACTAATACTTGAATGACTACATGACATTTAAAAGTCAAGGTAAAATGGCAGACACTATACATAAAAATAAATCGCGAAAAACCCTCGTTTCGCTACTCCAAAACATTGAGAAACAAAAACGTTGATGCTCGGGTAAGAGACGAAAGCCGCCCCCTCCCTCCCCCTCCCCTCTTCTCGTGATGCATCAAAATGACGCTAGCACAATATATAACATAATGGAGAAAAAAAAAGCGTGCATAAAGATTCAGAAAATCTCATTAAAGAAAACTCTCCGAAATCTAATGAATCGTTGATTTGCGGCTGCTGTGGGTGGCCACTGGACACATGGACATTCAGGTTTTCTGTAGTTTTGATGCGAATAGATCAGTGATAATTGCGTAACATGAAGAACTCGAAAATGTAAACTGAATTTGGGGTGTGAGTTACTTCTATTGGTGTCCTTGAGGGTGGTATCCGTATGTAAAGCAATACCCATCATTTCGATTGGATCTCCAAATTGAAATGAAAGGTGAAGAAAGCCAAGGAGAAGTGGTCGAAGGAGACGGAGGCGAAGAAGAAGAAGAAGGAGAAAAGAAGAAGAAGAAATGAAGAAGAAGAACAATATGAAGAAAAAGATAAAATCTAAGAAGGAGGAGAGGGAGAAGATAATGAAGATGAAGATGGCAAGGGAGAGAAAGAAGAAGGAGAAGAAGACGAAGAAGAAGAAGAAGAAGAAGAAGAAGAAGAAGAAGAAGAAGAAGAAGAAGGGGAACAAGAGGCACACGCGAAAGTAACGGGCGCGGAAATATTGTCCAAGCTCGGTTTCCCGTTTATTCTTGCAATTTACTCCGATGAGTGCAGCATGTCTGTATTTACTGTTGTTCTTCGATTTCCAGTTAACTCTTTAAACTTGTCTTCAATGAAAGTACATTTTGGTAAACGAACTTAGAAACAAAATAAGAGGAATGATAACCGGTATACGCTGATAGCTTCTTGTTACACAATCATTGCCTGTTAAACAAAAGTTCTTCGATGTAAACAGGAATTGGAAAACGTGATTTCTCAGTTTTATTTGCTACGACCACATTTTAAACTACCTGATAAATGAGGTTTCTAATACTTCGCTTATAGCAATGATCTTTATAATGAGGTTATGGGGCTAATATTATACTTAAGGGTATTTAGGTAATAGCTGGTTTTGTTTTATCGCCTCGGTATCATCGCTACACTGACGCTTAACGAAACTAGCTAAGGCGAGAGAGAGAGAGAGAGAGAGAGGGGGGGGGAAGAAAAGAAGCAGAGACAGACAAATAAAAAGAGAGATAAACACAAATGAGAAAGAGAGAGAGAGAGAAAGCGCGCGCGCGCACTCCGGCGGGTGGGGGCAGGGGGATACATAACACTAGTATACAACGTCATAACAAAATGTAACCTTCTATCGCTTCATTTTAGCGTCTTCATGATTCTGTTGACCTTTTGCTGTCAGATATTACTCTCATCTTTTGCTTAAATCTAGAATGCACATTAGCACATTTTGAGGTTCAAGTGTAAACCCTGTTTATATCGGGATGTTGCTATTACACAGTTGTGGATGCAAAGGTAAAAACATTGTTTCTCATTTTGTAATAGTTCAAACAAACGTAAGAGCCTCTTCAGCAGCGCATCAAGTTACATGAAAATGTGCAAATGTGATCTCGCTTGTACATAAATAAGAATATAACGAGGCATTTGAAGTACGTCGAACCAAACGATTTACATACAAGTAGAAACAGATGTAGAAATGAAATACATTAAACATGTGCATTCCCACTTTGCACTTCTAGTATTTCTTGCGCTACAGGAAGCAAATGTTTTTGTTGAAGTTTGAAGTGTGGTATTAGAAGTTTTATCGCGAGACATTGGATATTTCCTGTCGAATCCTGTATCTCGAAATGCATTATTCTTGGATAATAAACAGTTTCGAAATGTTGTCATTTAAAGAGTTAACCGCCCATTTATGAACAAATCAATGTTTCAGTGCCTTTTATATAATAAATGGTTTCTTTACCATCATTTCAGTTTTTAAGATAGATTCCAAATAAATATATATACAAACAAGTATCCCTCAGATTGTTCTGTAAAATTGGCGTATCCAGTAATAGGCAAATAAAGGGTAACAACCCCTGTTTTATTTTAATGAATTAGGCAAAGAAAAAAAAAAGCAAACAATAATAATATGATCGATGTTGTATCTCTCATACGAGAAGAATGTCTTGAACATTTTACCTCCACCCTAAAAAACAAAATCAGGGAGAAGGTGACAAGAATTAGAAATACATGTTCTGGACAGGAGATCCATTTTAGCGCTGGTGCCGAAGAGCAATTAGCGTCTGATAAGCACTGCCCTCTGGCTCATTCCCCCCTTCCTTCAACCTCGTACGCCTATGGTTACACCATGCAATGGACCCTTAATACGTCCACATCTAACTAAGATCAGCGTTTACTAATGCAAACGAATAGGGAGTGATTTTCTTCAATATTAATCTACAATTCAATATAATAAAAGGACACGCCTCTTAATATTATTATTATTATTATTATTATTATCATTATCATTATTATCAATGTTATTGTTAGTATTAATATTATTAATGTTATTATTATTATTATTTTTATCATTATAATTTGCCTTCTTCCTCTTCTTCTTCATCATCATCATCATCATCATCATCATCATCATCATCATCTTATTGTTATTGTTATTTATATGAATATACTTTTATGGTAGTACTATTCTATTGTTATTTTTTAATATTTAAATTGATCCTGTTATTTCTTGTTTGTTTTAAATATGTCATTTGATATACCATTGTCATTTTTATTTATCTGAAGTATTTACATTGTTTCACACGGCCCCAATGAAAATCAATCTTGTAACTGTTTGGGCCTTTTTAACCGTGTACAAATAAATATATCAATTCAAGTCAATTCAATCTTCTTCCTCTTCCTTTTCATCATATTCATTTTCATCTTTAACTTCTTCTTCTTTGTCATCTTCATCTTCTTATTCTTCTTCTCCTTCTTATTCTTCTTGATCTTCTTCTTCCCCTGCCTCTTTCTCTAGCCTGATTAATAATTCCACCGGAGAAAGGGCAGACAGATCACCTCAACGAAACACTTGGAGGGGAGGGATCATCTGCATCCTGTCAAAAGCTTATATCTCAATCGCCAAAATGCGGTGGAGTACGGGAAACAACAATTTTAAAATGGGACACTGGCGTCGCGTAACCAACCCTGTAGAAATAGAGAAAAACGATACTCATCCGGAGGATTCATCTTAATCAGCAGTGTATATAGATGCAAAGAAGAGGGTAGGTGCATCCATTTAAAGGCGAGAAGAGAGGGAGAAGAAGGAGAGAGAGAGAGAAAGAGGGAGTGAGAGAGAGAGAGAGAAAGAGAGAGGGAGAGAGAGTAAGAGAGAGATATATAGATAGAGAAAGAGTGGGGGAGGGAAAGAGTAAGTGAGTGAGTAATTGAGAGAGAGAGAGAGAGAGAGAGAGAGAGAGATACATAGAGAGATAGAGAGAGAGAGAAAGAGAGAGAGAGAGAAGAAGAAGAAGAAGAGGATCGCAAAATTACAAGATAATACGACCCCCTCCCCATCCTCCTTACACCCCACCCTCACTTAATGGCCTTGTTCTTTTGCTTTCCAGTCCCCCTTCAATGACCAAGACCATGCTATGCCTCTAACTTTAGTAGCACCAAGGTAGACTGGATATCAATTTATGTTCATACCCTTTCTCATCGACGCGGAAGTCCCCCTTTTACACATCGACAGACGACAGCTTTACCACCCTACTCGATTAGGCACCGTCTTTGGTCACGTGTTGCCCTTTTACGACCACATTCTCTCAAGAGTGGATTTCCGAAACAGTGAAGATTAATGCATGTTTGATGAACCCTGATGCCCATGTTCTTTTCTGAATGCGAGCCTCTTCTCCATTCATTGAACACGTATTAAACAAGTATTATACATACCTTCCGAGGGGCAGATGTATTTTTTTTTCTCATGACAAATAGGTAATGGAAAAAAGTGCATGGATGGGAGTCAGAGCTTCATTAGATCCCTGGTTTCGATAAAGCAAACTTTTAGGGAATCTTTAAAATTGAAGACTGGTATTAACCTTACATAGTTTGGTGCACCGCGGTATGTTAAAGTGTTTACTTGATTTCTATTCGTATGCACAATCTCAATTATCTCCTTTTTTTAAATTACTCACAGTTGTTTGTTCTTCGTCAAAAAATTGTTATGGAGTGTTTTCAGTGTGAAAGAGGGGATCTAGCCATTTAGGAAGGGCACAAGTGTCGGGTGGGGGTAAAATACAAGTGTAAAAGCCCATAGAGTAAGAGGAGAAAGTTGGATAGGTCGCATCACCTGATTATAAAACAATCTTTTAGGATGTATACTTTTAGATGAAGATTTCCGACGGAATAACAAATAAGAAATGATGGCCTCCATTAAAAGTAATTGTTGCGAGCTTGACTTCTCTTAGGAAGTGGGGGTAAATAAACTCGAGTAAGATGAGACATGTATAGAGATATACAATACAATAAAGTCATTTCTATAGCGCTCTTACAAACTAACTGTTGTTTCACAGCGCTTTACCTAAAAGTTATCAAAGAACCTATTGTCGATCATGGTCAAAGAGGAGAGTTTTGAGACATTTTCGGAAGACATCCAGCGAAGGTGCTAATCGGATAACACGTGGAAGCTCATTCCAGAGTCGAGGAGCACATGCATGGAAAGCATTGTCGCCAGCTTTGGTGTATGTTCGAGGAACGTGTATATAGCAGGGTGCTGTCAGTACACGAGCGAAAGCCAGGACGAGCAGATTGGAAAATAATAACTAATTAGTGCCGCCATTTCCAAGAATATTATGTTGTAAAACCGAATGTCCTCCATGCTACCACAAGTAGAAGGCCACGAGCAGAAGGGTAAAGAATTGAAGATGAGCGCCCTGGTTGAAAAACATACATCCTGGCCTCCATTTTCGTGAAAATTCCGTGAAAATGTGTTAACCCAACAAGGTATTAAAGGGATAGTTGAGTTCTGTTTTCAGACCGCAAATGCCTTCAAAGTGCATGGTTATTGCTCTTATTCTTAACTATGACATTTATAGTGCCCTTTTAGAACCTAAAATTGCTATGAAGGTAATTTTAGACCCCAAAATGTGTGAAATTTAGCCAATACGATCATACCAATTCAGCTCCACTTTAAAAAAACACGGTGACCGTTAATTTATTTATTTAATCAAAAATAACAATACATGAGCCGGCTAATTGTGAGTAATGTAAGCAACCCGAAAATACCAACAAAAATGCCAACATCGGCATTGGCTGAAATACGACGTAAAGTCGTTATTTCGTTTTTTTTCAACGGTTTTTTCAAATTTTTCAAATTTTTCAAAGTATCTAATATTTGTGGTGGTACACAAGTATTATAAATCGTTATATTTCAGCCGTCTCTGAACCAATTTTGATCAAACAAAGATGATTTTGTCATTTAAATATTATGTTCTTTCAAATTTGATACTCAATTTTTCATTATCTCACACAAAAATTATTTTGTGTAGCGCCCTCTGCAACAAAACTCAACTATCCCTTTAAGCGGAATAACAACTACTTGTACTTGGTTAACCTTGTGTTCTGGAAGTCCCTATACCCTATAATCAAGAATAAGCAAGCAGTTATTATTCAGCCTATCTCCTTGAATTAAGTTCACCCCGACCTGGAAAAACCACAATTTATGGTGGTCAAAGTTGATGTTCATGCATGGGGTGAGGTAATCCTATCTATTGACTACCAAAAGCAGCAGGATGAAGACGGAGGGTTTATACATTCAGAACAAGCCTTACGGCTGGCGAAACAAGAAAATACGAATTACGACCTCCATTTTTGCGTATAGGAAAGAGAAGGAGGAGAAGAAGAAAGGAAGAGATGTTACTTTTGACATTTTGATGAAACCTTCCGGCTGAATAATGGCAATTTGGGCGCGCTGATCAAGACAGTTATGTCCAAGTTCATGCTTGAATCGTCTTTGAGATTGAAGGAAGGAGAATGTTTGAAACACATGGCATGAGGAGAGTACGTCCAGAGGCGCAACTCCGGGGAAGAATCTTGAGTGATTGTTCGGTCAGACTGTCCGTCGTCCACGCTTACGAATTACATGGCAACAAAATACAATTAAACCGTTTAAGTAGGTCAACGGTGATGGACAAATTACATTTGGACATGCCAAACATAGCCTTGGTATTGCATGTTACGTTCATTGCATATTACACGATCCGACGAACGCGAAATCTTGGAAGTAGTTGCGTTAATATGAGTAGGATATTGAAGAATGAAGTTCAACAATGCGTACACTTGAGGTAACTAAAACAACAAATTAAAAGTCAAACTTTCCGGTTGATTGTACAGTCCCTCGCCGATGGAGTAGAATAAGTAATCAATATATTGCGTGGGACTTGACTTGCATCCAAGACTCACCACAACGCACTGTCAACAACATAGCTTTATTAAAAGCAGAAATATTCACCCCACCTCATTTCTGTATATAAAGATTCAAAATTCATGCTACATTGCTACATTGATGTTTTGTGATGAATTTTAAAACAGATGGATTATTTTCATCCAGCACCCTTCCTTTTACAGACGAAAATGCCAAGTCGTCGAGAAAACAATTTGGCGCTAATCGTGAGACATCTCCTCGACTTCACGCCGATTTGCGTTCTGTCTTTTACCGAAATATATGAGTTGCCTGCTCTTTGATTAGAACAAGTTGTCTGAGCCTCGATGTAGCGATTTAAACATCATATAAGTAATTCGAAATGTCACCTGACCCATAACTCCGTCTTAGGGAACGCAGAGTCTGCAGTGTGCTTTTACAAAACAACACATTAAATAATTATTCAGTTACATTGAGTCGCCATCCTATTCCTGACCCAACATTAATCCCCATCACACGTTTCTCAGACAACCCATTGTCCTTCTGAATGACATCTTATTTCTTCATATATGCAAAAAGAAGGTAAAAAGCAGAAGTGAAAAGCTTTTCATCAAAAGAAGATCAAATTGAGGTTCACTTCATGAGCGTGTCCAAACTGGGCGCCTTAGCAGACAGCAATATGTTTGTACATGCATGTACGTACTGAAGATGTCGTAGGTTGTCCGAAGTATCTTTTTTTTCTTCTATAGAACCCCTCTTGAGCATGCCTCCTTTACAATTACTAATGTAATATTGATTCTTGTTATGTATTCAGCGGCATTCTTCATTCGATGAAAACAAACTAACATATGGATGTTGACACGAGCCTGTTGCCAGGCCTGGGAGACTCGATCGATGGACGAATGTTCTCATTTTGGTCAACCGTGGTCGAATGGAGAGTGGCATTGATTAAGAATTAAACGTAAAAGACCAGGCCTGGAAGAGGGTCGGGGTTAGAATTTAATGTGGCAGGCATGTACATTAAATAAGTATACATAAGAAAATCCGTGCCCCTCCTTTTGATTTCATCTAAATATTTTGATAAACGACGACAGCAAGAACATGGCAAAAACACTAAGCTTTAGATTAAATCTGTTCTTTTCTGAAGGAGATAATCTTCATGATTATATTACAATGAATATCAACACGAATTGATTGATTTTTTTAGACATGTATGATAAAAATGAGTGACTATGGAAAAGCAGGGACTTTAAAAGACTAGAGACCAAGGGAGAGAGAAAGAGAGAGACAGAGAGAAATAGAACAAGGAGGAAGCATTATGTGTCGGAGGTGAGAGTGAGAGAAAGAGAGAGAAGCCAGAAATAAAAGCAGAACAAATCAAAGACTGTCCAAACAGTATTTTAACTTCATCTGAGACAGTTACGACATTATACTTTTTATAAACAAATGTATAAAGTGTCCACGTAAGCCAGGTCATCAAAATAGGACAGGGCGCCATGGCATTTCAGTCATACTAGTATTCAATATCAGTAGCCAAATTAAAGATGCCGTGATCCTTCCGGCAATAGTGACTATGTTCGAATTTATTTTAGGGTCAGTATTTTTGGGGGGTATTATTGCTTCTTGAAACAAAAGCAGAGAAGTCGGAAAGCTATATGCATTCAGTTCACGCGTTGTTGAAAATCGATCGACGTAGCCCGATTTCACAGACCTCTGGCTACTTTTGGTCAACATATATCATCACACGTCTGATGGTGTCAACCAAAATCTAGCCTTCAGTCAATCCAAAATTGTTTTTTTTAAAAACCTCATAAAAAACCTCCATGACAGGAAATAATCGTAGACCTGTTGAAATTGGATTTCATTCTGAAAACCACCTTAGTGTATTTACATGATTTAAGAAATGTGGATCTTTTGTCAATCATTTAAATTTCATAATTTCAATGTGACAAAAAATATAGTTATATTTGTCCTGAATGTAAACTACATCGGGCTTTGGTCATTCACACTTTTCAGGTGTGAAGAGCGGTGAAATTGGGGTAAACGCATTCGGGAGAAAGGGTTAGAGGTGTGGATTTGAGAGCCTCTCGTGATGGATGAGCCATTAAATAGTTTGACAGATAGTTCCAAATTGGTATGTTCGCACTTTTCCCGATGTTAAAGCATTGCGGGGGTTCAAATGAGGGATCGGGGGAAACCCCCCGGGTCAAATAATGCCCCTCGTAATCCTTTTTTTTAATTCAAGATAATCTTGATACTTTTACATCATGTGGCAATATTTAAATTCTGTCAGTAAATATCACTCGTCAATGTAACTCTCACAATATCTTGAGATGTCCCCTACCATATCATTACAAAAAAAAATCGTTTTCATCTCAAGCCCCAGTTTGACCGAACGTTATAGTATAACTGTTAATCAATCTAGGGCAACTTATGACAAGGAAATACTGGAAATAATTTAAAATATCATAAGAATGGTTGCCTATAATTATGTAATTTATTACATAGCATTTCATCGCTATGCATAACAGGTAACAGGTACGGGACGTTGAAACAAATGATGCTACGTTGTTCTTACGTCATTTCTAGTTAGATAACACTCACCGTCAACGTCATGACCTATTAAAGCGGTACTGCACTACTTGTAGCTACTTGCGCCCTCTATACAGCGAACAATGCGTAAGCGTTACCCGTTGATCCCCCATGGTCCCCTTTTTCTGATGTTAGTTGAGAGCTGATTACACGAGATAATCACCTGTCAGTGACCACGCAGGGAGGCATAATCCCTCCTGGCCAAAGTTATAGGTTTTAAGGGATCGATAACATATAGACACTTCCATTATAATGACAGGACGATTGAGAACCAGAAAATCGGGTCAATTTATATCTTAAACGACATATTAGAATTCCCTTCTGATCCAAATGATATTCTTTACGACCAATACTAACAATACTGGGTGCTTAACATGCTCATAGCGTTTTCATATCCATCACGCTCTTGGCGCCCCTTAAAAAATGGAAACGACAACGGCAATCATGAGCGTCAGACATTTGCAGCATTTCGCAGATTGTAAGAATTGGATGATACGACAGCCAAGAAATTTCCTGATCACATTTGTATTGGCAGGCTGGTAATTATAACACTACTACCCGAAAGCTATAACGCGACCTGACATCTATGTGATTACTTGGTGCCCTCAAGAGAAATGGGGCGGAATTGTTGACACGACGGTCGTCCGATCGTTATCAAATTGGCGGGAAAATGAGACGTTGGAAAAGGTTAATGTGACGTTAGATTCTGCTGAAGTGACCCCAACAGTAGGCTTAAAGAAAAGACGACGACATCCAAGTTGAGATACGTGCATAAAATGCAGTTCATCTGTAATATCAATAAAACAAACAAGCAATCATAAGCATGTGTACAAATTCACATGAATAAACAAACATCTATTGTATCGCACAACTAGCTTGCCATAAATGACCTTAATATGCATAACTGAGTAAAGAAAACCTTCAAGAATAAACTATGTGAGTGAAGCTCACTTGTGCAAACACAAACTGTATAACTGCCTCATTTATCTTATTCTAATGAACTGTCTCAAATTCTACCTTTGTTTACAAATATAACCCTTACAAATCATACTTCTCTATCTTGTAGGTTAACATCATACACAAATAAACCCTCGACCAGCCTTATTTCCTGCCTCTATCTTACACTCTTTACTTGGTTCCTGAACTAAAATTCCTATTTGCTTCTACACCCTTGACATTCTTTATAACCAAGGAAAACAATTCATACTCTTTGTTTCATGTCAATTATCATCACTCATTACACACAAATCTAAATTATCCTCAACACAAACTGATATATGCACAAATTGTGCATTCACACACGTTATCCTACGTTTGTCTATATGTGGTGCTACATGCACAGACAACATTTCAACGTACTTTTCATCTTAAAATTACAGAAAACTAGATTTATATCTTGTGCCATTTTTGGCCTCATACAAACAATTAAAGATTGATTTATACAAATAACAGCTTTATAGTACTTACAACATTGGGCTTGTCTCGATTGTCGGGGATTACTGATGGAATCACTGTCCACAAAACATTTCAAATTTCGTGACTTTTAGGCTGGCGAACTACAAACGCCCTCTTACGACCAAATGAAATTATGGTTAATCTTAACCGACGTCATGACAGAAAACTTTCTAAATCTTACATCCCGGCCCCTTAAATGCGTAGCCACAGCAAAGCATTTATCCAAATAACTTCAACTTCCATTCAAATTGTCTAACTTTTCTGTTAATAAAACACAACTAAACATTCAGAATTTACACTTAACTCTGCATAGCACATTCCATAAATTGCATTTACACAATGTAGTACATTACAGTAAATGCCTTTAGGGTGAATTTATAGCCTATACACAACAAACACTTGTCGTCTAAAAATGTATACCGACAGGTCAATTAAAGTAACATTGGGCAAAACGATCAGTTGCCTTAATAGAGTACACATTAACTAAATCTCAACACAATTGTTGACACTCTGTAGCAAATAACAATAACAAGGATTGTTAAAGTCCTTGACCTTCCTTACACACTTTGAGTTATCTAGTGAATTACCAAAGGAAAATACGAAATATATCAGCTCAAACATAATGATTCTACATGTACCTCTATGCACTAGAGCTGCTAACTACTCAGAACTGTGTATTTCAGTACTCGATTCTTGAAACTAAACCCCCTTTTTGTGAGTTTTCAAGCAAAATTCAGTAGCCCACCACTAAGTACAACAGGGTTACACACAAAAAATGATTTTCAAATTCAAAAAATGGTGCTTCTGTGATTAAACTTTCTCATCATTCGCAATCTTGAGTAAATTGTCAATTTACTTCCGGTATACAAAACTTTAGTTCAACTATCCCTTACATATCAAATATCCTCTTTTGGGTCTATGCATCAAATATCAACACAATTCGGTTCTTTAAAGTTTCAACTTGAACTAGACACTACATATTTATATGCTCATGCATTGACCAAATAACATGTTATCATGACAAATGATTCTCATTTGTAGTGGTCAAATATTTAACTCCTGCTCTTAGGAAAAAAAAAACATGTAAGAAATTACGTATAAATATCGTTCGAACAAAAAAATCTTTCAGCAATAGTCTCAGTTCAATACTGAAATAAATACATGTATTCTGAAGTCCATTATAGTCTTTCTTCAAGTATTGACTAATAAACATAATATGACATAGTCTATTACAAGGCTGAAATGTTTATTACTCCTCAAGAGTCCACTGTCCTCAAATATAACGTGCCCGATTTACCTCAAGGGCACAATGCTACCGCAAATAGTCTTGTATAAAGTCTGAGGACTGTTTTTCTCAATTTCTTGCGCTTTAACAATAGTTTGTTGCTGTAAACGAGTTCTGTCTTGCGTCGACGTCAGTCTAACTGAAATATGATGATCAGGATCTTTCGCTTGTCACGGATCAGGATAATCGCGACACAAAAAATTCACAAGAGGCGGCGCTAGGCTCTCACCTCGCACGTTTAATTCACCGTGCATCAAATATAATTATCTCACATAAGAAATTAATGCTCCAATTTAGTCGTTCTTCGCTGTGGATCCATTTAAATTGAGATCGCTCTCCACGGTTCACCAATTTACGCTCTTTGCTTCTACCAAAATTGAAACGTGATGATCAGGATCTTACGCTCGTCACGGATCAGGAAAATTGCGACACAAACAAATTCACAAGAGGCGGCGCTAGGCTCTCACCTCGCACGTCTAATTCACCGTGCATCAATATAATTATCTCACATAAGAAATGAATGCTCCAATTAGTCGCTGTGGTTCACCAATACGCTATCTGCTTCTTCCAAAAGACATAGTTTCTGCACAGGCCTGACTAGGATACCGGTGCTATGTTTCAGCTTCACCGATCGGACGAGCTTGTCCTTCCCAGGATAGGTTTCGATTACTCTTCCCGTCAACCACTTGTTCCTCGGCAGATTGTCGATAATCAGCACGATGTCACCTTCCTCCAGATTTCTCGTCTCTTTCAGCCACTTCTGCCGCTGTTGTAAGGAAGGTAGGTATTCCTTCACCCACCTGCGCCAAAATAAGTCTGCCAGGTATTGAATCTGCCGCCAGCGTCGACGTCCATACAGATCATGTTTCTGGAACACATCAGGTGGTAGAGCATTTTTTGACCTCAGGAGCAGCAGATGATTTGGTGTGAGAGGCTCTGCATCCCTTGCGTCATCAGATGTTATGGTGAGTGGACGCCCATTGATAATTGCCTCTACTAGACACATAAGAGTCATTAAGCCCTCATCATTCAGAACCTGCTGCTTCATGACTGCATTCAAGACCTTTCTCGTAGTTCTGATTTGTCTTTCCCATGATCCACCCATATGGGATGCTCTCGGTGGATTGAATTTCCAATCAATTCCTTGTTGAAGGAGATTATTGTGGATCTTCTCCTGGTTCCATCGTTTCAATCCCTCCCTCAGTTCACGTTCAGCACCTATGAAATTTGTACCATTGTCGGATCTGATAATCTCTGGTTGTCCTCTGCGTGAAATAAATCTCTGAAGGGCATTCAGAAATGAATCCGTCTCCAATGAATGCAGTACCTCTATGTGTATTGCTCTTATAACCAGACAAGTGAATATACATCCATATCTCTTCACAGAGCTCCTTCCTTGTCTCACCATGTATGGGCCAAAGCAGTCGACTCCCACGTTACTGAATGGAGGTTTTTCTGGTACCACTCTATCTGCCGGCAAATCTGCCATCTTCTGTTCCACTGGTTTTGCACGTTGACGCTTACATGTGAAACACTTGTGTAGTACATGGCGAACTGCTAACCTCCCTCTGATTATCCAAAATCGTTGTCTGAGTAGGGATAGCACATACTCCTTCCCTGAGTGACCACACATAATGTGGTAATGTCTCACCAAAAGCTGTACTACATGATGCTTGGAAGGCAAAATCACTGGGTGTTTTGTCTGCTCTTCTAGTGGTGCATTGTGTAGTCTTCCTCCAACACATATCAATCCTTCGTCTGTGAGTTTCACGCTCAATTTAGATAGTGGGCTGGATTTTGCTATTCGAGTGGGTGACCGTTGTGTAGTCTTATTTTGCTGTAAGACTCTGTACTCCTCAGCATAGGTCTGTTGCTGAACGTATCTGACAATTGCTTCTTCAGCTACAGTCATCTCGTCAACTGTTACTGGCTGCTTCATATCCAGTAAATTCATATCTTTGCGTGCCTTTCTTCTCAAGCAC
Organism: Strongylocentrotus droebachiensis; assembly: GCA_035222895.1. Lineage (NCBI taxonomy): Eukaryota > Metazoa > Echinodermata > Echinoidea > Camarodonta > Strongylocentrotidae > Strongylocentrotus > Strongylocentrotus droebachiensis. Next base: position 69,739 of record JAVYIG010002155.1, read on the forward strand.
TCCTTGACCTTCAGGATCCATGCAATACCTTTCTTCAGCCGGAACCAGGACGAGTAACCTTCAAGGAGTCTATCTGTCGCCTTGACTTCAGATTCGGCTGCAGCAAACACTCCAGTCTTGTCTTGCTTTACCTCTGGGTCATGCTCTAAGCTAGACTCATTCACTGTCAAGCTTTTAGGCCAATCGCATTCTTCTGACCACAAAAATTTTGGCCCTTCCTTCCATTGGCTGACTTGTTCCTCCAGTCTATCATTACTGTCAATGAAGCTAGATGTAGCTTTGGGTACACCATCTGAACTGGAACCTACAGGTCCACTCACTGACCAACCCAATTTGGTCTTAACAGCATAAGGGCCATGCTGTCCTCGTCTCACCTCGATAGGTATCAAGGCTTCAGGTGAATCCTGCCCTATCAACAGTCCAACTTCATGTCGTTCAATGATCGGGAGGTTAATTCCTTCTAAGTGATGATATCCTGAAATGTCATCCACATTGGCAATGTGTGTGTCTCTGATATTAATGGCGTCTCTTGTATACACACAGGGTAGCCTCACACAGTCTGTATCTGGTCCCGTGTCTGCAATCAGACTAATCACCGAGGTCTCTATGGGGCTATTACTCTTCTCCAGTGTTGTCAGGCTTAAACTTTGCTTCCTTCCAGTAGCATTGAGTTCTCTGGCCAAAGTGGCTGTACAAAATGTACTGGTTGAACCAGAATCCAACAGTGCATATGTATTCACAAATACATTCTCTCCTTGAGCTCTAACCCTCACTGGAACAATAGGAAGCACACACCTTCCGGCCCCTGTGACACACTTCTTAACGAACCCATTCTGGACTTGATGGACTTCGTTGTTCTGGGTTTCAACTGGAGCCTGTGTCGTTGTCATCCTTCCTGCAGATGAAGATGCATCCTGTGCAAAATGGAGAAATTTGGTGTGTTTTCTCTGGCATCCTTGTACTGAGCACCTTCTATTCAATCTGCAAAACCTACTGGTGTGGCCAGATTGCAGGCAGTTGAAACATAGTCTGTTGTCTTGAGCAAACTGAAATCTCATCTCGGGTGCCATGGATTTAAAACTGTCGCACCCAAACAAGGAATGTTCTTGCTTACACTTCAGGCACTTCAGGTTGACTGCTACTTCTGTTACCTCTGTAGCGTACATGTAGTTACTTCTTGTACTCTTCTTGTTGAAAGCTGGGTTAGAAGTTTCAACTCTTTTTGTTGTTGCTGTCAGATCTCCGAAGACAGGATCATTGGCTTCCTCAGCAGCGTTGGAGACAAACCTTGCCATGTCCGAGATATCGGGAGAACGCTCCTGCTGTCTGATGTCTCTCACCAATTTTAACCATCTACCTTTAAGGTAATATGGAAGTCTTTCAGCCACCTTCAGCAACTCTCTCTGGCTACTAATTTCCTGCAGTATATCCAGTGCTCGAAGAGTTTCCATGCCGATCCTCAACTCATCTGCAAACTTCTGCAGCCCCTTCCGGTCATTCGCATGGCAGATTGGACCATTGGTTATACGTTTGATCCAGGCTTCTCCTATCTTGTATTTGCTGCCAAAGCGTTCCACCAACAGCTCTCTGGCTCGTTGGTACCCATACAGTGGTTCCATGACCATACAGCACTGTATGATGCCCTTAACTTCTCCTTCACAGCAATGATACAACTTCATAAGTTTCGTCCCACTATCGAGTGAAGATCGACCAATTAAGTTGTCGAACGACATCATAAATTCATGGAAGTGCAAAGGACTCCCATCAAACTTCATCATCTCTACATTAGCCAGACTGATAGCTTCCAACAATCGTTGTTGCTGAACTTGGGTCTGCAGATAAAATTCTCGATCGTCTCGTGGTTGATAAGCTTGACCTGAAATGGGAGATGAAGCCATTTGCTGAGCTGGAAAAGGAATAGTCTCTTGTAGGAGCGCAGGTTCCTTGACATCATGATTGCTGACATGATGACGATGTTCCGTAGCATGCTCTGCACTTTCATGCACCTGCTTGACATTCTGCTGACTGGAACTCCTATTCCCTATACTCGACACCTTACTGCTATTCCTGTGTTGCTCATACACGTCTTCTTCTGCCTCTGCTGCGCTGAGCTTGGCACGTAAGAGTAACTTAGCCTTCCTTTGCTTAAGGCGTATTTCTTCGAGTTCTATCTCTTGTTCTTCCTGAAGAATTGCTAATTCTGCTGCTATTGCAGCCCTCTTGGCCCTGGTCCTAAGTCCAGATGACGTGGTGGAACTCTTCCCAACTTGACTTGCAGAGTCCTCTGGATTGACATCATCAACACCTACTTGACTCATGGTGACGAATGCTAAAGCTGTTATGAACTTTGTGTGACGTTAGATTCTGCTGAAGTGACCCCAACAGTAGGCTTAAAGAAAAGACGACGACATCCAAGTTGAGATACGTGCATAAAATGCAGTTCATCTGTAATATCAATAAAACAAACAAGCAATCATAAGCATGTGTACAAATTCACATGAATAAACAAACATCTATTGTATCGCACAACTAGCTTGCCATAAATGACCTTAATATGCATAACTGAGTAAAGAAAACCTTCAAGAATAAACTATGTGAGTGAAGCTCACTTGTGCAAACACAAACTGTATAACTGCCTCATTTATCTTATTCTAATGAACTGTCTCAAATTCTACCTTTGTTTACAAATATAACCCTTACAAATCATACTTCTCTATCTTGTAGGTTAACATCATACACAAATAAACCCTCGACCAGCCTTATTTCCTGCCTCTATCTTACACTCTTTACTTGGTTCCTGAACTAAAATTCCTATTTGCTTCTACACCCTTGACATTCTTTATAACCAAGGAAAACAATTCATACTCTTTGTTTCATGTCAATTATCATCACTCATTACACACAAATCTAAATTATCCTCAACACAAACTGATATATGCACAAATTGTGCATTCACACACGTTATCCTACGTTTGTCTATATGTGGTGCTACATGCACAGACAACATTTCAACGTACTTTTCATCTTAAAATTACAGAAAACTAGATTTATATCTTGTGCCATTTTTGGCCTCATACAAACAATTAAAGATTGATTTATACAAATAACAGCTTTATAGTACTTACAACATTGGGCTTGTCTCGATTGTCGGGGATTACTGATGGAATCACTGTCCACAAAACATTTCAAATTTCGTGACTTTTAGGCTGGCGAACTACAAACGCCCTCTTACGACCAAATGAAATTATGGTTAATCTTAACCGACGTCATGACAGAAAACTTTCTAAATCTTACAGTTAATATCCATCCAGAATATCGTCTGCAAGAGCGCGGTTAGATAATTTTCACTTCCTCCTCCAACTCTGGACGTCTATAGCGTAAAAGTTCAAAGCTCATGTATAATCGGTTCTTGCAACATTTTGTCAGTTCGCTAAGAGATGTCAATTCGACTTTCATCAAAAAGTCGACCGCCAAAAGACACTACTTTAACTTATTCATAGAAATAGCAAGAATGCTATTTCCATTCGTCAGTATGAGAACAAATTCAGTCTGTTTAATTATTATTTAAAACTTATCAATTGATTTTGTGATGGTATGACAAAGGGAAGACAAAATCGTCATCGTCATCCTCATCATCTCCATCAGAGTGCGGCAGATGTAGATTACTGTTTTGCAAAAGGACGTTAGGCAGGGATTCGAACACCGAACCTTGTGGTTCACAGTCCGGAGATTTTTTTTTCAACTAGTCAAACCACAAAACATCTATTTCAGGATAGTTGAGTTTTGTTGGTTTATGAAGATTTTTGTTGTTGAGAAAGCTGAACAATAAATAATGCAACCGTCTTTAGGAAAACAAAAAGTACGTTGTTGTGGCATTGAGGAAGTATAATTGAGCGTTTGAGAATGTCAAATATCTACGAAATCAACAACTATGTGAAATATTGCTCTGTCACAAACATCATTTTTTTGAATGATTTATTGCTGTTCGATCCAGTGCAAGGACACAAATCGCGCTCTGAAACAAATAAACTGAAAAAGGCACATTTATCCTAAAATGATAAATTGAAATGTCGTTCTTTCTTAAACCAAAAAGAGGTACTTATCTTTAGCCCGAAATTATCGTTATCTCTATCGTGAACATGAGCCCTAGGCTTTCGGCCGTGTGCAGACGACCAATGCCCCCCATGGTCGTTAATAATCATGCTTGGTTTGAAGTTTTAGAGTGACATTGCAATTTTGGAAAATCCTCTTTTTGTTGCATTATTTGAATAAACTGTTTAATAAAAAGAATGGCCACAAGTACGGCGGTATGAAATTGTGTAATGTTTAGAGTCAAGGATTTTTTTTTTGGAACAGACACAGCCAGAGAGGGACAAAAAGCAATCATGAAAGATATTCATATTCTAGAACAAATAGAGCAATGTTGAAATAAATATCATTAGAAAGAGATTGTGTGCAAAGACACAGCCAGAGGGGGATGGAAAGCATTAAAGAGAGGTATTAATATTTAAGAAGAATGAAAGCATGTTGAAATAAAACTCATTAAAAAGAGAAATGTCACTTACCTATTTTAGATTGAAAGCCTCTGACTCAGTTTCTTAGATCAGCTATAAATGTGCTGCAATACAATTTAAGAGGATCGAAGTTCCTCTAAATTCCTTTCAAGATATCAAAAGCTCCAGTATCCATTTCTCCGGGGTAAAAGATGGAACAATCCTCCTGGATATCAAATAAAAAGAGAGAGGAAAGAAAATTAAAAACGTAAAAGAATATTAAAGGTCAATGTTTCATTTGATATATTGCTACATACTATATTGCAACATACGTGTTGTAGAGAGTGAAAAACCCCTGTCGAGTGACACATTCAAATGCAGAAAATACATTCTGGTTGTTAACTTGCTAAATGTGTATCTGTCGCAATCTCATTAAATAGGTGATCCATATTGATAATCGTGGCACTCTCATGTAAAGGACTGGTCCATAACACCCATAACGACTATGCCTAACTGGCCTCCTGAACTTTGTGGAAGATGAATGTATAATGGCAATGATCTGAGAAAATAGGCGCCGGAGGATGATTAGCGTAAATAACTGGGCTGGAAACTGCAACTCTGATAATCATATCAATCCAATATCTTTTCCTCTTAAAACGTTTGTAGCTTCAGAAAATCGATTTTATTATCATTGTTATGGGTCGGATGGAACTCTTGTGAAGAGCCCCAAAGGGACTACTTTTCCAAGCCGTTCGCTGCATTGGAAATGCGAGGTCGATTTACTCTCACAAAAAGTTCAAGAGAAGTAATGATTAATTCACCGTCTTGCTAAGAAATCACATACACTTGGCTTGTTGATAAGCAACCTAGAATACCTTTTACTTTAAGTCCTATCCGAAGGATCTGGTATAAAAGCGAGGATAAGAGGGCACCAACGTTTCGACTTTGCTTCGAACACGGGACCTTCTGATAAAATGAGATCCGCCCGACCACTGTGCCGTTACGCCTCGCTCCGCGACATTGAACACCGCTGTGGGAGTGATTTTGACTACAAAATAGCTGCCTTTTCTCATACCTTCACCGCCTCGTCCATACCCCTCTATCTCTCCATCTCTGTTTCTTTCTCTCGTTTACTCTGTAACTCTCTCAATCTCTCTCTTTCTCTCTCCGTACCCTATCTCCCTCTATCTATTTCTCTCTCTCTCTCTCTCTCTCTCTCTCTTTCTCTCTCTCTCTCTCTCTCTCTCTCTCTCTCTCTCTATCATAGTCTGCGACAATTAAAAATCACATCGCAAAGCGGGATTACAACGAGTGAAGCCTTTTTTTGTGGGCAATGACGACATCTTGGATCATCTTAAACCCAGCTTTTCATTACGTTAAAACACTTTGTTGAATAAATTTGGAGCGAGTTTCTTTTAAGTTTGCGATGCCGTCACCGCTTTTTAACTTTTGAAGGGGAATTGAAGACATCTAGTTTAATTTCAATTGATGAATTACCTAAGGCTTTCTGTGGCGCAATAAAGGTCTGTAAAAGGCAAAAAAACTAATCTTCTTTAAAAAAAATATAAATCATTCATATCTCGCTGAAATAGGGTGTTTCATTTATATTTTACACGCCGAAATAATCACACTTTTGCTCATTCGATCAGAATATTTCTCTTTATTTTGGTTCAATTGGTGTGTTTTTTCCTAAAATATCACAAGTTGTACAATTCTTTGGGGTATACATGTATCAGAGACACAAAAAATGCTCACATTTAAAAGCCTAAAAACTTAACGGCAGTACTCATGGAAATATTTCTCACCCAAGAGCAATCGAAATTGAAATTAGCGATGGCCTTGCTACTAACAATAGAACAATACTTTGAACTTTGCATATAAGCCGCAAAGGATAGGCTGTGCGACTTATCTTTTTTTCAATTATGATAAAACAAGGAGTCAAGTTTCAGCCTGCTGGAATTAAATTTGCATTTATATGAGAAACATACCTGATCCCCTTTTCTTTGACGTCATATATCCCATAGGATTTCTCATAACAACAAACCCATTTATCTTAATGTGACAATTCAGGATAGATTCCCCAGGGTGTTTTCAAAGACCATCATTGAGAATTTTAAAAACACGAACAAAAAACTAACACTTTTAAAAGATGTATTTTTCCGATTAAATAATCTCAAGAGAAAACATTTGTCAGGGAAAGAAGAGGGAGGCGCGATAGCTCAGTCGGTAGAGCAGTGGTCTCGTAATCCGGTGACCCGGGTTCGAAAACAATTAAGTCGATGCGCTAGTGCCCTTTGGTAAGGCATTAATCCTCATTACCAGGTCCCTCGGAGAGGACCTAAAGCCGTCGACCGTCTGGTTGCATACTTACAAGCATTTGTATTTTCTTAGCAGTCAGGTAAAATAATCACCATCACCATTATTATAGTATAATTTGAGGTTGATAGACTAATTAACGAAAAACCTGCCCGCGAGCGAGCGAAGCAACCGAGCTTGTAAGTAAGTGTGTAGAGAGGGGTGACTCCAGTTTCCCCCTTACTTAGTAGCCAAAGACAATTCGACCTTCCTTAACCTGAAGATACAAAGTTTGTATATAGGATTAATGTTGGACCAACGCAGTGAAAGGAGCCTCCTGGCTGTAATGACTCTCTGCAAGTTGAAGAGCAAGTTGAAGAGGTGTCGCGGTCTAGTAGATACGTCTCTGGACAGTGAATCACGCGGTTCACGGTTCGAGTCTCGAAGCGGCACTGAAATTACATGTCCTTTGTCAAGATATCAATCTTCATTGGCCACTCTCCGCCCATGTGTGGATGGATACCCGGTAGGAACAAATTCTTTGAATGCTTAAGCTATAGTAACATATTATGTGGTTGCAGGGCCCTCAGGGATAACAGTTTGAATACTGTCGAGACTATACCCTGGGTAAAGTAAACTTATGATTAGGTGATCTGCAGCGTAGCGTAGCAGAACACCTATTGATTATGATTTCGTCAGATTCTTTTTTGCCTTTCTTTCTGTATGGATTTTGTTTGCTTCATATCTCACAAATGACAAATGACCATGACATTTTCGTGATAAGTGCCAAATGCATTATTATTATTGATCGTAACGAAGATATTTTTTTTAATGACTGAGGCCTAAACAAATGAATATGTTGTATTGCCCTTTTTTCTTTCCCTCTTTGGGCTGATATTTTTTAGTTTTGAATGCTTTTTTCATTCATTAAACATTTTATTTCTAAAAAACGGTAAAAAAAGAAAAATCTTTTTTTAAAAGCCAACCGTAGATTTCAAGATTTTTGGGCCGGTCGCAAAGCCAAAGGGCAGTACAACGTCTTTTTTATTAGGCCTGATGCGTGACGTCATCTAGGCGCCATTTTGTTAATTTCTTTTATTGACCATATTTCCATCATACATTATCATTTCTGAATGAAATTTCATATGCAAAACTTTTGGTCACACCCATGTCCGTACGCGCGTCATGGCGGACGCGTACGCGTGCGTCAAACTGTAACATTGGTCAAAATGCTTATTTGACCAATTTACTACACGTTTCATACCTCTTTTAAACATTTAAACAATGTGCGAGCGCGGACGCATGCACGCGTGTTTTTGCGTGTGCCGTCAGTACTGAATGCATTAATTAAATGGTTGTACTCGTAATGTGTTGCTGATACAATTTTTAGCAATTCGGAATAATTTTTGGCCATTACGACCTCAATTTAGCTCATAGACGTTCGTTAAATTTCAAAATTTACACACGCGTGCATATGCAAAAAACTGCCCAAAGTGTTAAAAAGGTGTCTATTGTGAATCCGCTAAAACTCTTCACAATGTCTAGTTTCCTCCAATTTTTCATTCATGTTCTGATAGGGTACAAATGGAGATGCGATTTCATGTATCATGTTTGCTGTTAGAATGCTTTAAAATCAACATAGTGCCACTTACAGGAAAACAATTGAATTTTATTCGATTAGGTAATATTTGCCGTTGTTGTTTTGAATATATCTCGTCTACCTCTACTCTCATGTCTTCCATTGTTTCTTATGTTGTAGCTGAGACTTTATTCTACAATTGTATTATGATTAATATGATAACTTTCATTTCATCATCATTATTATTGCTGATATTTTCATTATTATTATAACTATCATAATTTCCAAAGTTGGTATCCCGAATCCTCGCCAGGTAAAGTAAAACATATTTTAATCCTGAACATGGTAATTTTCCTCCAATTCCAAAGCAGTCTGGGGATATCGTAACTCACTTCGCAATCATAGAATTTACAAACCTAAACGGAAATGTCAATTATTCATCTGTTGAAAGAGGTTTTGCCGACATTATATCTAATTTTTTGCAGCTTCCAAACGCAACATTTAAAATAAAAATTAATCAAGTAAATCCTTTCTAAAATAATGATGTTAACATTATCGTGGGGAAAATATCTTTGAAAGTAATGTTCAATTTTTATATTTAACTTTAAATTACCTTAGATCCGTTTAGTAATAATTAGAGGTTCGAATACAAAAATAGATAGCTAAAATCTATTTATGCATGTTGCTCTAAGAAAAAATATCAAATTTCATTTAAAGGCATTGTTTAAAAAAAAATCCAGTTTTATAATTCTGAGATGCATGTTATCAGTTGGGAAAACGGTTTTTGAAATTTCTAAATCCAATCATAAATATCTTGATAATCAGACAGGTGATCGGCTTGTAAAGGTCATGGGATTCCTGACTGACCTAAAGGTTTCGAATTATGATTACAGCATGAGCTAAATCCATGATTTATTGTAGAATCTGAAGCAAAGATACCCAATCCCTCTAAGACTTGTTAGACTTTTTATGTTATTCCTCCAAAGTTGCTGAGACTCCAGGAAATTTAACAATTGGTGACATTTGCACTTGAATTATTCTTTGAAAGAATGCATTGTTAGCTTAAAAGAAAAAAAACTGGAAATAAAGAAGAAAAAACTGCAAATAATGCGACTGGATCAAATTTCTTTGTACATAATCATGATAATGCCAATTGAAGGAAACATGAACCCGCAAGTGGCATGCACAATCTTTAGTTTGGGTATTTCAATGCCTCCTTCAGAAGCCAACATCTGATGTCCTTGGGTTGAAATGTGATGCCTCCCAAGTGAAACCTTGACAGGTAGACAAAATAGTACCGTTGGCTCTTTACTTCTGAACCCCGTCTTATAAAGAGTTGATATTAATCGCAACTTATTTGCGATTGATATCAATCGCAACTATGTACATACGAGATAGCAGACTGCAAACTTGCGATTGATTACAGGACTTGATCAAAATCAATCAAAATCCTTTAAAGTCATGGTCCTGTAGTTAGGCGTTGTGGCGTGCGCCTGAAAACCAGCTAACAGTGGAAGTTACAAACTGATTTAGCCTAAGACGTAGGTTCGAAACTGAGAAACGTCTTTCGGATGGTGACGTTTAAAGGTCCGTCCCCAGACGTAACTAATCATATCTGATTGATACACGTCTGTAAAAACCCAATACACACACACACACACACACACACACGCACACAAATTAGATTTGTCTATGGCAGGGAAATGGTTAGAGAGGATTCCTTAGGGATTGATCGTTTAGTTTCTGACGCAGGTTGATCACACCTGATAGTTTTGATTAAAAGCTCATTTTAATTCAGGATTATTAAAAAAATGTTATTGACGATTAATTGCTTGGTATATACTGCAATATACCTACCGGGTGCGTCTTATTCATTCGGCTGGGTCACGTTATACCAAGAGAAATGGGGATCTTGAATGATGCCGACAAGTTTTGTGATTTAATTTTTCTGCCCCCACTGTGACTGTATGTCAGGAATATTTCCCAATAGGTGTATATGGTGGCACACATTATGTGCGTGCACAAAATAATCCGATAACTTATTCTTGGAGTTCAAACGATCTTTCCAATGCAATCTGGGAATTTGTAGAGCACCAATCTAGTTGCCTAATCAAAAGCACTGATGAAACTAAAACTATTGCATTTACTGTCTACGATTCACCTTGGAAAGACTTGGGTAATGGCTAGTTGTAAGCAATGTGGAATGATAGGTTTGTCTTAATATATTTTTGTAAGAAGAAAGAAGATCACAAGGACAAAGGTACTTTTAAAGACTGTTCCACAAGCCAGGCACAGATGCATCAGATGATCTGTCGTTCAGCAAAGAATAGGGCCCTGTAACATTTATCATAACAGGTTTACAATAATCGTTAAAAGCTACTGAAATCGTAGCATTTGATTGGCTGAGAGCAAACTTGTGATATAATTTCGGTATCTGTTATTCATAAGAAGTTTTATAAAACATGGCAAGGTTGTTATAAACATTAATTTGATTTTTCATATACGTAAGAAGAAGAGATGGTGTGCCAAAGGCGCTAAATCCCTTGCATCACCCGATTACATGTTTCAACACCCTGTAATACACGTCTTACATGAGCATCAAAACCTTATTAATATAGAGAGTTTGATGTTCTTGCAACCCCATCCCATCCTTTCGAATATCTTTGATAAGGATAATAACAACAATGTTAATGTATTTTGTTCTTACGCTAATATCTACCCTACGAAATGATCAAGACGCTTAAGGCTATCATGACCCTACCTCCGTGGCGGGGCAACCAATGTTGGTGATCACAGCACACACAGAATTCTTTTCTACTATCTTACACCCACAGTTCTGTGGTTTGCTAGGTCTGGAACCCCCGACCTTCGCATTCCCATTTGAGTATTTAAACCAACCGACAACGAAACCTTTCAAGTAGTACATTAACTTTCTTCGATTTCAAGTGGTGAATGGTAAAATATTCACATCTTGAAAGTACTGCAATGCACTGCATGGTCGATTTATGGATTTTGGTGAGAAGAAAATTAATGGAAGGCAAAGAAAGGAAAGCTTTTATTATCGGACAAAGGGGTTAAAAAAATATGCAGCTTGATATTTTCCCTGATCGAATTTCAGAACATAGACAACAACTCTTCCTAGTGAAGTCAGTGACCTGTATTTCTCAAACAAGCTGGCAATTATGCAAAGGTGTTGGAACATTCTACCGTATACAAGGTAACGGATCTGTAGAAGCGAAGAGGAAGGATTATGTTAAGAAGAGACCATTGTGAATGATATACTCCATGGGGAAACCAAAGAATTGATTAAGAAGGAAAACGGATCAACACAAATCACGTCGGAGAGATGCATGCGCACGGATTGAGGAAGCTTGTGTCTGATTCCTTGGTGTATTGTGTTGCATATTAATGACGCCAAACCTTCCCACATCTGTAAGGTGTCTCTCTCCACAGCCACGGAGTTCAACCATATATAGGTCAACCGTATAATATGCGAGACACGAATTTGCTTGATAAAGCAATTAGTTTAGCATGGCTTAAAATCTAAGTAATAGCGTCTAGGGCATTTTCACAAGGAAGTGTGAATCAGTATATCAAGAAATTGATAGGGCAGTGGACGCCGGTCACAGATGCTGTCTGTCGACATCATGTCGATAGACACATCCTCGTCGACATTGTGTCGACATGAGAAAAGAAAAACAGAACTAAATAATAATTATTATACAAAAATTAAAGGCAAAGAACATCCGATAAAAACTAAGAGACTTATTTGGAAAATGCCAGCTTAACAGTTACACTTTATTTGTTGCCAAAATAATGGGGTGATACTTCATACATTTTACTCCCCGAAGCCATCCAAAACCTACCGTAACATTATTTTGTCGACAAAGTAAAACTACGTAAGCGAAGTTTGTCCGTAGCGTCAACAAAACGCGTGTTGATGACGGCCTTAACAAATCGAGAAACCTGGGGGTGGGGGGGGGGGGGTGGTTGGGAGCAGGGGTGGCGATCCCAAGAGGAAGGGGGGAGCACGTCCCCCTCAATTTTTTTTAGGGGGATTGTCCCCCTGGATTTTTTTTTAAAAGTGCAACAAAAATGTATAGCAAATACTGGCTAAAGGCTGCACCACATTGTTAAGCTCTGGCGGGCCCAAGAGTGCAGCGTTTAGATTAATACAAATGCAAAAATCTTCTCGCTCGGTCGCTACGCTCCCTCGCAAATCTCCTTCAAAATGTACTAGTAAATATTGTAGAAAATCTCGCATTTCTCCCCCCCCCCCCCTGGTCATGAAGAGAAATGGCCGCCCCTGGGAAGAAGGGGGCCCTAAAACCCTTCCCCGTGTCCTTACAAAACTGTGAGTTGTATCGACCATAATCTGTTCGTTTCTCCAGCGATTGATTATCCGGTGTTAATTTTGCCAATTACCAGCAGGTCCCATTTGTTATTGGAGTTTTAAAAAGGGCACATCAGGGAATTCTTGTGCTAGGTTTGACACGACATTGTGCAAGGATTGTAATTAGAATACAGCAAATTTTCTTAATTGCCCAAATTGGTTTATTAATGTGAGCATTAAGCCGATGGCATCGGCAAAACGTGCAAATTGCATGATTCCTAAGGCCCCAACAACAACTTTTACACCAGGTCCTTGCAGGCGTCCGGGGACCACTGTTTAAAGCCACTTGAAATCCATCAAGAGACAATTACAATCACTCAATACAAAAGCATCTAAGATTAAACAATAAAATACCGCTCCTCGTTTTGGGGTTCTGTTTGTATTTATTTTCTTTAAGTTATTGATCAATATTTCACCAGGACAACCCATTCAACAAAGGCTGATCTTGCCCGGGGCCCTGAAAATACATCAGAACTATATACAGTTAAAGAGATAACATATAAAGAAAGTAGCATTAATAAAATAAGGCAATATTACACTTTATAAACGAGTTTAATGTATAGCACAAAATTTTAAACATGATAAATAACACTTATTAATAATGCAGCTGGAAATGATGAGCAAGATACAATATATATAGATTACTTGCTAAGAGACGAAAAGGAAATAAATATAAAAAGAAAGAAGTAAGTGTTGTCTGTTCTGCACTACTCATTTCGTTAAAGATTCTTCATATACAAAGCCCGATTAAAGGTAAAGTTGAGTACTATCCATGCAACCACGTTCTGCGATAGGTTTATCTAAGGAAATGTGACTATGCGGCGCTTAATAATGTGCACAGTGAGGTAAAAAAAAAAAAAACCCAAAAAAGAGGAAAATATTGACTAAACGTCTTGCTCGAAATAATATACATTAAATATAAAAATTATATATGGCTGCATGAACATGTAGCATCATTGTTTGATCAAAAAATAGTCTGCAAGCGCAGACTCTAATTTCAAACTTTACCACAAGTTCTAAAGCCTTTAGCAGATCCTAAATATGTCAGTCTCTGGCTGTGTCAAACATGAGCGGCTAAAGGACAGACCCTGTTGTATTCTCACGATGCAGACACTGTTACGAATAACGACTGGCATGCGTTAGTCCCTGCGAGCTAATCAAAAGTTGTCAACTATTCTGATAATATTTCAATAATTATGAGGTCATTCGATACGAATCCTGCCCGTTTCCTGACATTGTCACTATGATATTCCTCCAAATAAGAATAAAACCAGACTATTTTTACCATTACCTTTTAATTATTGAACCTTCCCTTTAAATCTTCCAATCTGCCACAGGTCGTCGCGGTATTTTTCCACCCAAATACATAGATCATCGTCATCACGCATCTGACATTTCAATTACAATAGTTCGAGGGCTTTCTGTATTTGATAAAAACTAGCCCTCTGGGGATGTCCCACTTCGAAGATAGGGGGCGCATGATATGATAACATCCTAATGGTTCAATGGCGACCTATCAATTATGTTAATCACTAATCACTTATTTGGTTAGGACAATGAAATTTGTTTGTCTTAAAAACAACTGGTCAAAATATTTAACACCCCTAGAAATTATATTTAGGCCTTTGTCCTATGGCCAACATGTTAAAAACCTATCGCTTAATTGACTTTCGGAACAATGTGTGATTGTTTAACATATTACTGGTCAAAAATTCAAATAAATTGTATTTATGTCCATGTCTTAAGGCGCAATTTAAACACGAGTTACTTATTCAGAAATTGCCATGATACGTGATTGTTCTCTATAAAAAAATTCCCGATTTTAAACACTGGAAGGAAATTATTTTTTGTTGGTCCTATCGTGATAAAGTTTAATATTAATTACTTTTTTGGCTCGTAGCAATCTTACGTGATTATTCAGAATGAGTTCTATAATAAAATATTTAAAAAAGCAATTCAATTCCATCTCAATGATTGAACTTATGTGTACGTGCTCACCTGAGGGCATTTGAGTAGAACGTAGACAATTTAGCACAATAATATAATGTGTGCTCACATATTGCTCCGATTGTCTCATTTTCGCTCGCGTGAACATTGCCAGCACAAAACACTGACCTCTACCTCCTGGACGGATCATCGCCCATTCCCATTCACTATACGTTACGTACTAAAAGGCTGTATTGTCTGACCGTTCATGAATATTCATGTTTTTGCTAAACTCGGCAAAATGTTTGCTTTTACTAAATGGAAAAATTACGGTGGGGGGGGGGGGGGGGGTTGGATGAAATGGACATAATGAACATAACAGAAGTGATAATGGATAATTCATGCTTCTTATGCTTCGTGTGCTTGACCTATAATCTTACAATCACTTGGCAGACTGAGTCCAAAGTTCGACTTGTTTCACAAGTGTATTATAGGCAATGGCGAGCTTGCAACCTATTTTGAAAAATTACGGGGGGTGAACTTTCAAAAGCCAATGAGACATGAGGGCTCCAATGAAAGAGCTAGTGATAACGTACGTCTGGGTGGATGTGCTTTTCGTTTAAACAAAAAATGAATTTTTAACGATTTAACAAAAAAACGTCCATAGGCTAACATGTATGGCTGCTGACTCTGACGATAGGGGGCGTTGTGAAATGAGACTAAACGGAGCTATATGTTTGCCATCCACGTATTACTAAGTCAATTAGTCAGCCAACTATGTATTAATTTGCTTAAGATCATGATAATTTGACATCCTCTTGACATTCTTTGTTACCGATCATAAGACACTTTTTGAACAACGAATGGATCAATACGAATATGTTGGTTTTCACAAAATATAAATACATTGCCGCTCATATAGTTGGGATATTTTTTGTTTACCCCAATTTATGGAATTATTTTGACAATGATTTATTCCTAAGAGATCTAGATAATAGTATACATTCTCAGATTTTATTGAATAATAAAACACAAAGAAAATGCAATAAATTTTCAATAATTCATTGCATTTTACCCCGGCCCCCAACATAAAAAAAATCCTCTGTACGACCTTGCATTATGGCTCAAGGCATGGGCACACAGATTATTTTTTCTGTTGGCGACCGGGGGGGGGGGGGGGGGGAATTCAATTAATTATTGAAAATGTATTACATTTTCTTTGTGTTTTTTTATTTGTGGGAACTGTCCCCTACTCTAGCCCCGCTGCGTACAGTCATGGTTCAGTGGCCAAGCAATGGCCTCGTAACTGTGAGGCCCCAGGATCAAAACTTTGTCGATGTGCCATATTAGCGCCCTTTTGTGGGGCATTAATATTCATTACTGTCATTTATGACTTAAGGGCGTAGGTCCCCTAGTTCATAAGCATAGTAGTATACACATGCTTTAGCAGTCATGCAAAACTAACACTGGCAAATTATTATTCAATAAAATCTGAGAATGTATACTATTTTCTAGATCTATTAGGAATAAGTCATTGTCAAAATATTTCCATAAATCGGGGTAAAAAAAAAATCCAACTTTATGAGCGACAGTGTATATGAATAGAACAATTTTATCGAGGATCATGAGGATAGGATACTGCTGAAAATAGAAAGTGAAAAGTGGTCTTTATAACCCTGTGTGACTTGAAAAGCATACACAAACTAAAAAAAGATCTTGAAGAAGCCCGGGAGCAGAATGCGTCCTAATTGAATCATCTAGCTGTCAATTTTCATTGCAAAAGATCAATTCAGATGTGTGTGTGGGACTAGTAATGGCTAAAGTGTCTTCTATTTGAGTAGGCCAAGCACCCAGCGGTCACTAGCCAAGAATGAAGTAAAACTGGAAACGTTATTGACAAAAATATCAAGTCGTGATGATGGCCTACTTGTTTTGCTTTTGATATATGTTTTGTTCCGATATATATTGGACAATTGAATGAATTATTAAGGAAAGTTTTCGAATGTAACTGATTTTAGGAACCCAAGGAGTAAACATTCTTGTTTTCTTTTTTGGGAGAAAGATCACGCACCCAACGGTTATTTCCCAAAATATAATAATCGAACCATTTGGACAAGTAAACATAAACTAATGATGATGACCTAGTTTGCTCTAATTTGTCTGGGTCCGTGTTCGATCGAATCGGATACTATGAAACAAATGTGAAATGAGCGAACCCCCTTGTTTTCTTTTGCAACAAAATTTCCACCCAAAGATTTATTAACATCATTGCCTCTGGACGTAATTTTGTAGAACCAGTTCATGTATTTACAGGTGTACAGTACAGTGCCTCCCAGAAAAAACGAAACCGAGAACTATCAATGTTTTATCATAACTTAATCACAATTATAATTAATAAATGACACATATTTGGAAAGCTTAGATCCTCCTCTTTCAATTGATGCAACTCATATGATGCATATTTCACGCATGAGTGATTAAAAGCAATTTGAAGAGAGGAAACCAAAAAGTCATTTGGCGGGCGGTATCTGAATTTTAAAGGGAAAATCACATTTCTAGAAAGTTCAGTTTCTCCCCTTTCATATGACACCTCAATCAGGAAAAATGAGCCAGGAATAAAAAAGTTCTGTTTGTTTAAAGTAATGCTTGCATTTCCATAATTTGATCAAACGGGTTCGTTTTTACTGGCTGCCTGCCGTTACAACGAAAAGAGTTGACAAATGACTTAAAATAGTAAAAGGGAAAGTACCAAACAAAATAATTGGCTGCCCATAATTTGAACAGTTCAATATGATCGATGCAAACTATGTTACAGAAAGAAATGGAATCGGACGAGGTTGGCATTTGTAATGGGTTCCAAAAATAGAGGGAGATCTTGGGAAGAAAATAGAAGAATGAAGATTCGGTTCAGTACAGGACGAACGACGCTATTTGAATCGACTTCCATGACCCCTTTTTGAAGAAAAATCATTTTGGTGACACAGTTAAAACATTGCTTCGTCTCCTAGCTAATGATGAATGGTCAGAACGTCGCGTCATAATACAAAAAATCGAGCTCTCAGCCAGGAATTAAAATAGAGGACAATTATGAGACGAGTGCTGCCAAAAGAAGAAAGAAGAAGAACCACAAAAAAAGGAAAAGAAAAGAAAAGACAAGAGAAAATTTTAAAAAAATGGGGGGGGGGGGGGAGGGGGACAAAAAAAGGAACAGAACAGAAATGAGACGATTTTTGTTTGTTTAAGAAACGATGTGGTAAGGAAATTAAAACAGGAAAGAAAGGAAACGAAAAGAAAAGAGGAAAGAGAAACGAAGGGAGAAAGGAAAGAGCCAGAGAGGAAAACAAAAGGAAAGAAAAAGAGATATATAAAAGCAATGCAAAGAACTAGATAGTAAAGGAAACATAATGTAGTAGTAGTATTAGTAGTAGTAGTAGTAGTAGTAGTAGGAGTAACAGACTCTATGTGATAACTTGTTTTGCACAAGGATAATCAGCCACAAGGTCCATAAAAGTAAAGAAAGAGAGAAGAAAAAAAATAGGTTGAACTACTTCTTGACATTGGGTTCATCGGAGTTGTAGCATCGAGCAGACAACGATATTCCCAAGAGTGGCGGATACAATATTGTCTCTCCAACCGTGGATGGCAATAGCCAGAAGAAATGTGTGTCAAGCAACAAGAGTAAGACCCTTTCAACACTTCAAGTGCCTTTGTGGGACTATACAAATGCTGCTGGTAGCATAACTAGAGGGCATTGGATAGTTTTAATATTTAAAAAGAAGGTCAAGTTCTGAGAAAGGACAACAATTATTTGCGAGCCTTTTCTTTCACTTTATATTAGTATGGAAGAGTATGGAGGCTTGATGGCTCAGTGGGAGGGCAGAGGCCTCGTTATCGCTTAATCCACACAGTTTCTTTTATGTTGCACTAAGCTTATAGGAATGAAAGAAATCGGTAGTTAGCGGGTGAAAGTGTTTTTCACTTTTCTGTTGATTGTACTATCACTCACTAAAGCTTTCATCGGAACAGAGAAAACATCTGTTTCAACTTCGAAACTTCATCTACCCTTAGGACCAGAGGTATGATCGCAAGTGGTGAACTTTACACTCAACATTCAAAGTTTCTGTCGCCAAAGGTGAAAATTATGGGTGCCAGTTGGGACATCGAAAATATTGATGACAACACCTTCTGCTTGTTGATAAATATTTTGGGACATCAATTTCGAGAATCTGATGACCAGTTTTTTTAGCCTTGCCGTCGTATTTTTGAAATCTAGAGACTTGTTTTCGAGTATGTGAGTGTGTATGTCTGTGTGTGTGTCCGTTGGAAATGTTTTGACAAATTTAGTCCTTTGACAAATTAAAATGCTTTTTTTCGCCACTTCTGCCTAGGAGCAAATAGCAATAGTTATAAAGTTAACTATTATTTCCTTAATTCAAATAATTTATTATTCCTGTTTGGTTTTTAGAGTTTTCTGAAAAAATGAAGAGCAAAATAAAATATGATTACAGTCCTTCGTACGTTGTCTATCTCCTTTACAGCTGACGTATCCGTTTATTTACTTCTTTTTCCCTTCATCCAGGTTTCACAAATCATCATAGAAAAGATGCTTTATTTGGATAAGATATCTGTTTATAGAAACCCTTTCGGCACGTTACTTGGAAATGTCGTGTCCAAACAATCGAGATCGCCCGTCGTTCTTTTTTTTCTCCATCTTGCACGAACTGGAGGCTTCATCAAAATCCCTATGATCAAAGCTACATGGGAGAAGCATCCTCAAGTCATAATTAAGTGGCGTCAGTTCAGGGGCACTGAGGCTCTAGTCATCCCCTTTTTATCTGCAAAATCAATTGTAAGTCTATATCATATATTTGTACTACGTCATCTATCTTTAAAGGTCTTCGCAGAGGAGCTCGCTATCTCACCCGCTCTTCAGCAAAGTTGCTGTGTGCAAACGCTATAATAATTTTAAGGATGCCTCTGTACAAGGTACCATTGTCTATGCGCCTGAATCGAGAGAGATGAATGAGAATAAACAGGGATAAAAACATTTTCAAAAGACTCAACAATTTTGGTCGGGATTGGGATTATAAGATATCGTTTTTCATTGAAATATTTTGGTTGTTTAATAGTATTTCTGAAGAATTTTCTTTCCCCCATCCTAATCTCTCGAAAACAGTTACTTTTCCCATTCTGACAAGGTCTTTAATTGAAAGGCGCAAACGTGATGAATGCAATATCGGGAACAGATGAATTGCGTTTTGATACTGAATGTATTTATCAAGCTTTTCATCTCTCTCTCACTAGTTCTCTATCTCTCTCTCTTTCTTTCCACCCTCACATTTTTCCTTTGCTATTTTCTGACTTTTGCATCCTATCATGTTGTATTTCGTGTACTGGGCTTGTGTCGGTTGTTATGCAATTTCTTAATGATACTTTTTGAAAATTTACTTGCTACTCGTTTCTTACTAACTTTGTTAATATTAATTTGATAGGAAGCTGTCCTGACAAAACCTTCTCTTGGTATTTTTACAGCTTTGCCTTATTCTGTTTTGTATTGATTTATTGTACATATATATGTTATCCAAATTTATGTATTATATTTTACATGGAATTGCATGTTTTTACCTTTGTAAACATATTTGTAAAGGTAAAGACCAGTTTTGGAAACGCCCCCTTCTCAAAAAATGAAATGGAAGCTCTTATTACCAATCATGTGAAAGAATATGTTTTGACTGATACGTGATGATAAAAATCTTGCCGGGAAACCGCCTACTAATTCATATATCTGGTAAATTATTATATCTATCCGGACTGGATAGATATATAGGGTAGTCCCATATACATCTTTCTGTGTACAGTGCTTGTAACTTTACCAAGACTGGGCCAATTTTTTTTAATCATTTTGATGATTCCAGAATCTTGCAGTACACACCAATACTTATACGCTAGATGATCAACCTTTTCTGATCGATTCCACAACGTTTTTTTCACAATCGCATGACCAGAACTGGTCTATACATTTAAAGATGGAATTGAAAAAACTGAACTGAAATAAACTGAAGTGAACTGAACTGAACTAATCTCAACTGATATCTTGGGAAGGGAAGGTGGAAGAGGAACACATATTACATGCCCCAGATTTTTGTAAGAAGATGCAAATCAAAAATATTTTTTGCGAAAATGATAGTGACCGAAATCGCCCTCCTTTTGTCCAACAATCCTGATATCGTCCCTGGTCACTATCGTGATAGCACGATATCGAGATAACTAGGTCCATGGTGAAAGCGTGCAAAGATTGGAAATAAAGGGACATCGATACTTCTCATAGCATCTCATGGCCTACAGCAGCAAACTCGCCTGCACTCTCTCCGCTATTCTCCTAACAGAATACCCCAGTTTATAAAGAGAGGCTTACGACGAGATGAGGAAAGAACCAAATGAATCTTCTGACTTGGAAGGATGGACTTGGGTCCAATCTCTGTAATACTTTGGAATGAGATGTAAAATCAGAATTGCTTGATATTTTTTCCCCACATCGCAGGTTCGTGACGCAGACAATCAAATCCTCTACCTCAAGACGTTGGCGGTGATGAAATCCGCGGTGGATGGATATTTAAGCCGTGAGAGGTGAATGCAATTATGACAGTACTATTTAATATTCTCTATGCGTGTATTTGTGATAATGAAAGGTGTCCATATCAACTATCTAGGCCCTCTATGTTGTTGATCATGCATGTTCTCTGGCCAACAACTGCCACCACAATGCATCTCAGCTGATTTCTAGGCAACTTATAATTCAATATGATAAACAATATGTCGAAAGCATGTTGGCATATGATTAGGAAATTGTAAACAAAATAACCAACAAAAAGAAACTGTCCCTATTGACTGGGCGACCTCCTTGCACTGGCGTACAGTAAATCTTTGACATGGATGGGGCTGACGGCTCTTGCCATAATTGTCATGAAAGTGTTATTTCGGAATCAAAGTACAAATAAATATACATATTCTAGCACATCGTTGCCCGAATATTCTATTTTCAAAATTGTTAGGGGGTGCAGCATTCTAGTCTGTACAACAAAGCAAATTAGTGCCGCGGCGGGACTCGAACTGATATCACCGTGATCCAAAATCCACTGATGTAGCCACAATTATACACCTCTATACACCCTCTTTTCTCCACATCTTTAAAAACACCACTACGTCTCTTTTTCTCTTTCTAATTTTAAGTTAATCTTCAAATTAAAACAACAAATCAAGAAAATATTATTGAATTCTAAAAGTCATTCCAAAATGTGAAAGAACCAAGAGTTTATGGTAGGTGACAATGGCATGACATCTTTCTTCACGTTATGATCCTAATTATCATTTAAGGCGCTTGTTAATCATTGCGGATGGACTTCTTAGTATACAAATTCTTGGTGGATATGAACATTTTCCCCCTTTTGAATCGAGGGGAAAATATAGACGACAGAAACGAATTAGATTTGTTGTTTTAAAAGACAGTGACAGCAAAATTGGAATATATTATCACCCTGAAAAAAATTGATGAGCCAACAAATGAAATTATCCCGCTTGCATTTTACGTCAGTAACGAGTCCCACGAGACGTGATCTATTCATGATCTGTCTCTAGACGGCCCGCCATTCATGTGATATTTATGATTTGAGATGAAAATGTGCTTGAGGCGTAGGATTGTGATACATGCGACCTCATTATGAGGTTCACACGATTTCCCGTTAACTTGAAGTAAAGGTCGAGGTAATAAATTTCGAAATTATCTCGTAGTTAAGGGACTGTGCGGACACACTCGTGGTAAGGAAACTTTAATTTAGCTCTAAGTTAAAACCACGATAAATCTTAAGGTTAGCGAGATAACTACGAGCAGCGGGAGGGGAGGGGGGGGGGCATCACTCGGAGTTATGTGCCGTGAGAACTCAATCAAAGATAAAGGTGAGTTCTGGTTAAAAAAAATGAATTCTCACAGAATCAAACGAAACTTACATTGAATGTTCAAGATTACAAATAAATGTAAGTTGCCAAACAATTTTGGTAGAAAATGTATACTGGCTGAGTAATGAGCATAGAAAGATTAGGAAATCAAGGTTAGTAGCCCCGACACCATTTGTGTAGTCCCATATACATCTTTCTGTGTACAGTGCTTGTTACTTTACCAAGACTGGGCCAAATTTATTATGATTTTGATGACTCCAGAACTTTGCAGTACACACCAATACTTATATGCTACATGATCAACTTTTTCTGATCCATTCCACACCTTTTCTTTCACAATGCAATCAGATGACCAGAACTCACCCTTATCTTCAACTTGGTGGTTACGCCATGCACCTTGTAGTTAAAATGAAATGTTTTCCCAGCTTGTAGTTCAGTTCGAATACTCTTCATTTACGTCCCGTGTGAACTCTCGTCGTTGTTAGTGGATCGTTGTTCATAACATCTGAGGTTTTGCAAATTTAAATTTTATACCTACGACGGTACCGTGTGAACGTACATGAAGATTCAGTCTGAAAGCTGCATCGTCAAGTGAGATTCTCAGTTATCCAGAGCGCTGAGTCAGAAGGAGGATGAATAGGGACTTTTAGATTTGCCCGTCGACATAGTGGACTGCTACATGTGACGTCCTTTTAAGGCACTGTCAGTGCATTACAAGGACGTCACAATGCCTTAAAAGGACGTCACACGTAGCAGTCCACTATGTCGACGTGCAAATCTAAAATTCCCTAGTGTTCTATGGATCAACAGGTGATGAAGCTTCAAGCAGAAAAAAAAAAACATGAACAAATTCTTTCGAAAAAGGAAGGGGAGAGAGAGACAGACAGACGACATGGAGATATACGCACTAATTTCCTTTGGCAAGATATTAATCTACATTTGCCAATCTCCACCCAGGTGTTAGATGGGTACCGGTAGGAAGGAACTCCTTGAATGCTGAGAGCGCCGAAATCGGTTGCCTAGCAGAGTCAGGGTAATAGTTGGAGCGCATTGGGCACCATGTTTGGTGGATATGTGCGTTATATAAATATCCAATATTACATCGAGAGGGAGAGAGGGGGTGAGATTGCCTAATGCTGGTGAAGAAGATAGAGAGAAAGAAGAACGGGGACATCTGGACAATAGAGAGAGGTGATACAAATCGGCAAAAGAAAGAGAGAAGGCCTAGGTTACTATGGGATAAGCGATGACATCAGTTCAACTCTCAAATGACAAAAAATAGAGTGCATTCAATCTCTTAGGAATAAAGACGAAACACTCCAATCTTGATCTTTCTATCAAAAGGATGTCTCGCCTTCCGTCAATATGGCACAAGAATCATGAGAGAAATGGGGAGCAATGACATGTTATGCCTTGCAGGAATAAGACAGCCTGACTACGTTTGTATAAATTAATGTAAAATATGTTTAAGGGTGTTTTTTGTGATAATCGTATGCAGTAAATTTATCCTACTAAAAGCGACTATAAAAGGAAATGATCAACATTTTAGTTGATAGCTTTCTTCAAGGGCAAAGAAATAGAAAGGTAAGAAGAAAAATCATTCAGAGTTTGAATGCATCTAGCTTTGTTCTTCGCAGAAGTGTCAGCCGTCGGGCTCAAAAGTGAATTTTTACAGAGGAAACATGAATACAAACAATCATCTTCATGTGTTAGATCCAGGATAATATTACGCCATTTCCAATTACACAAAGCACGAATTAAAAGCATATTTGACGTCTCTATTTCTGATAGCAGAGACATGAATAAATATTGGTGAAGCGTGACGGGGGTTTTAATCATAAGATGTCACGAATGAGCTGCATTATTTCCCCAGCCGTCTGAATATTTAAAGCGCATATTTATTTCCACTCACTTCTGCAAACGGGAAGTGCCTTTCAATAGTATGAGAATTTTCTTCCAGTCGAGATGAGAATTTTCTTTTAGTAGAGATGAGAATTTTCTTTCAGCAGAAATGAGAATTTGAGATCGATCACTCTAGTGGCATGGCAGTAAAATATATTTCATTGCAATTTACTTAATAAAAAGTTGTTTTTTAAGATAAAGAATCGTTATTAATTAAAGTTAGAATTCGTCAGAAAAGAAAGCGAGAACGATTATAGGTGGCATTCACATTTCAGAGCAGATATTCAACCCGAATACAATAATAATAATACATGACTACTCATGAGACGAAATCTGCGCATGGGCAGATAAAAGCCATTTGTACCGAAATTATAAAATCTTAAAATTATAAACTCATCGAGAGGAATACTGGATTCGCGCCCATGTGAAATGTGTATGCGTGTGTGGACAGAATAATTTCACTAATCTTCTCGATTCGCATCGCAATCCAATTCGCAGTAAGTCTTGCGATTTTTTTCACAATTATCGCGATAGTTTGCCGGGCGCTGTGTGTGTGTGTGTGTGTGTGAAAGGTATTGAGAATCAAAAATCGATTCATGTAATCCCAGGATTCATAGCGCATACATCGTCAAGATTCAGGCATGCGCAGTTCGGACGTTCTTGCCATCGAGCGATTATTCGCACTGTGTGTGAATGGTCGCCCCCCAAAAAAATAATAAAAAAAATAAAATAAAAACATTTAAAAAAATCAATCAATCTTTGCACCACGATCCAAATCGCACTAATTTTTATGTGTGAACGGGCCTAATGTTCGTCTGTTTTCGGTCTCGTCCCGTGTCCGTCTAGTCGGTGTGGCTGGGGTCTTAGGAAAACATTACATCTCATCCTATAGTGGCTGTCTCCATGAGTGTTTACTACCTATCAGCTGAAGTATAGCACAAGTGGCGTCTGACATATTAATTACACCAGAACATATCTCAAGGACGACATTCTATCATATCTCCTCACTTTACTAAACGTCAATATTGCCGCTTTGATGAGAATACTATGGCAACGTAGATCATGAGCATCGGTTAAAGCCCATATTTCAACATCGTTCGATCACATCTCGATCCTCACTTGTTTTAATGAGCGTCCACAGCATGATATTTGATGCAAATACTATTCAAATTAGATCATGTCCAGTAACTGATTCCTTTAAGAGGGGACCAGTTCATTTTCTTGAGAAATGAGATTCTTAATTTTTGACATTTGAATCGCTTTCAAGGCACCTCATGTTTCATATTTCATCGAGAGTGAAATAATATCAAATAGTTAAGGCACAAGACTTCGACCAGGGATGACGGGTAATAAATGGACAATGCAATATATTTTGTTTCAGGGCCCAAATCGTAAATCAGCGAATTTTAGTTGAACTGATTTTTATGTCTTTTTTTAAATAAATATTTGTTTAAATAAAAGAATCAAATCAATATGATCACTGTCCCCAACACGGATGTCAATGTTCAAATATGTAGCACTTGCTTGTCATCCTGGCTCGGTCTAAGACCTATTTAACAGATAAACCTTTTGTGCAAGATTTTATTTGTAGTATTTTTCTCTTGAAGCTTTTTGATATTTTCAAATCCTCCCGGAAAAATTAAAAAACCGAGGGTGATATTCAAGTGCGTGAACCAGGAGGAGAGATGCAGTAGACACAAGCCACCTCTTTAGTTTGTGGGAATTGAGGCGACTCCACAAAATGCATCTACTGTATAGCTTTTTGGTGCGCCCTCACTATGTAAAAATTCTGGATCCACAACTGTGATTGTCACGTTTTAATTACGATATCAAGTTTTAAACAAGCTTAAAGGAGCTACACAAAGAAAATTCACTAACAACTGATAATTAGAACAAATTACATATGGATGGAAAGATTTTCTCTTGAAAAACACAAATGATTTGCTGAGAAATCATATAGATATCATGGAAAGGCGTAAAATGCAATTTTTCAAGACCCTTCTTAGACCCCCGAATGCCCCTGAACGTAAGCCAAACACACGAGCGTAGCGAGCTCTGAACAGTGACGTCACACACTGGACAAACAGCTCGGTACCTGAGTCGCGCGTGTATTAGTCTGCAGCTAGCCAGCCGTGTCCCGTGTGTGACGTCACAAATATTGACGCTCTACAAAGGACCGCTGAAGGCGGAAAATCTGGATCTCAAAACTAATATTTTTGAGAGTTGATTACTGCGGGCCCCAAACATATTTTGAAGAGGTGAGTTGTTGTATTTGATCAGTAAGGCTTCCCCTTCGCAATGATATGAGTTTTGCATCAATTCAAAACACTTTTTATTCTTCGTGTGTCTACTTTAAAACACTTTATCATATTAACGATATTAATCTTAGCACGATTCCAATACATTAGTTTTTACATACACGTGTTGGCATAGCAAGTGAATCTGACTAATGGAGTAGGCGACCGCAAATACACAGTGGAATGATTACTGCTAACAAAAACAAAAAATCCCAGTAACTCTCTTAGAATCAAATATACGTGAAAATAATAGAGTCTACAAATAAATTATACCTGCAGAACTATTTTGGTAGAAGATAGTGATATTAGCTGCAAGTGTAGTGAGAAAGGGAAGAAGAGGATGTCCAGGTATGAGTCCGGACCTGTATTCGCAGTTAATGCTTTTCGTTCAAGTTTGCGCATTTTAGTGAAAGTGATTTCCAGTAAATTTAATGTTGCTTATTCATGAAATACATCTGTTTCATGATAAGACAATCCCAAACTGATTTGGAATTCCATTATCCAGACGAGAAGAGCGTGGGTATGCATGCATGCAGTCCTTCATGTTCTCCCACTTCTCCTTAGTATTCAGTATGTTACAAGGTTTATGATTTTCCCCGCGAATAACATTAGACTACTACAGTCACTTTATTCAATAATAACTTGATTTCTTGTGCTTTCATCCAATTTTCCTTCTGTCCTCACAAATTACAGTGCAGTGTAGGACATGAAGAAGCAAAAACAAAAAACTATTTGATGACGAATTCTTGCGTAGTTCATACTGTACATTTCCTTTTACATTTAGTCGAAGAACTAGGAATTATCTCCTCCGTCTGAATAATTTTGGAAATACAAATACATTCATGTGGTGTTATGTCATCCCTCTAAAAGGCTATATACAGTAGCTTTAGGCTAGAGCTTTTATCTCAGTATCAAAGCGGAATGCTTGACAGCACTAATTTGAAAGCATCACTATGGGCATTCTCATGTGCATTTTCGAATTGAAACCTTCGGAGTAAGAGGTATTAGAAAGTCATGAGAATTAGTCATTGTATGTATTACATCATGGTACGTACAGTAAAGATACATCTTCTATCACAATACATGTATGTATTGTATTGTATTGAATTTCGACACGGTCTTTAAAGCTTACACCTAAAAGTGTAGAAGAAAATATGACTAGACGGTTTGCCCGGCTCACAGGGAAAAAAAAAACTTGTATTCATTCCCTTTCGTATCGTTGAGCAGATGAGTAATCATTATGAAAATATTTCTTTCTTCCGCTTTGTAAGCACGTGGAATTAGTACAAAAATAGTATGAAAAGCCTCGTTTATCCCATTAAGGGCAGTGAACGTATTATTCACTGAGAATTTGTATTCATTCAATACAATGTATAATGCATGGAAAGAGCGAGTGTCTACCTGGATTAGGCGAACACAAACTTTAAAGCCCGGTCCTCATTACACGATCCGATCTTTTTTCTGGGACACCCTGTAAACAAGTACAGACTTGAAGATGAAGAAATTACTTACGGAGGTGTAAGAGCGGGCAAAGGGCTCTCAAACAAAATTAAACACAATATCTGGTGAGCAGGATTGCAGAGAACCTGGAACGGTATCATACCACTATAATTTAATTGTTTGCATTTTCCATACTTTCTTGCTCTTTTTTTTCTCTCAATACACAAACGCGCGATGTATTGTAAGATTGTCGAACAGGTGTTTAATAGAAGACATCTTATATAAGTCAATTTCCGCTTTATAATGTCCATTCCTTCTTGATTAGTATGCAAATTAGGAATACGTGTTATGAATTATGAAAGTTTTTTCTTTATTTAAGAAGCGGTTCCTCAGGACATTGACTCCTCTGTCGCAAAATCAGTATTCATTAAGAACTAATGTAATGGACGATTTCTCATTCCATTTTCAGATAACTCGAATAATCATTTCTAACTCCTTTTCTCTTACACTTCCTTTCCCTGTCTCTCTCTGTCTCTCTGTCTCTCTGTCTCTCTCTCTCTCTCTCTCTCTCTCTCTCTGTCTCTGTCTCTGTCTCTGTCACTCTCTTTCTCTCCAAATCACTTTTCATTCTTTGCCTATTATTCTTGTATTCTCCTTGCTGTACTTCTGCATCAGGAACCCATTAACAATGTCCCTTTTTTGCTCGTACGTAATTGTCAGGGCTCACAAGGCATCACGCTTTGCTTATTTTGGAGCCCTGGCCAATTGTGTTGAAAAAAGGTTAATATTAGAACTGGATAAATGAATGAAAAAAGAAGATTTGTTTATGTTTCAGAAAATAAATATCAATCGGTCCAATCAAAATGTATAGATACTTCTGGTCACATACGTTATATTGAAAGTAATATGCATATATCGGAGTTACAATCTATGTATTAATGTTGTAGATAGACTTGTAATTTGATTCGAACACAATCGCAACGGAAGAAAAAAAAAAACTTAAGGCTATTTCACTAACCATCCTTTGAGTGATTTCTCAAACATATTATCGGTCGTGTTTTCGAAGTACTCGAAAATTAGAAAACAGGAAGTCGAAATAAATGAATGCTTCTGTGAGAGTTGTAAAATTCGCATTTTTGTCCATCCTGCCCATTGGTTTTATCAAGAAATTTCACGACGAAGCCCTGTCAATTTATGATCAAATCAATAGGTCAAATCAAATCAAATCAAATTAGAATTCAGGATGAAAAAATAAATAAATAGGCCTACATAGCAAGAATATATATAAAGTCTCGACCCATGCATCTACAATCTATATTTTCCGGTCTTTATCTCCTCTTTATTCAATGCACCTTCCTTCCTTTATAGCTTATCCTCTTTTTAATTAATGCAATTCTTCTTTAGGGCAAGCTCCTAATAACCGTCGCCTTTATGATCCCGTGATTTATCAACCGTCCTTAAGTTTTACATTATGCAGCAGAAGGAGGGCGGTACAAAGAAGGGAATAACATATAAGATATGATGGATGCTAGTAGGGTGATTATAGATAGATGGGATAAAACTCCGGGATGAGATTTCAGCGATAAGCCCAAAGCGTTAAGTGCATAGCGTGATTGATGTAAGGGCATTTTCGTAGGATCCTCTTGGAATATTCCATTATTAAACCGAAAGGTTACAAAACGTAAGCAACAGTTCATGCAATGAGCAGACCCTGTACAAACATTGAGGAAATTGCCCAACGTGACTTGTGTCCGACCATTCTATTATTGATCTTGAGGGAGTCTTTTTAAAGCAATATGTAGTAGAATGTGATTGTGGTTGGGCAAAGCAATCAGTAAAGCATAATATCGTACAGAATTGGTCGGACGTATAGTATTTAAAATAGTAGTAATAATAATGATAACAATAGGTTGAAAACTTCTCTTTAAACAATCAGTTTGACATTTTTTCGTACCTTTAGTAAGTACTTTCGAAAGTTAACAGCGTCGTAGATGGCGTTTAGACAGCTTTGAGAGAATGGGGTTGAATACGTTCGAGAGACTGTCCCTTTTCATATCGTTGCCCCTGCTGATTGTGCGGTGCCAGGTAAAAATGTCAGAGGAAAAAATGTCAGAGGTAAAAATGTCAGAGGAAAAAATGTCAGAGGTAAAAATGTCAGAGGAAAAAATGTCAGAGGTAAAAATGTCAGAGGTAAAAATGTCAGTGGTAAAAATGTCAGAGGTAAAAATGTCAGAGGTAAAAATGTCAGAGGTAAAAATGTCAAAGGTAAAAATGTCAGAGGTAAAAATGTCAGAGGAAAAAATGTCAGAGGTAAAAATGTCAGAGGTAAAAATGTCAGAGGTAAAAATGTCAGAGGTAAAAATGTCAGAGGTAAAAATGTCAGAGGTAAAAATGTCAGAGGTAAAAATAAAAACAAAAGCATGTGACAAGTTTGTTATGGTTACACCCGGGTTATATATTAGGCTTATCGAAAAAGAACAGCGAGGGATATTCTGCAGTCGTTATTTCACCAGGTACAAGCAAAATAAATGAGTGCCGTCATAATATCTCAGCACTTCTATCACACAGAATGTCGAGACGTACAGCTACTGCGTGGGCTAGTCTATTATATATTCCTTTCTTCCACAATGTAAATTTTTATAAATGGCTGTGTGTTGTATTTCCTACATGTCCTAAGGTAATAAAATGTGGAAAATAGATTTTGAAATTTATTTTTTTGTGATATGGGCTTGCATATATATGTATGAATGTCTAACATTTTTTGATATTTTAAATTGGTTGATGTGTTACTGTTTGTGAAACGGACCGGTTTGGCCGGTGGCAGCCTACAACCTAGCCCGCGTAACGTTCCAATGACGAACAAAGTCCAAACGAAGAAATAAAAGTTCTCGACAAAAGTCAAGAGTTAAAGTGAGTAGTGCATTTAGTACAAATAATTACATATAATCACGAGGAATCACGAAAAGTTACATGTATGGGCTGGGCGCCCCGAACTCTGCTCAAGCTTTAGCACCTCATGGCGGCAAAGGAAGTGGAGTAAGAATAAGAAAATCAAGAAGTCGCTCCGAAAAGTAAAAACTCGCTCCGAAAACTAAAAACCCGCTCCAAAAAGTAAAAGACCGTCTCGATTTAGAAGCTCATCCCCAGGCGTGTCACTACGACGCATTGCGTCAAATTAATCCCCGGCACCATACACACCCATGTCGAAAGGAACTTTGTTAATTTTGCGACCTTAACCTCCAGAGTTGAGCTATCCGGCAATACTCATCGGCCTCGTAACTTACATAACTCTCACATTTGTGCTCTTTCGATCTTTAACTCTTTCACTCGACATCTTTATTAAATCCGAAGAACGCAAACGGGCCGGAAATATAACAATCCTGGAGGTAATTATTTGAATGATAATCTGAGCATGCATTGAAAAACCTACGAACTCGCAGAGAAACATTCTGAGATAGGGCACAACAGTCATATAGTAACGATGAACCTTAACAACAAGCTACCCCCCCCCCCCTCAAAAAAGAAAGTTGTTTACTCCATTAACTATTCCGTTGAATATAACCAAATTTACACCCCTCTTTCTTTTTTCCCTTTTTACCAATATTGTTTCCTCCATATTTGTATTATTATGTATCCATTGAGGGTAGTCATGCTATCAAGCTATGCTTACTTTGTCAACCCTCCTGGTTGAGGTTTTCGATTAGTTATAGCCAGCCTTACTGTAGCCCCCCCCCCCCCCCCTTGTTCCGCCACTGCTCTTTTGGCATGTGTTAAATTTGCAATGATTTGTTTGTTATATCTTTGTAAAACTGCAAAAGCTTCATAGATAGCTGACCCTATTTTGGGGGCTGTACTGACTTTTCTTTTTATTTAATGATTACACCATGGAGCGACAACTCAGCCTATAAAACATGGCCAAGCTTCTCGATTTTAGAAATCTTTTTCCCCAGAAGTTTGCTTAGTGTACCAGTACCATTTGCTTATACAAAAGCATAAAATACCGATATATAAATATTGAATAAGGCAGACTAATGGGACATGCATGGTTGCATCTTCGAGTTTCACGCCTTGCAAGAAATCATCAGACAACTGATAGCACTTTTCAAAGTACATGATTCCTCTACAACCTTGGTACAAATATGCTCAAAGTAAGACTTAACTAATACAATACAATACAATAAAACTAATACAATACCGGAATACAATACAATAAGAATTACTCATGAGTAATTATAATTGTATTTTATTAGTTAAGTCTAATTGTAGGGGTATTTGTACCAAGGTTGTAGGATAATCATGTACTTTTAAGAATGCTATCAGTTGCCTGATGATTGCTTGCAAGGCACGAAACTCGGAGTAGAAACCATGTCCCATAAGTCTGCCTGCTCTGCCTAGGCATTGACCACTGTTCGGAAGGATAAAAAGCAAAGCATATATATATAAGAGGAAGGGGGAGAGCAGCCGGGTCACCGTGCCCCAGAAGAAGAATACCCCCCCCCCCCCCCGTCTTCCTTCGGCAATAATCGGGCAAAAAAGTCACAATTTGGGGCCGAAAGGTAAATAAATTTAAACCTGGAAAGTGGAAAATAAAGCAGGGTGAAATAACGACTGCAGAATATCCCTCGCTGTTCTTTTTCGATAAGCCTAATATATAACCCGGGTGTAACCATAACAAACTTGTCACATGCTTTTGTTTTTATTTTATACCTCTGACATTTTTTCCTCTGACATTTTTTCCTCTGACATTTTTACCTCTGACATTTTTTCCTCTGACATTTTTACCTCTGACATTTTTACCTCTGACATTTTTTCCTCTGACATTTTTACCTCTGACATTTTTCCCTCTGACATTTTTTCCTCTGACATTTTTACCTCTGACATTTTACCTCTGACATTTTTACCTCTGACAAATTTTACCTCTGACATTTTTACCTCTGACATTTTTACCTCTGACATTTTTACCTCTGACATTTTTTCCTCTGACATTTTTACACCGAGCCGATTGTGCCGTAGATAGTCTCCCGTATCCATCTCGTTGGCATGCGGTCCTCTTCGGTCAATATTTTGCACTTGCCCCAGTTTATTAAGTGTTTTGTTTTTTGTAATATGATCTCAAGTAGCAGATTTATGATATGACATATGGTATTCAATTTTTGTTTTCTGGCTCCTTGTGTTCGTCTCTTCTGGTGCTCAAAGGTCTACCTGTTTCTCCGATGTACACCTTGGGACAGTCCTTGCAGGGGATCACGTAAACAACTCCTGCTTCGATCATTCTCTTGTCCGTTGGGGGTACGAGTAACCGCCTGATGGTTTTATGAGGTTTTGCTGCTGTGGCAATGTTAAATTCCTTAATCACACGTTGTAGAGCTATGTGGTTCCATTCAATGTATGGTGACGGTGACTGGTACCACCATTCCTTTAAACACACTAAAGGTACGAACATTTTCAAATGGATCGTGTAAAAAGAAGTTTTCAACCAGTGAACTACTAATCAGATGATTTTTTTTAATAATTGAAATGATTAATGATGATGATGAAGATAATGATGATGAAAACAATAAAATAATAATGATAGCATAGCATGGATGCCACGTTAATTAGTTTCTGCCAAAGGCCGTAACTAAGTGCTGCGGCAGGGATTCGAACCCCGTACATTGTGGCTCACAGTCTTTAGATTTATCCACTAGACTACAACACCTAAACAGATACATTAATGGGGGGGAAATCATTCCATACATATTTGCTTCTCGTTATCGCCTTTTCCAATTAGCCTTTGACAGCTTTCCTCTCTGTCAATCCAAGATATCCTAAGTATAATTATGTATTCTGTCCAATAATGACTTTTATGCAGGTACAATTTGGTTATCCATGAATGTATATTAAATGTCCAGCATTTTACAGCCATCTTGTATTATCAGTACCGTATATTCTCTAATTATAACTCCAACCTTCTGTGTTCGTGCAGATCCGAATTCTACTAATCTACAAAAATCCGACTCTGTGTCTAAAATCAAGCTTAACAGAAAGGAAAAGGGACTTAGACGCCTAGCTAAATTCCTCTGTTGAAGCCGACTAGCGTCGGCGTTAATTCTCATTAGAGTACGGACAGCAGTCTTCAAGTTATTCACATCAATTTCAATTTATTCAGATTAATGGATAACCCCTCTATTCGACCACTTGCAGCTTCTCATAAAGTCATATCCCATGTGCGACCTAAATTTAATAGATTAATTTTTCATTTAACTTGGTTCTGGGTTAAGCCCTTTCTATATTCGTCTTAACCCAATAAATATCAAAGAAACTGATGGGTAGTTAGCGCCTGGAATTTAGGAGCCGAGCTGTTTCCATATAAGAGCTTAAGTTCAGACTCAAACTGGCGGATCCGTGACTCTGTGACTGGTGGCAAGGAATTAAAAAGGGGGAAAAGGAAAAAACAGGCTTTTTAAAAAGCAAGAAAAAAGAAGAAGAGTTCCAAACGAATAGTGTGCAGCGACTGTGTACCCTGTATGATTGATTCTATGTCTGCAGTGATTTGTTTACATTCAGCTAAGCATTTATACGTCGTGGACCAGGCAAAAGCTCACGAACACAAACGTTCAATTTCCTACCCTTTTATATTCTTGTTACTGAAGCAGCAATATCAATAATAAAGATTCAGACGATCTATACAGATTTAAATGATTTACGTAGAATCGTAGATTGAGTGAAAGTACTGTCAAAACTTTGCATGAAATACAATTTGTCCCCCCCCCCTCCCCCGCAATGTACAGTACATCCCTCGCCCACGCAACCATTTGCACCCTTTTGACCGGGACAGGACATAAACATGATTAGAGTTTTTATTAGAAAAATCATCATTCATCATAAATCTCATGCCAAAAGTTCATCATCTCATTTCAAGATATGATTATGCGATTGTAACGGCATGCTTGATGATGATGATGATGATGATGATGATGATCGTGGTGATGGTGATGGTGGTTGTGATGAGGAAAACTTCTTGTGCCGCACAAACTGCATTATTCACTAATTGAATGGACGCTCGTGGCGCTTGTTTTCACAGCATTCACTAATCCGGAGAAAGTGGAAAATCTAAATACCAGAAGCTTGTTTCGCGGGAGATTGGCATTTAACAGCATAAGGCCATGCAAATTGTTTAATCCTCAACATAAAACAAGCCCGAATGATTTCGAAAGACCACTTTTATAACAGCTGCTAACAGATCTGTAAATTATGAATAATCGGTTCGTTGTGTATTGTGTTCATTTGGCTTGATTTGATTTGATTCTCTTTGATTTTAATTAGTAGGAACACTTTGGTTTATTGATGAAGGCTCTTGACTCTCAAAGTAGAGTTCTTATTTCCGAACTTTATTGTTATCATCATTATC
Source organism: Strongylocentrotus droebachiensis (assembly GCA_035222895.1). Classification (NCBI taxonomy): domain Eukaryota; kingdom Metazoa; phylum Echinodermata; class Echinoidea; order Camarodonta; family Strongylocentrotidae; genus Strongylocentrotus; species Strongylocentrotus droebachiensis. The sequence continues at coordinate 105,407 of JAVYIG010002155.1, forward strand.
ATTATTATTACAACCAGTATACCGCTCCTTCTATTGTTGTTGTTATTATTATTATTATTATTATTATTATTATTATTATTATTATTATTAAGTTAAAATACAGACTAGAAGAAAATAGATACGAATACTACTAAATGGATGAAAGTAAGTACTGGTTGACATTAGTAGCATTTATAATCTGCTTTCATGTAAATACAGACATATAATAATGATAATAATTAAACATTTTTATATAGCGCAAACCACATAGGCAAGAGTGCATGTCTCTATGCACTTTAAGAAAGAAAGAAGAAGAAAAAAAGGAATAATGCTCTGGGTTCATGATTCTGATTATTTATGAAGTGGTGAAGAGATATGACTTTAGAGAATCGATAAAGGTTTTATAGGACCCTATACTTGTTTGTCGTTGTCTTATGTTCGAGTTTTTTTTTATAATCATCATCATCATTATTATAACTATACTGCTACTTCTATATAATTTGATCTTATTTAAACATGTGATGATTTGTTTGTTGTAAATAATTATGTATTATCTCAACCGTGATTTTGTATCAAAATAAAGATTTAAACAAAAAACATTTTTATTACTATCATTATCATTATCTTATCTCTTTTTTTAATATCGGTGTTCTCTCACTGTCTGAAGATCAAGGACACGAAATAAACAAATTTATTTTGAAATAAAAATAACTTTATATTTATACTTGACACAAGCAGTTCGATATCGTGTAAGTAAAATGCTTTAAAAGTTGGACATTTCGGTTGCTACCCTACATGAATAACATCTGCAGCTACTCAAGGTACCAACACGTATTTACATGTTTAATTTGATAATCCCCTTCATGCAGCCAAAACTAGCGACAGATTCTCGCGTTGTTTCGTATTTTTATGTCACTCTTCATTTATTCTGCTTACTTTATATTTCAGAGAACTCGTTTGTGAAGCATCTCTGCTCGAGGAAACAGATCAAAATAACAACCCGAGTGACTTGACACAGTTCACTTACAGTACTTAAGTTTCAGGTTTTCTCACTCTCAGGTTTATTGAACATTCGCGATTCGGCCCGAAAGCATCTCTAAACCTAAACAAAACGCTAATCATAACATTTCGACTTGTAACGTGTTCAAACACTCATGCATGATCCGAGATAGGGGCGGCTGGGGGGGGGGGGACTGTTCCCCCCCCCCCCCGCCCTGAGTTAAACACAAATGACGGGAAAATGGCCTTTCACTTCCAAGCCTTCTCTGTTGGAGTCGCAACGGGCTGTCAGGACTTTTTTTTCAAACATTGTTTACGTCAGGAAAATTAATTTTCCACTCTCCCCCCCCCCCCTTTTTTTTTCTGGCAATTTTGGACCTGTTCCTGATAAATACTTCCCCATTATTCAATTAGAATAAGTGGTGTGAAATTATCAAAGTTTACATCGTAAGACAGAACAAACAGATGACATACATGCTGGCATATCTATTGACCTAAAATACACAGGTTCAACCAGATGGTTAGAGCGGACATTGATTTCTTTTTCTTTTTCTTTCCCCGCGCCTTCCCATCAAAATTGGGTGCATTTCATGTACTATATCTATGGGCGTTTCTTTCTTTTGTAGGGGTTAGGTTTCACAACAGTAACCGTATCTTGTTTTTCAAATATACAACTCTCTGGATGAGAAGGAGGGAGAGAGGATGGGGAACAATGGGAAAGAAATGCGCCTAATAACTCCTTGGCAAACTATTTTTTTTTTAATTGCCAGCGATAGATGAATAGATCGGGAGAGGAAGGCGCATCCGAAATATAGCTCATTTTAACGAGTGAAAAATGATCTCTTCTAAAAGCACGAAGAAAGGATTGGATGACAAAGAGTAATGGATACGTGTATATTTTTTAAACATGATAACAAACAATGCATGCTACGTCTATATTTCGAGCCAATTTAAATTTTGCATCAACGAGACCATTTAAGTGATAAGAGAGAGGATAGGATCATGGTCCGATATTGAAAGAGAAATCAGAGGAAAAAATCGGACAGGACGTTGGTTTACGAGCGTTGATGTGCATTATAAACGGGGAAAAATATATTGGATTTGTTAAACATTGGAACATAGTGAATAAGTTATAATTTGATCACTCTATTTTCAAAAAGAAACCACAGTGTTATGGTGTTTAATAGAGGAAGAGCTTTAATTAAGTTTGAGAGTACCTTATCGAGCAGAAAACAGTTTACTTCTTATAATCATGCTAATTCTGTAATGTTAGATGTAAATTGTGGGGTCCCACAGGGCTCAATATTAGGCCCATTCTTGTTCTAATAGTGATTGCTGATGACACAACATATAAATGTATTTTTCTCCCATTCTAATTTCAATGTTCTCATCAACACTCGGAACTCAGAACTGCCCAAACTTGCCAAATGATTTCGATAATATAGGCTTTCTTTGAATCTTAAGAAAATAACGTACATTATACTTAGAATCCATATTAAACCAGTACAATCTTATATACCATTGAAAATTGATGATACTTAAATCGAAACGGAAATTCGGCACTAAATTTCTCGTAGTTTATATTATCGAACTTTTAGATTGGTATTACCATGTCAAATATAATATATAAAACCATTAAACGCAATACTACCGTTGTATATAACATACTGTAATTTAATATGGGCAAACTCCATATGTCTGAACGACTCAATTTTAAAATTAAAAAAAGGCAATATGTATTCGCACTCGCTACAGAAATCACAGTGCCTCCTTGTTTTTTTAAATTGAATACGCTAAAAATTTCGGATTTTTAAAATCATGAAGTTCATTGTTTATGTTTCATCTTTACAGCAGCCAATTGCCTTCTGATGAGACTGCCCTTTTGAAGCAAAACAAAGATGTACATTCTTATCCAACAAGACGGTCAAATAAATTGCATTTATCTAATCCCAAAACTGCTAGGGCGCATAAATCAAATATACATAGTGGCCCGGACATATTGAATTCACTGCCTTTGGATCAAATGAACATTCACTCATTCTTAAAGGTATTTCTATACAAATATACTTTATTCTTATGTACTCTAGTAACGATATGTGCAATCATCGGTAACTCTATTTCACTTCACCCCTCCTTTCTCTCTCTTTCTCTCTCTTTCTCTTTCTCTCCCAAACACTCTCCAATCTCAGCATATCATTATTCTCTTCTCCTTGATGTACTTCTGCATCACCAGGAACCGCCTAATTATGTCTTTGTTATTTGTATGTTTGTATATTATTGTCAATGCTCACAATGCATCACGTTTCGCTTATCTCGAAGCCCCGGCCAGTTATATTTGAAATGAGTTTATATTTCTGCATATATGTTTTAAAGTATCCTGGTTTTATCATGTATTCAGAATAAATGACAAATGGAAAATTTATGGATTCAAAACCTAATTACATCCTATATGTTGATGCAATTAAAGTTAATCGAAGTGGGATTATTGTAATACCAAAAAAAGTCTTTGAATCATTCGCTCAATCAGAATCTTGGACAAAATTAATGTTGTAAACATCTTATAATTTTAGTATATATATAGCAAGGAGAAAACATCTGACATAGTGATGTGGTTTAGAGGAGAGAGAGAGAAAGGAAGAAAATACTGAAAATGAGGGCAGCAATTGAGAGAGAGAGAGAGAGGTGGAGAAGGGGATGAAAGATGGAGATAGAGAGAGTTAGAGAGAGAGCGAGAGAGAGAGAGAGAGAGGAAGAGAGTTAGAGAGCGTGTGGGAGAGAGGGAAATAGATAGAGGAGGGAGAGAAAAGTTCAGAGGGAGAAGGTGTGAAGAGAGAGGGAGAGAGAGAGAGAGAGAGAGAGAGGGAGGGGACGGACAAAATAATGAGAGCGAAGAGACACCTACACGGATTGACCGTGCGGAGATTGGATTGTAAAGGCGCGATAAAATGTTTACCAATTCGTGATCCGATTTAGATTCCTTTCTTCAAATAACTGTTACCAGGGGGACATGTATACGTGTTTCGGATCCATTTCTGTCCACGATATGTTTGATCCGAAAGATAAAATATTCCCGACACTATCATCAATCAAAATTTACAAAATTATTTGAGCTTCGATGATAACGAGATGTTTATTTGTTTCTATGTTTTGCACTCGCACTTTCTTCGTGTAATGGTGGCTATATATATATTAGTTTAATTTTTCCTTCTTTCTTTCTTCCTTTCTCTCTCTCTCTCTCTCTCTCTCCCACTTTCACATTCATTTCCTCTTAGCTTTAAAATCAGCATTCAAAGAACGCTCTATAAATATTATTTGAAAATAATGCAATAGAACCTACCTCAATATTTTCTTTTTGAGGACCCCGTCAGGTTAACATTGTACTTTTCGGACTCGGTCTGAAAATTCTTCTTTTTTTTTTAAAGCAAGCCTGACAATAAAAAAGGTAAACATGTGAAACCCTACCGCTAGGTTGATTATTGGTTTCTAGGTTTTCAACGTGAAGACGAGGGATCTTCAAAAGGGAGCGCGTGCTTGGTGTTTTGGTTGTTTGTGGCTGCGTGTTCAGAACTGGGTTACGACGGCCATCCACTTGTGGATCTGTAGCATCACCTTACAGTATTGGTTAAATGGTCCATGTTCCCCCAACGGATTGCGTTCTCTCTGATGCAGCAACATAGCAACTCTATTTCGTGCTAGATATACTGTTCCTCTCACTTTGTGTACTGTATATTTCTCTTGTCTACATTTAGTTTCTCTGCTGTAAACAATGCTTAATGTTGTTGATGTTATTCATATTAATAGGTGGCAAATTTGCCGTTGCTCATCCTATGATGTAGAGGTTTCGTGGTCTTATAAATACTCTATTGCCCATAAAGTGAGAATAATGGGTGTTTTTGTGCCTCTTTTCATGAAAAGATTGTGACAATATGGTATATTCTTGGTGGATAAAGTCTTTATCTTCTCAGAACGTTACCTACCAAGAATAAACCATTTTGTCGCAATTATTTAATGACAAGAGGTAAGAAATAAAATATTCCAACTTTATGGGTCTAACCATGACTCGGTCATAGCTTGAACGACAGCCTACAATTTGGATCGCAATTGCCACTTTTATATACTTTTAAGAAAATCAGGTAACTCGTAGGATGCAAAAAGACAGTAATCGGATTCACGAATCCTTTGACCGCAACCCCTATATTAGTATGAATAGTATAGATCCTCGGCTGGAAATAGATTACATATGGTGCACACAATATTGTGCCTGTCCGCATACAAACGGGCAAAAAATATGGTTGACCAAATAAAGAGTATTAGCACTATTACAATGCTATTGAGCTAGACCCTAAAAAGACGGGCTACTAATAGAAAATTATGGAAAATTGCAATTTATAGGGTGTGCATTTGACCAATAATTTGACTTCAGCATGACTAGTTTTCTTTCTCTTTCCCCCAAACTATTATACTGGGGTCTGAGCCTCTTCAAACGACATTCGAGTCGTTTCGCTGAATTCCGCTGAACAATTATTGATAGTACACTCATACATCTTAGTCTAACTAATAGCTGGCCTTAATAGCGTAATATTGACCAAGCTGCTAGTCTGACTGGTTCAGGGTGCTAATGTGTTCTTAATTATTAAAGTAGGTGATATCTTCACCCATCGGCCATCGTCCATGGTGACGTTAATCATTAACAGGAAGACATTGTTTGGAGTTCATCGGAGAAAAAGAGCTAGACACTGTTTATCTCCTATAGCTCTATTCAGGTCTTTAATCTGGAATAATGCAGACAAACTAGCAACATTTGCTAATTTTGGAAAATGGCGACACGTAGGCTACTACATGTATAAATTCAATTATAAACAATCCTCTTTTACAATACACAGAAAAGCTAATTTGTATCATGAGCTGTATAGAAATCATGGTAAAGATTATTAGCATTGATAATGTAATCACCATTATTAGTATTATTATTATTATTAGTAGTAGTAGTATTATTATTATTATATATATTATTATCATCATCATCATCATCTTCATCATTATCATCATTTACATTTAAAAGTAAGTTTCCTTTTTTCTTACATAAAAAAGATTGATAAAACCAGTACTGTCTACAAAAGCCCCTTAGGGATTTACAAAAAAAAGGTCTGACTGTTTATTGCGTGGTTTGATTCAAAACTTGAGGAAACTTGGCATTTTTATCAACGGTCTAGCGATTTGCCTAGCAGTTAAACATGTAATAATCGACGTGTCGATGTGTTTTGTATACTCAACCGGCCATGGAGAAAAATGATAAACTCATCTTATATTCAGAGAGAATTTGGAACGACGGATTCTTGTTTTATGTATAGCATCGCAGCTGTCACAGATTAATTGTGCGGGATGCTTGAATGCGAAATGCTTTAATAACCCGCTTTAAAAAGATTGGTTTTAACCAAGGAGGTTCTGGCTTTGCATCTCATTTTCGTTAAAGAGAAAGTTGAGTACAGCTCATGAAATAACGTTGTGAATTAAGTATAGAAGTAAATTTGGAAGATTAATTATGAAGTATTCAAGAATTTGTGAAATACTCTGTTCATAAATCGACTCAATCTTGCAATAGGCCACATACAATTTGGAACGAAATACGGTAGGTGCATATTGGACTACACACTCATATGACATGAAAGTTTAGTCTCAACTAAAAAATATATAAAAAAAAATTCGAGCTAATTCTCGTCGTATTAAGACCATGAGGCCATTTAAAGAGCAATCTTCTTCGGGGGACGTTTCTTCCAAGTATTTCTTTCATACTGAGATACAAAGCAAGAGAAAGAGCCCATGAACCATTTTCAACTCTACCAAATCACAGCATTCACTTTATAAAAGGGGAAGTCCACCCTGATATCAAATTGGCCTTGATAGACGCAGAAAATTAGAAAATGAGAGCCTGAGAGGAACAGTCAGTGAAGTTTGAGCAAAATCCGATTACAAAAAATAAAATAAAAGTTTCCCTAATTTCCCTAAAGAAAACTTTCAATCATTCATTCACCTTAAACATAAATATTCCAAATATTTTTTCTTAAATCAGCAAAATGAAACGAATCAATTTCGTCATCAATAACTAAGAAAATGAAGATTGATTACATTTTCTGTACAGAGCAAATTTGAGAGGAGCTCGCGAAATACGTCACAGTGCTGCTAATTTGTGTTTAATTGATCGCGGCTGCAAACTTCATAACTTTCTTATTTTCAATCGGGTTTTGCTCAAACTTTCTTTGACATTTCCCTCTCATTTTTCTGTTTCTATTGAAACCAACTTTACATAAGGGTGGACTTCATCTTAACCGTTGGTTTTTCCTCACAGATGATGAGGCTCCGAATATACCTCAATAAGAAGCATGCTGATAAAACTTGACAAGTTGTCATTATTCATTGTAGAGCAAAGTCAGTCTGATTGAGGCACTGGCGAATCTGAAGGAAGTGCAAGGGGGCAATTCACCCCTCCTAACAGATTTTCAATCGAGAAAAAGTTGGCAACTTAATAATTGTTGTAAGTCAATAATTATACGATTGCATATTAAAGCGTTAGACATGAATTAATATTTGTGTTTGTATGCATCTTATTTAATGTACCTAAACATTTATAATCATGTAAAATGAAGAAATATTTGTTACTTTATGTATATGATTATGTTCTATTTTGAAAACGCAGAAATAAAAAATAAAAACAAACAAACATGTATGTACACATTTACAAAAGCCACTTGCTTTTAGCAAGGTAGTTCGTTTATTGCGAAACTATATGGATCACAATGAGCTGAAGTATTTTGCCTCTTCTAGGATTAAGTTCTGGATACGCCTCTAAGTTGAGGATTTCCTTAATCCCAGATATATCATATGGAGTTTATAGGAAAGATGTAGGATCATCATTTAATCATATCTGGATTTTATACGAAAATCACGTAGGATCATAATTTCATCTATAATTTGATTAGCCTTAGATCTGATAATATGACACACTTACTCGATGAAAATGAACTGGCCAAGGGATACATAACCGTCATTAATCCAATATGGTATATAATACCAATTAATATGTTTCATTTCATTTCGTTTCCTTCAGAAGGCCCGTTTTACAGCTCACGTTTGTACTTGCCCCAGTCGACATGCGGATAACCAAGATGATATGTCATTTTGAGAAAAAAAATGATATTGGGTAACTCTGCCATCAGAGTGTTCACCTGTTGTCGACAAAGCCATTTTATAAGTCAGCGCACAGACAATAATCAGGATTATGAGTTCTTAAGCTGAGTTCCGGCAATATTAAATTTGGTTCATTGCCTCTTTTTTATCTTACAGAATGATGCTCATGAATACGGGAACCGCTAGCGGCAAATCAATACAGATATTCCATTTATATTTCTGTCTGTTTGGAACTTGAAGTTCATCTCAAATGAAGGCCAATCTTAAGAACCTGCATAATTTCGAGGATTTTCCCCTTTAACTTTTTCACCAAATTAGTATTATAGTTCCATTACGCTTATCTTGGAGCCCCTGCCAGTTCTGTTTAAACTAAGTTTAAAAGTTTATATTTCTCCATGTATGTTTTAATGTATACTGACTTTGTTATGTAATCAGAACTGAACCAGTTCTGTCTAAACTAAATTCACATTTCTCCATGTATGTTTTAATGTATAATGACCTTATTATCTATTCAGAACTAAACCAGTTCTGTCGAAACTAAATTCATATTTCTCCATGTATGTTTTAACGTATACTGATTTTATTATGTATTCAGACCAACAGAAAATTTTATTTAGCATTATAAGGTCTGTTGAGAGTCAGATATTGCTCCATACAGACAATAAATGAAATGAAGGCATGCTTGATGTGGGTTAATTTCATTTGCATTTTGATGATGATGGGGAGTTCACTAAGGATTAATGTTACGAAGGTTATTCATATATTTCCCTGCAATTACTGACTTTCTAAACCACGCATAGGATCAAGATTGCGTTGCGGTTGTCAGATAATCAAACCTTCTAGTTCGAATTGGATTAACCTCGCGATTTGTTGATTCGTAACCATAAAAGCTTATTCCAAATTCCTATAAGGATTTGCACTCCCATGGTGTGAATAAACATGGTGACAAGACGGACCCTTGTGGTAATGTCGGTGGTTACCAAATTAGAAATGCGGTCCATGGTCAAGTGCGATTTAAATTGCGTATTCGTCTCCTATCAAAACTAAAAGGCTGTGCCGTGTTGACATTGAGAAAGGGTAATTTCGAAGACAGCTGTGAAATTCACACTGATTTCGAGGTTTTATCGTCTCCCGTAGATATAACATATTGGTGGCAGAGAGCCAACAGCTTCGCAAACTAGAATTTATCTTCCATTTTATGTTTGACAGGTGAGGCTCTTTTTGACCTCATCAAAATAGCAAACATGCTGAAGATTACAAATATATACAAATACCTTTGTTATTACACCTGCGAAAACTCTCATGGAAGGCGAGAAAACAGATACAAGATATAACACGATCGCATCTACTTTGGTAAAATCGACATCTAAGGCAATTTCAATGGTCTTTCAATGGCCTTCATCCATATGCAAACATGACAATGACGTATTACGTAATCCGAACATGATTTTTACGGGACATACGAAAGTGTACTGAAATTGCCCTTGAGTCAATTTTTCGAAAGAAATTGCGATCGTGTTATATATAGAAATATGAAAATCTAGCACCCTAGCATTGGCGGAGTGTATATTGCCAGCCCGACGTTCGATAGACCGACTGCAAGTTGTAGTGATATTGTTTGTGTGTGTGTGTGTGTGTGTGTGCGCGCGCAAATGTGTGTGGGGAGGGAGGGGGTTATGAGGGTGTGTACGGTTGCTATTATACAAATAATGCACTGTTGCGAGTGTGTCAGCGCAAGGCCAGTGCACGAAGTTTAGTCAGTGGACATAGGTGATAGCGCACGCGCAGGCAGGGCAAGTGCGTTATCGATATCGCACTGACTAAACTGAGTGTACACTGGAACTGCGCTAACACACGAGCGAAACAGTGCATTATTTGTTTTATTGGGTATAAGACGGGTCGGCAATACTTTCTTACAATATAGTCTAGATCTAGAGTACAGATAGATATTAGATCTAGATTTAATTTAGATCTAACTAGATCTAGATCTAGATATTGACAATTATGCACAAATTAAATTTGACTGAATTACGCGAAAGCGATATCGGCAGGTACCTGTATCGAGCGTGTGTTATCAATTTTTGATGGGAGATGTTTTGCACGATGGGAAGATCTAATACACGCCCACGTGATGTCAATTGACCAATCGAATTGCTTACATTCTAAAACCCGTCTTTTAAACACAACTATTGATACAATTATATCATCAGGTATTGACTGAAGTAGGGTAGCTCAGGCCAATACTTTTCCTAATGCAGCAATCAAGATGTGGGTCTTATAAGGTTGTAGCAGGGGAATGACCTAAATCAGAAGGAGAAGTAGTCCGATTTAGAAATTCAACGAACTTTATTGGACCAGGTGCTGCAATAGATTGTGGTTAATGATGGGAAAATGTCCAAAGCATTCCATCGATTAAAAAAAGCGAAATGTGATAGAAAAGACAACATAGCCGCTCGATGCAAGCACACTATTGATCAAATGTTGGGACAAGGACGCCACAATCTTACTCGCCAACACCAGGAAAAGAGAACGTCATTGTCACATCACATTAAATTTGTCGAAAGGAGCATATATTTGTCTTGTATTGAATGACATTGCTGGTTGGTACTGTCATTCGATTGCTGGCTAGACCGACGGCATATTTGCATCTAGAAGTCTGTTAGAAGTACAACCATCTGACATTTTTGTTTCTAAGGCTTTGTTTGAACGTTGTGAAAGAAGAGTATCTGGTCGATATTGACGACATCGAAAATCAAACAAATATCAGAACGAAAATAAAGCTTTCACAAATTTACGACAAAGAATTCTAATGGGTCTTTATGAAATTGCTTATCAGGTGGGCTGTATCTAATACAGACCACCTTATAATTTTGTTAAAATTGCCTTTATTTATTTATTTTTCTTAATTCTTACCACTTTTTTGTTGGCAAGATAACTTGAAAATGAATCAATCAAATAACTTGAAATTTAACACACATATGTATAGGCATATAGAGAAATCAAAATAACGTTTTCAACCTTGACCTTGACTGATTACGTCATCTAGGCGCCATTTTGTGAATTTTAACTTATGATCATATCTTCATAACGGAAAGTAATTTCTCATTCATATTTTGCACGATGAAGGTCAATATCGGTCCAGTCAATTTCAGGTCAAAAAACGCGCGCATGCGCGTACGTCCGCGCGTCAGTGCGCGCGCAAAATTTTAAAATGCTCAAAAACGTCTCAAATTTATTTTGCATACGTTTCAGGTCATTTTAAGCATTTTATAAAAAATCGCGCACACGTGCATGCGCGCGCGTTTTCGCGCGTAACACCATTACAAAACATAGAATCGCCATTTTTTTTTTTTCATGATATTTTTCATATTTTTTTGAGGAATTTGATACCATGCTTATCTCTTTATGACCATTAATAACAAGATGAGCGTCAATTCAAGATAAATGTCCGTGCGCGCGAGCTCTTTTAATACATAGCATATATGGGCAAAAACATGCCTATACAAAATCCATTATAGCTCTTTGGAATGCACAGTGACCTTCAATTTTTTTTCATAATTATATAGAATATGAGTCGGAGATATGATTCCATGTCTCATTTGGCCTTTAAGTGTATCGTGACATCATAATAATGGCCTTGGAACTCAAAATACGAATTTGCATATTATGAAGTCAGCATATTTATGTAAAATTGATTGTATCTCTGTAAATATTGATCGATTTTCTTCCAAATTTCGATATGTTGTAGCTAAGACAATTCTCTACAAGCTTAGTTACCACCATTTTTCATTTTGATCACTTCATCATAGTTGAAATTATGATTGAAGGGAACATATCAGAAATTTCTTAAGTTGCGTGTTATGCCTATGGAAGTTGAATTTCGTTCACATCATTAATCTACATGACATTGTTTTTTAGCAGTATCTCGCTTATTTTTGCTCTATTTTGTGTCAAATTTTAGTTGACCAGCCCACCTATACTTGTTCCAAACAAGTATTATGTCTAGTTAATGAATGTATCTACATTCCTATAATTTGCCTGAAACCTTTTAATCTTTCATTCTATATAAATCATAAACAGCGATCTTAACATTCTCTCTTTCTCTATTCGTCCCCCTCTCTCTTTCTCTCTCTCTCTCTTCCTCTGTTACATCTCTCCTCTTTACTTCTCTCTATCCCTGTCAACTTCTTTATTTGACTCTGAATTTAAAGTATCTCTTTTTCTCTTCCTCTGCTAGGTCAGTCCTCTCTCTCTCTCTCTCTTTCTCTCCACTTGTCACTTTATCTGTCTCTATGTCTCTATCCCTTTTCTTTTTTTCCACATGTCTGTCTCTGTCTTTCCCTACTCCACCTCCCTCTTTTTTTTTATTTGCGGGGGAAGAAGATTAATGAGGGAAGACACTTTTGAAAACAGTCAACCATCTGCGTTGCGACGAAGACTGGTGTTGTTCGAGAAGAGTGTTCCATCTGTCATCATCATATCCGCAGACAGGTTCTTTAAGACCCATCTAGTCTCTAGAGGAGGGGCCACTGGAGCTGTGTAACGGTATCAGATCAAATCGGTATCCTCTTCCACTAAAGTAATATCATCTTTTACAGGAGTAAACGCCAATAAACTAGTTTATCAAACCAAAGTACCTGTATATAAAAAGGCCGAGTGGTAACAGTGTTTGCAAAATATTGTATCTCACTCATTGACCGATTACATGTGCATGGAAGGGAGAGGGTGGTAGCTGCAAAACAAATCTGTCAGTTTAAATACGTGTACCCAAAAAAATACAGGATTGTTTTTTTAATGCACCGTGCCCCCATTATGTATTGAACTGCGTTATAGTTCAAAAGTTCCCCGCCTTTATAGTGTTGTATCTAACACAGCACAGGTGGCATTTATTTTTAAATCTCCCATTTTGAAGAGATAAATAAAACCTTACTCCTCGGTAAGTAACGGCTCTAGCGGCTAAACCCCATCCCCACCTGTCCACATTGTCTTGATAATTGAATATTAGCGAGGCACATGCAGAAAATGAATACTAGAGCACCCTAAGACCCCGCTCTATAAATACAAATATCAGTCTAGAACCGCCCCTGCAGTCGTTTTTTTTTTTTTTTTTTTTTTGTATAGTATTATTCAATGCCTTGATAATTTTTGATAAAAACAAAATTATTATTATTAATTTTCTTTTTTTCCCTTTTTTTTGTGTGAAAATAAATGCCCATTATGTGGCAAAACACAACTACCTATATCTTTAATCCACCCTGGCATATAGTTAGCCTATAATAAAAGTATTGAATGAAACTGCGTCTGTGAAAAAATTGAGAAATATCCGAAATAGGATAAGAAGCTTCTCAATTTCTCAAAGTGCTAAACATCAATATAAAAAGGGGAAGTCTGTGATTTACCTTGCGGGTACCTCTCCCATTACTTCTGTTCTAAAAAATCCTAAAAATGTTCTATCATCTCCGAAGAAACTATTCGATTACACCCGTGTCCCAGATATATCGTTGGAAACACATTTTTACAAACACCCTCTGTGAAATAGATCTACACCTTTCTTTTAAAAAAATAACCAAGCAAAATTGAAATTCGTGGAATTTTATAATACAAAGCAAATGTGTGAAGTGCTACCAAGGCAAATTACAGAGTTGACATTTCACGTCTGGGTGATTACTCTACCAATCCATTATTTTTCTAATACATTTCGGATAATCGAATTTTCGTAAAACTTTCACTGATCTAGACATCTATATATTTTTCTTTAATTTAATCCATTCAATATCAGGGTGGGCTTCTTCTCTCGCGAAAATACTGCTTCAAATATATTCACACATATCCATGTATATTTCATTTTTATTTGTTCATACTCTTATCCACATTATATAATTTAAAAAAGAGAGAAGAAAAAAAAGAGAAAAAAATTAATATTGAAAAGAAATGCGTTGGTGATAATAATCAGTTCTTGACTGATTGTCATTACAATATTTATATAGTTAAGTTGTGTCTAGTGTAAAAGCCACCGGACCATGAAGATCAAATGGATCACGGTTCGAGTCCCACCCGCAGGAAATAATGTCTTATGGCAAGACATGAATCTACATCGCCTCTCTCCACACAGGAGGTAATTGTTACATGAGAGGATTGTCGAAAGCTGATGTGACTGTTTTCCCATAGCCCTACATGCGTGCATATTTACGGTGCAAAACGAGAAGATAACTCCCAACGGAGAAGAGATGGTGCACAATGGTATGCGGGCTTAATATCTAGCGACCTACGGTAATAATAATGATGATAATTAAAAAATTGATAATACAAATAATGGTAATGGTAATGATACTACTACTACTTCTACAACCACTACCATAAATCATATTCACATATTAACGTTATGTGTTTTAAAATTGTACATAATATAAACTTTAAATCATCGAGGGTACCATTTTTTAACCAGAAACTCGAATATAGGCAGTAATTGGTTTATATCCCTCACCTTTTAGTGATTCCTAAATTTACTGAACCATACACAGAGAAGAAATAGAACAAAACAACAAGCAATTGAATGAGGAAAAATATACACAAGAAAAAGCAAAACAAAAGTATTAAAAGCATCTCAATTATGAGGTTGTGCGCTCTCGTGAAATCATGTATGACCTATGTCTCTCGAGAAACAAACAGGTTTCCATCAGAAAGATAAATTTTTGTTTTCCCTAAAGTGGACTATACGCACCATCCCACAAGATCAACCTCTTTGAAATGCGAGTCCTATGTTTACGTGAAATATTGTCGGAGTTTGCAGTAGCATGGAATAATGTTTATCTTTCTCCTAATGTGGCGCTTGCGTTGAGTTGCAACATTAATTTTATCAATACCATAATTTGTTTATGTCCCTTTTATCACTACATAAAATATTGATATATTGAACCGCTTTCAAGTTGTGCCTAAAAATCCACCCATCAACAGGATTTGCGGAGAACGATTCGGATGTATCATAATGTGTGATTAATCTCTAATAATGCCCGCATGTATGATTATGAGTAGCTACTGCATGTGATTAAAATGTAAAGCTTCCGAATTTATCGCAATTAAATAGACTAATGTATTTGGGCCTTGTCTCTTTAGAGTAATTAAGAGACGGTGATCGCTTGGAAAACATAGACTTTGCTCCTAATCGTTCTGGCTTGTTGCTATTTGGATGAGTAATTAATTAATTAATTGTTTCTCGATTAATGCGTTACAAAATTATATCGGTCCGTATAGTTGATCAGTCATTCTGATTAATAAGTGGCCAATTATATCTTAAAGGGAATTTTCCTCAAATATAGATTTTGAAAATATTCACAATCATGCTCCAATTACGTTTCAAAATTTTACCAGTCATGTTTGCGACTAACATGTAGTTATATAAATGTGTATTTCCATATCATAATTAGAATCTCTGTCGATTCGCGATCCCATTAATTTTCTGGCAATAATATTATTGTTATAATTTATTATGACATCAATTTAAAAATATGCACTGTCAACTATAGAACTTTGTCATATCAAAAGTTCATAACGGACAAATATATCCAGAAAGTGTAGGCAGATAATAGAGTATTATGGTTGCTATTAATCACATTGCAATCTTGTACCGATGTACAAGACCTAAACCGGGACTTGGGGGTGCAGCCTCCTCCCGATAGTTATTGAAATTAATAATATAAGGGTAAACGTCATCTCTTATATTCGTAAGGAAGCATCAACCCTCCTTGCGAAGTTGTGACCTTTCGCCTTAGTAATGAAATAATGGCCTTCGCTTCTGTTGTCTTTTGGTTCTGTATTCGTCTTCATATTCTGTCTCTTCATCCGTACTGCTCAGGATGCAGGTTTATGAAAACATGAATTGACTAACAGCGTGTTTCCACAGAAAACATCGACACGGTATTTTCCGTGTCATACCGTGTCATACCGTGTCATACCGGGTCAGTTTTCCTGTGGAAACACAAGCGTGTCGGGTCGAGTCGACCGAGATGCGGATTATCAGATCCACCTCTGGGAGGTGGATCTTGACGTGTCGACCCCAAAGAACTCCCTGTAAAATCTCTGTGGAAACACACAGCGACAAACCGTGTCTGGCGGAGCATCAGAGCGCGCGAAGCCCCAATCACCACTGCAGCGTGATTGGTTGAAATATACTCTGAAATACGCGTACAATAATATGTTTATATACGCGCTGTACGTAACAATGAAAAATGTACGTCACAATAGAATAGCGTGGAATCCTGTGTAGATCTGAATCCACGATCGAGGTCAAAGGTTGAATCTTGACTTCCGATTGACGCGGCATTTTCCTGACTTGGAACACGGAATCGGGGCGAATCGGAATGCTGCGCTCTGTGGAAACAGATTGGTTTAATACCGTGTCGCCGCGACACGGTATTTCAATCCGGAAAAGATAATCCGGGTTCCACTTTTTTTCTGTGGAAACACGCTGTAAGATCGAAGGTCGAGAGGAGTTCTGGACACGTTTAATAGTTTGAAAGGTTCTATTTGGAAGTGTAGCTTTTGTAGTACATGACAAATAATTGAGAATGTTGAGCTTCTGGTATTGCTGAAAATCACAAATATAGCAAATACCACTGCACATAAAAAAGTTAGATATGGGACTATCACGCACACACACACACACGTACACACACACGCGCACACACACACATACGCACACGCACATACGAATACACACATACACGCGCGCGCACATGTGGATTGAAAAGTTTGGTCCAAACAGTTTAGTCATATACCTCATACTCCATGTTGTCATACTCTACATACATACTTCAAATGTCATTGGATTTGAAGAGCAATCCTTTCTGATGGGGCAAATAATAAATACTTCTTCAAAAGAACATAAAAAAGGAATTACAAATCTCATGGATTCAAAGTTCACTCTTACCCGAATCAACCTTCTCTTTGATTGGAACACTCTCGTACCTCGGAAGTATCATGCACTTGAACTTAATTGAGATGGAAATACTGTTTCCTCAATCAATTGAATCAAGGATATTACTGTTTTGGGACTCGTATCATGAGAACGAAATCTCGCCCATATGATAAAGTTACTATGAATCATGAAACTAAATCGAGACTAAATTAGTATTAAGCTCCAGCTTCAAAGATGAAATGATTCAGAGTAGGAATTCAGTTCATACTTGACTTTATCAAGACTAGTCTTATGAAATAATCAAGATTGCCCCGTCAGACCTTTAAACAAAATATATTACGCCTATGTGTAGCTTCATTCTTCGTAATAATATTGATATTTATCATCAATCAGTTATTAAAGCCGAATCGTATGCCAAAGTCGAAACAATCCGAGGGAGAAAGACATTATCCAATTATTTAGAGTATATTGAACTGGCGACAGATGGCACTGATGCGATCGCTTATCTGCCCTATTTTTCCTTATCACAATCATCCCTCTTAAAATGACAGTATAATCACTAGAGCATAGTATAGGCAAAGTTTGAGGACGGAGTAAAACGAAACAAGGAAGGTTAAATAAATAACTAAATCAAGTCACGTTTCAGCTAAAATGACGATATAATCTAGGGGTTTTAGTTGGAGAATTGTTACTTTTTAGGGAAAATCTCGTGAAGACTATTACTTCAGTTGATATCACATAATGGAGCGTGCAATTTCTATTTGTTTGACACTGTAAATTGTACTCTAATCACACATAAAAGCTATACACAACTATGCGTCATGTTTTCCTTAGCTCTCTTTCGATTATACGTGTCTCTCTCTCCTCTCCGATCTCTCTCTCTCTGTCTCTTTAAAAAAAAAAAAATCCTCTCTCTTATCTTTCTTTTTCTGTCTTTAATCTTCTTTAATCGACCGTTACTCTCTTACAAACAATTGAAGCGATGCAGCAATGCAACTCGCACATAGATTAAAATTCATAACTTTATTTTCATATTTTATTCAAAGTCGTGAAGAAGTAGAAAGTCGTTGATTAACAGTCCTTAATAAAATACAGAGTGATAGGCAGAGCAAGAGAGAAGTGAGATACAGAGGGGGGGGGGGGAGAGACATGTATTAATGAACATAGAGAGAATGAAAACAATATGCAAAGTTATATGGAACTTTTTTGAAAGAAGTTAGTGTGAGACAGAGAGAGACAGAGAGAAACAGACAGACAGGGAAATGGAGAAAGATAGATAGGGAGAATGAGAAAGATTGAGAGAGAGAGAGAGAGGGAGAGAGATGGTGAGCAATAGAGAGAGTTAGAAAGCTTGATATAGAGAGACAGAGAGGTGGAGAAAGATAGAGAGCATAAGAAAGATGGAGAGAGAGAGAGAGAGACGCTGAAAAGATAGAGATAATGAGAAAGGGTGGAGAGAGAGGGAGAGAGATAGAGAGAATGATAAAGATGACGAGAGATAGATAGAGAGAGATGGAGAAAGAAAGAGATTGAGAGAGGTGGAAAGAGAGAGTTTGATGTTCTCTAAGTAAATCAGATGTAGATATGAACTCACTTTTTGGTTCCAATAATACAAAAGTTTCGCGAGTCGTTTGCTGTTGTCTTTCTGTTTATATTGATAGTCTAACTATCGCTACCCACGAAACATTCGTCGTTGCCGCAACAGTTTGTAATGCTTCAAAAATGTTTGTATGAGGCTTAAAAACCTCGAAAACCTTTTAAAGTATTTGTAAATGCCAGAAAAACACAACCAGATGGCGATAGTTTTTTCCCTACTCAATATAACATTATTTAATGCTCTAAATCTAGAGTAGCGAGGCAAAAACGATTCATAATAATGAAAAAATTGTCCGAGTCAAATACGCAAGAATATTGAAATAAAATGCTGCATTGATTATTGTCATCGAAATTATAAAATGAAGTTATGAAATGAAAAATTACAAGCGTTTTTCCACTCTTGATAACTGACAAGTGACAACCGTTATTAGGCAATCATCAGAATAGTGTCAAATCACCCATTTAAACAAACTATTATATGCGTCTTTAAGAACCTGTCAATTGATTAAATACACATGAAGCCATGCGTGTTGCTCGTTTGTTTGTTCGCTTGTTGTTTTTAGATCGAATTAATACCTTTTACGAGAAAACCTGTCTTTAGCGTAATGAAATGCAAATATGGGAGCAGGTTTTAACTGCCATTCATTGCTATACGTCGGGTGACGTGTTGCCAGTTAAAGTAATTAAGAAAATACTACTCATCACAAAAAGCTGATAATCCGTTTGTTTAGCGCATCCCTGCTGCCTAAACCAATTGATTACCTGTAAACAATGACGACCTACCTCAAGAAGTTGGTGCCCTTTGCACTCTTAATTAACGATCACATCAAAACAAACGGCTTTACTCGGATTTGGGTCACTGGCTGAAGACCAGGTGTTCTTTATTTTGGGAGATAAATTCGTCTAGCAAGCGCTTCGCATAATGATCCGTTTTCGTGGTAGTCGTGTTTTCGTAGACAGATGAAAGTCATATTCATCCACGGTTTCTAATATGATCCACGCTCGTTGGCGACAAGTTGGCAAAGCCTTATAAAGTGAAACACCACCATGATCCAATGCATTAGCTGTCTTATGGCGTTATGTTAAAAGTGCGTAGGTGCACTTATTTTTGTTTGAAGATAAATTCAACTAGCAAGCGCTTCGCACAATGACCCGCTTTCGTGGTAGTCGTGTTTTCGTAGACACGTGTATTCAAGTCACATTCATGCACGGTTTCTAATATGATCCGCGCTCGTTGACGACAGGGTGGCATAGCGTTAAGTAAAACACAACCATAATCCAAGGGCAAGGCATTAGCTGTCTTATGGCGTTATGTCAAAAGTGCATTTCTTGGAGATATAATAAACTAGCAAGCGCTCCATATAATAGCCCATTTTTTTGTGGTAGCCGTGTTGTGGTAGACACATGAAAGTCACATTCATCCAATAATTTTCTAATATCATCCACGCTCGTTGGCATAGCCTTTTTAAGTGAAACACCATCATAATCCAAGGCATTACCTGTCTTATGGCGTTATGTCAAAAGTGCAAAGGTGTACTTATTTCTTGGAGATAAATTCAACTAGCGAGACAGTGCGTCATATGGTCCGTTTTCGTGGTAGCCGTGTTATGGTAGACACATGAAAGTCACATTCATGCACGGTTTCTAATATGATCCACGCTCGTTGACGACAGGGTGGCATAGCGTTAAGTAAAACACCGCCAACATCCAAGGGCAAGGCATTAGCTGTCTTATGGCGTTATGTCAAAAGTGCACCACATGATCACGTGACCCCTAGCCAGTCACGAATGCCCTTTTTATGAGCGCCGCAGAAGAACCGATATGAGTTATGGTATACCGGTAAAATATTGTCGTCTGCGGGACGGTGGCAGGATATAGATGTCATGAAGCAGAAAAAGTGGAATTTATTAAATTCATCTTGGGTACAACTTTACTCCATCTTTCTTTAGCCCTGTGAAATGTGGTCATTATAATACTGTAGTCATAGTCATATGTATTTCGTCAAAGGTATAGTGATAGGGTTTATGGTTAGGATTTGGTTTTTATGTTGGGTTTAGGTTAATAGTTTATATGTATTGTCTGAGTCAAAGGTTGAAGTTAAGAATTCGGTTCGTGTAGCACATCGACACAGATCAGTTCAATGTCGTAGGAGTATTCAAATGTCGCACGACCTGTAATATTATGCAGTCGTATAAGAGTCTACTACTAGTATTCGGTTCGATTAAAGACCATGAAAAATGAAATGGATGAATTATATATCAACGGAAAGCTTAAAAGCCATATATTACAATAGTATCGTTGATATGCCATTTAGTGTCTGTCAGAGGAGTATTAGCTCTCTTAAAACTCAAAATCTAAAGCTTTGAAAGTCGGAAGTTGTCGACTTAAAAACTTGCTTTCGACTTGATGACATCATCTATGTGGAGTACGCATATTCACAATGCCATTGCATTAATTAAGTACGGCTCATCACCTCAGCTATATGCACCGGTCGGGTCCAAACGTTATGTCGTCACTGTAACTTCGGCAAATTTGACCCCTGTTGACCCGTAATTTGGAGAGGTGCGGAAAATGATGTTTTAATTTGATCTATAGTGCAATAATGAAAGGGTAAATACTTTATTCCTTTTTATTTTATATCCTACATTCATTCAGTTTTCCATTTATATCATGTTGTATTTTCATAGGATAAGGTCTTTAAGTTTATTGTTTACCCCAGTGGGCTACGCTTTAATGATAATAAGAATGGAAAGCCTGTCAGTGTGTTTTAGCGAATAATCATTAATCAATATGAAGAGATTGTACTTCCACGGTAAACATTCTGTCGACACATTGTTTAACATGCATTTTGCACACGGCACCCTATTGCTCATGCTTATTTTGTCGGCAAATTTTGCTTGTGTTACTGCTCCATTGTACAGCAGAAGTGAAGGCGATCAATAATGTATGTTTCGTATTAAGTACGGATAAGGCGAGTCGCTTTATGATTAAAATTCATACTTAGTCATCATAAAAATCATACCACTCAAGTATTAAACCCGCTCTTATTTCAAGGGCGAGCATATTTAATATCCCTGTAAAATCAAAATAATGGACCGACGTGAGCTGGACGCGTGACCTTGTGTTTTCTGTATATAGAAAGCGAAAGTTGTGTAGTAGAGTGGTTTTCGAAATATCAATTTTAATTTGTGGTTATATCACCCTCCGCTTTTCTTGATGTTCATTATACGTTTACCAACTTGCGTCTGAAAAATGTTTTTAAATTCACCAAGGCTACGGCAAACGGAATCGATTTCTACAGCATACGAATCAATCGACCCGAGACATCGACAGTTAAAACCCACTTTCATTTCGATGGCGCGAGCATATTTAACATCCCTGTAGTATAAAATAAAATATATCATGGACCGATGTGAGAAGGATGTGACCTTGTTTTATATGAATACAGAAAGCGAAAGGTGTTTATTAAAATTGGGAAAAGGCATTTTAAGACAACCACACACTTTACGACCCTCCTGCGATCCGTTTTCGAAGAAATTACAACTATGTTACATATGGAAATCTAAACAAACATCATCTTCCCGATAAAGGTTCTAAATATTGATACGAATACTGACAACGTGAATCGTATTACATTTTACTCTTTTAGTAAAAAATATAAACAATTAATACCAAAAAAAAACACGAATTAACTTCAAATCATAGTCAATCGCACTTTCTGGTTTGACGTCACCACGATACTCTTTCATGAAACATGGAATCCTTTGAATTTTAGACTGTATTGATCATACGACCATTCAGATCCATAGCCATTAATAGTTTACATGTTCGAATGCTCACATCAAAATAATGCTCGTGCAGATTCTTTAAAAATCGGATCGTAGTCAATTCGTATAGACTTTATAGTCAATTTAAGCTCGATCACGCAGTCGATTGTTTCTTGTCGTCTGTTGAGCCACACGTTATCATAAAGCTATGTACACACACACTAATCCCATAGACAAATATTTTCAGAACTTTCAGCGATGATATTGAATAGACGTTTCGAAATTTAAATGATACAAATATTAAAAGCATATCAGCAAGGATGAGTGTGGATGTAGACCCATGTGCCATATTAACATGATGTATTGTGCAGGCCGTGATTATGTAAACATACGAACAATATGTATACAATTAATGCAGCGTGTAGTACTGAATACGATACATACATCGTCTGAAGTGCTAAGTTATTAGGGACATTTTTAACAAAAGGCATGAAATGAAGTTTAAGTCAAAGTAAACTTAAAAGTGGTATCAGTCTAATTATTTTTAGTGTGAACTACCTAATCGGATACATAAATCGGCTGTAATGCCCATGCATGTGTTATGCTTTCTTAGCAGTCAGGTAAAATAACCATCACAACCAACCAACCATTATGCACATTTTTAAACAAATAGTATATGGAATCAATTAAGTCAAGGTAGACTTCAAAAGCAGTATCAATCTGATTTATTTGCAGTAGAGTAGGAAGGGTATGCAGTGGTAGATTTTAAAATAAAGTGAATTGAAATAATTTCACAAAACATCTTGGACCCGATTGAGGTCTTATTATTCAACTAATAGCACACACACTAATGCTCAAATAATGATTAGAAGCAAGATATATGCAATAAATTGCAATGAATTGTAATTACTTTAGATTCTAGTTAACGCTGATTTTTGTTTTGTCGCAGTCAGTATTCAATTTACTTTAATGGAAGCTTTCCGCAAAGCCAACGCATATAAGGGCCTATATCTCAATGGCGATATGAAACTATATCATACTATAAATGCATTACGTAGAAGTACTTTCAAATCATACAAATGCCATTTTGTAAACAAAATGCTAAACACACGAATATCATATATAACTGGAAATGGAAATTGCTTTCTCCGAGGTCATAGCAAATTATTAGAGATACAAAGAAGTTTGCGGATAATGATTTTTAAAATATCTGACATATTTATAGAAAGCGTGTGCTGAACTTACCAAACTAAGTGTAAGAATCCTAAGGTTTCCGATCAAATCCAAAAAGATTTCAGTACAGCACAAAGAAAATCTCCACAAGTGCAAAGAGTAACAAAGAGCAAACCAAGAGCAGTCCAAGAAACACGTTTATATTATCTCGAGTCAGCATCTAAGTGAGTGCCACTGCACGAGATGTAGAGCTGAGATGAAGATCTTTAAATCCGCGCACGCACACATCTCCCAGGTCCGTCCGTAATTCGTGCGCTGTCTACCGTTTTATATCTTATGATCAAACGCACTGATATATTATTCATGTATTCAGTCATCTATGAGCGTGGAGTTTTCCAACAAATGCAACAGATTTAAGCGCATTGTCGTAATAGTTTCTACGTGTTTGATGTATAATGCATTGGTGAGAAAAATGGCGAAGCTTTAGGCGTATTCCTTCGGGGTTTCTTTCTGTTTGGAAGCGATTTGAAATTAGTTTGAATCGTAAAGCAAACTTTTGCTAGGTCGTTTACATTGTAAATTTGGGAAAGTTGAGCCGCCGTTATTTTTTCTGTCTATCATTTTGCATGAATTATTTGGAATAGTTGTAACTTCTTCTGTTTCGGAAAGAGAGTTTTACGTCAAACATGGCCTTAAGACAGTGGTTAACACACATATTCGTGCATGGGCGGTGTTTGCCGCTCGCGGCACGGAAGGGTATAATTTCTGCAAAATCTCGAATCCGAAAAGTCAGACGATATAAAAATGCAAATGACAATTCCCCTGGGACATTATGTACAAGGCGAGTTGACGACCGAATGGTGTTTTATCCTCTAAAATCACCTCGGCATCGTCATTAGCGCAATGTTAAGTAGCGTGAATGCGAAAATATGGAAGAATGATGAAATTAATGGATGACGCCGGAGGGATGAAAGATGTAAAAAGCAATTCGCCAAGGAATAATCATGATAACATGACGATAATAATGGGGAAGATAATGACAACATTACGACCGTGGGTATTTCTGCTATATAATAAATATTATATTTAGCGCAACATTGATCACATTACAGTGTCTGAGCATATTTCTCTCGAAAAAGCAATCAATATTTATTCGATTTCATACATGACCATCTTAAAGGGGTGCACTGTTATAAAATGTAATCATTATTTCCATCGAAAATATGAGAATCATGGGCAACGTCTCTTTAAATGAATGACCGTTTCTCCCCTCTTCACTCTATCAGTATGAATCACCTTTTAAGGGCTCTGAAAACATGTATGTCAGAGAATTAACAAAAAAATCATAAAAGTCACACTGCCGAACTCAAAAATCCAGGTAGAGAATTGTGTCTGATTATATTCTAAAGTTTTCGTAATGGTGAGAACATTATTTTGATGCGCCAACAATTAAGAAAAAGGCGCCCCTCAAACGATCTTTGGAGATAATTGCATTTATACTAAAAAATATATAATTCCGCGATTCCTGCAGGAAAAACAAATCACATGCATAAGTTCGAGGTCACCTATAACGTATGCTAGCCTATGAAAGATATAAGAAAAATATGGTTTCAACAATAGGAATTAAACTACCAATGAAGACCAGTTCAGTTGATCTAAAGTGCGTCGCCTCCTTTGTTAATGTTTTGTATTTTGTCAACGATGCGGTAAAGTTTTCTTCATTTTGAAAATGTTTTGCTAATTCAAACAACCCTTGGATTCATGAGGAACCTTTTCTACCGCCGAATCTTCAAATTAAAACACATTCGAGCACATTTCTTCCCCTTGGCATACAGTCTTGTCACCAAAAAACCGTCAAGTGTACCGTGGTTACATAGGATTGCATCAATTCTAGCTACCTGGCGTAAAATTGGATTAGAAACGGCTGAATTCCCAATGCTCTTGTCATGTTAACAGAAACGTGTTTAAAGATCTTATCCACTCGTTCACCCAAAGGTATCTGGATGACGACTGTACCCTAATGAATAAAGAACGTGCTTGGAATACGAGAGACGGATGAATCCTGCTTTCTGGGTTGCCAAACATCATCACATGCGTATTTAAAGGAAGGACGGCTGGACGGGGGTATTCTACCTCTCCTGATAGATTTCTGACCGAGACAAGGAAATAGAGTTACTCTCTTTATACCAGTAGTCATCAGGTTATGGAATAATTGTATTTAAATTAATAGTGAGAAGACGCGAAATAAAGAGACCTAAATTCGCAAAAGAACTTCTTTCTCTCTTAACAATTTCCTTGGGACACCCCCCCCCCCCCTACCTGCAACGCAAACCCATTGGTTTCAATGGGTTGGTGTTAAAATTGTTAAATTTGAATAAGTGCATTTAAATTATTATTGGAAAGACGCGAAATATAGAAAACTAAATTGTCAAAAAACTACTTTTTCTGTAGACCATTCATTTTTGGTTATTACCCCCCCCCCCCCCCCTTCCCCTGCAACACAAATCCGTGGCCCTCGAAAATTGGTTTCCTTTCCCGAATGTTTGATCACGTTAAGCGAAATTGGTTTGCCCCTCCTGTGGCCAAGAACTGGCTACGTCACTACGAAACATACAAAGACCATTCGTGTCTACATTTGCACTTGTGTCTACATTTGCATTGCGATACCGCGTTTGCTGTCTGTCTCTTTGGCATGATAGATTTTCGATTTGTTTTGGTCCTTGATCTGAACTGCACTTCATGGTTAAGGGATGGGGGGGGGGGGGGGCTGAAATGTGAACGGATCCATTTTAGAGGAGGGTGAATCAATCTCAAGTAGGTCTCTGATCTATAACACTTTAAAGGGACTTTGTAACGTTGTTAAGATGAGAGGAAATGGTGCTATTGGGAACTTCAATGATAAATGTACAAAATAAAGATAATCCGAAAGTTTGAGTGAAAACAGACTATTACTAATGATAAGAATTGGAAAAACTGATCTGATGGATTCCTTAATTCCCCCAACTATACATTATTACAATGTTATTACATTTTATGTGAATTTAAATCTTCACAAAGCAATTAACCGGCTCTGCAGTATATATATATCTACCATCCTAGACATTTAAGTGTTGATAGATTTTGTAAAGCCTCTCTTATGTCTTATTTTCATGGGAAAATTCAAAAATGGTTGGGTGAATTTACTGTTAGAGGGTGTCGCACAGTGACACCTTCAAAGAAAACCATAAATATCTTTGTAGTAACATTTCATACAAAAAGTACCCAATTTTTTCATCAACATTCAACAATGTTACCGAGTCACTTCAATGGGGGCTAACTCTTGTTTGCGAAGGCTCATTTCATATATATATATATATGTATATATAGGTAGAGAACATGGAGGACATGCAGACAATTGATTATTATATTGCGCATTACATGCAACCACAGTTCATGGGGTAGATTGCATTAGAAATTAATTTTTTGAAGGCATATAAGGTTAATAAATTTAAAGCTCTTTCAATTTGCTCCCAATAACGCTACTCCAGGATCTCGAAATTTGTATCCCTGTATCAAAGAATTACCATACTCTTACAGTATTCAAGAAGTTTCTGAAAAGGTTCTTAATGTTTTCCTTTGTTTTTAATTACTGTAGGCCTGTATACATTCGACCTAATGGTTTCATTCTATTTGTTCGAAAGTATTTCTGTTTTATGCGCTTTGTATATTAAGGAAAGGCGCTTTATAAATGAAATGTTATTATTACTAAACAAAACAAAAATCTGTAAAAAATCTATTCCTGTGAAAAATGAAGATTGAACAGAGGTAACTAAAGCAAAGTCTTGAGAATGTATATTTCGGTTTCACTTCGGAGTTCGCACGAATGGATGTTTGATGCAGGTAAGTGGCTTAAAGCATGCGGTACGTGGGCACTGTTTTCCACTGAATTTGGTAAAATCCATTAAAATCGAATTGATATATTATCAAAATGCATATGAATGGGCATTATCGTTGTGTAGCTGTCATTGTCATGTACCGTAGCTCGTGTGTCTTTTTCTCGTTTTGATAAACCAACCTCCTTCGAAGGTGATCCCTAGAGATGCGGCGGAAATCCATCGTCTTAACATGCTCAAAGATAGACGATAGATTTACCACTTCTCAAATCCTCCCTGTAGACTTGAAACACTCAATCGACAATTTATGTAAATGTGTGATATTTTCCTTTATCACTTTTTGTCCATCTAATATTCTTTTTTCATTTATCCAGACATGTATCTAGTGATTTATAATATCCTTTTTGTAGTACCTTACAATTTCGCATATGCAGAAAAAGCACACCTAGATCTATAATCGCACGAGTATTGAAAATTGTTCTGTTGACTTTATTGTATCAGCCATATTTCTTATAAAAGGAAAATGCCTTTTAATACTAAAGGGATAACCCCTTGACATAGTACAATCGCTCCCTGCATTGATGGTATCCATTGTTCCGTGTAATACGAGTTAGGACATTTTCGTGGGGGAATAAGCTATATCATTAGGGAAAACCATTCGTCTGGACAAATTCGCTATTTTCCGTTCAAACATGCTTGACATAATCGTTTTTCACTTTACATTGCGAATTGCGAATTGCCACAAAATAACATTGTGTTAAAGTGGGAAGTACTTTGTTTGGCCAGGTAGGTCATAAACGCGTATGGGCCATATCATTTTGAAGTGGGGATGACGTCTCTTGTCTGATTATCGACTTTCCAAATCTTAATTCTACACGTTGGGCGAACCGACCTAACAGCATTTTGACACAACTAAACAACAATGTAACTTGGTCATCAAAATTTATTAGATAAGAGGTATGACGAATATCACAAAAAGACCAACTGGCTGCCCGGATGTGAGATGTTCATTGCCCTAGATTTGTTACTTTTAATATTATCTGAGGATGTAGACCTTCCTCACTTCGTACCTCTATTTGCCAAACAAATTTACGACTGTCTGTCTTCTTAAAACCTCCAAAAGTTTTTGAAGACAAATTGATTATAATCATGGCCTTAGACCATTAAGATACCCCTCCACACACACACACACACACACACACACACCCACAGAATAACAACGTCAGTAAGTTCATTAATTTGGAAACACTGTTCGTTACGATTTTTGTATTCAAATCATCAAATTACTTAAAACAATATGCATTTAATAATACCAAGTTTCATCGAGCTTCATTAAATTTGTCCTCTGTTATCATTGTCTGTCATTCCTCAATACTCCTATCTTCCACTGTACTTGTGTTCCCGGAGGTGCAGGCAACGCTGAACGCTAATTTGTGTACAAATTAAAGTTAATCCCTTTGCCGGGAAGTCATATCCAAAATGAAATCCATAGGTACAACCAAATTATCTCAATTTCCGAACATAATTGTTGCTGCCTTGAGATTGTTTAGATCAATTAAAGTCGTAGAACAACATGCAAAAATCAGATTGGTATGTTACTTTTTCAATCACTCACTCCAACATAATCCATATACATATGGACAAATAAATGTTGTATTTAACAGTGATTTCTCAGACACAGTTTTGTGTTTTGTAGTCACTCATGGAAAATTAATTGTAACGAGGTGGGATATCCCTTAACATCACAAAATCACAATCAATTGAAGGTCAAATATAATAAATGATTATCTTAAACCAATTAAATTTGATTTAAGCGTGCAATATTGCTGTCTCATGTTCCAGAGCATAAGCATATTAATAAAACGTTCAATCGTTACTGGCCTTGAAATGAATTCAATATTAATTATCATATTGTAGGCAAACATTGTGAGATAATTTACATCATCATAGACGTGTAGTCATAGTCTTACACGTTATCGCAACGGGGATGACGCCTCTTTCTCGGATATTTACATGTTTCCTTTTCTGATTTTTACGAGAGAGTGAACAAGTACCCTTTATTTTGGTAAAATCTTGTTCAGCAGAAAAAAATATCAACATTTTATATTTGGGCATCCTTGGATAAATATGAGGTGACGTTTGTCAAAATATTGGGATTTCTCGAAGGCAGTGCAGCCTCGTAAGCTAATGTAATTTTTTTTGTCAATAAAAAATATAGGAGTATTTCCTTTTCCTCTGGATGATTATGTTCATACATCTTCAATCTGTAGTAGATGTGGACACAGTATAATTTAATCTTAACTCATAGCCTGCCATAAGGCTGCATGCACGTTATTGCTATAGTGCTTTGTACATGCGAGAGAGCCATCGCTTGAGTGCCATGTGCGTGCAAGGGCGCATTCGTAATAGCAGTTATTGTTCATGCTCATTGGACTGTGCTGTGTGTTTTGCACTCGGCATTCATAGAACCATCGCGCTTTTCAGATTATCTCCAAAACAACCTGGCGCGGGGGATTTGGGGCTTGGCACAATGGGGATTAGCCCTGTGGCATGATAAGAGTTGAATTGTATTCAGCCTATGTCTAATATCTCTGAATGTTGGAAATATTGAATGTTTGATATGCTAAGGCCAGGCTATTGTCGGTCCGGAAGACCAACGGTCCATGAGACTGACGAGTCGTCCTATCAGACAGATAGTGGTCTAGTGAACCTTCTGACAGCAGTTCTGAGGATTCACGATTAAAAAAAACCGGATGTTGAAAAGTCCATATTGCTGATCCTCTGATAATCTTTCAGAAGGTATAAGAGATCGACATCCAAAGCGTGCTGTCGATCCGTCGGACTCGTTCTTGTTGATTGATGGTGTAATATGCCGAAGTGAAACTGTGCTGTAACTCTTTCATAACAGTGGCACGTCTGAGTCAATCCTCTTAATTAACGGATAACATTGGAAGATGTTATTTACAAGGATGAGATGAATTGTCTGCAAAAGTTTAGCACCCAGATAAGATATCTTCATAATTCACTTCAATACTCAGGGAGCCATTTACTATTTTGAAAGGCATGGGTATCGAACCGAATTTTCTGACAACTTTGCTAAGTTTTCTCCAAGACAAGAATAAGCTTCGTCCTAATTATTCGCTGACAAGACGGGAAAAATGGTCTAACTTTGCATTCAGAAATTGTAAACCTCTCTTATCAAATCATCAGATCGAGATTATTGAGATTTATGAAATGTACTGTAGATTTACATCGCAATTTAAAAAATCAATTCGGGTCATGACCTTGATGAAGAAACCCTTCTCAAAAACTCAAACACAACCGTAGTGACGGAAGTGGAACCCATTACTAACTTTTAAAATATATTTGCAGTCATCTCTGACTGACTTTTTACGTTTTCATAAAAACGAAAGAGGAAACTAAGTGCCATACATATTTAGGACACATGTATGCCACGTTCGCTCCAAGACCTTGAAAGCGGAGTCGGAATGCATTTGCATTTCACCTTGTTAAATATGTACCGTGTGCCTTTCGTATTGTTACAAGAAGGTCAGTGCGCTCTGTGTGAGAGTGCGGTATCTTGTTTTAGATTGAAACTTTTGCTGAACATCCGGGAAGAAGAATTATTCTAATAGGTGTACAGGTTATCCTGCGATGATTGCGGAAGCACGGAGGATGATGGACTCTAATCAAGTTTCTCTGATTCCTTACTGTTTAAAGGCCCATTGCCAAGTGCCCCAAATGCTGAAAAATCATTGCAAGATTTTACTCATCTTTTGGATGCCAGACAAACTTCTAAAGAAAACATACTGTCAAGATTTCGTAGGGCTTGCAGATTTTAACAGCTCGAAACTGGGGGAATACAAATTGGCATACCGATATCGGATAACTTGCGTTGCATCAACTTAAATCAAAGAGTTCGGTTAACTTATTTAGGGTTTTTTCAAGATGTTCTATGACCTTCAACAAGAGTTTGCACGAATTTTGATGGTTGACATATGTTCCTAAATCATACGTATGGATACTGCATACGTCATACTAGATAAATTTACCTCTCTAATGTTGGGAATGTATATATGTTGAATGTGACGTGCGGGAAAACAGAGTTTTATCTTCCAAAAGTCAAAAGCTACGATGAGAATCTTTTGCTCTGAAATATCACTCGCCTACAGACATCACGGTGACCCTTTTAATGTTCTAATGGTTCATCTGTTGCTTGATAATTTGATTGATTGATTGAAATTCTCAATGATTTCAATTTTGATGAATTACGATATAAAATATTATACGGTAGAAATTAATATACGTACAGTTATCGTTGCAAAGAACGCGTTAACCGAAAAGTGGAGCTTGTGAATTGGAAAGCTACGAACAAATAGGATATTATTAGGACATCGTTGTATGTAAACATTTTATTGCAAAGCAGGACTAATGAAATATCATTGGCCATGAATGTTCAAATGGAGGTATCTGTATTGTTATTATATTTATTAAGGGATTACAAAAGCTCAAATCACGCTGCGATACAGACTCCAAAACGACCGATAAACAACAAAATATTTGCAATTTCAGGTTATGTCATTTTCTGTTCAGGCTATTGTTAGTCCGGTGTCTGTTTCGCTTCGATGTGACTGGGATATCAGTTTGGCTATTCTAAAATATGGGACCTTTCTACATGTTCTATGTTTCAAAATATGAGGTGTTTCCGAGGTCAATCCAGAATGTGTTAACTACGAATTGTTCCATTGCTTCGGGGTGACGTTTACATCCAGGGGAACGTCAATTACACCTCACACCCGCAACCCTAATCTTCCTAACCTAAAAAGAACTCATCAGAGAGATTGATGGTGCTGGATAAGGAGGAACTTTGCCCTTTCTTTTAGCAGCTTAAGCGAGATTCTGTTTTGTCACCATATCACGATGGAAGTAATTACAACAGGACGGAAAGATTTTGTGATCCATCATTACAGTGAAGATGAATTTAAAGGTGGAGTCCAATGTGAAATATGCTCAAACTGTAACTGGGTTTCTAATATTTGCGAAAAAAAACATTAGTCGTGTCCTAGTATTCAAATTATGCAAGGAAACCCGTTAACCTTCTAGACTTCACTGTCAGAAACTATTGAGTGACTGACTGACATGTCTTTTCTTTGGTAATAACATACATACAATGAGCTGTAACAGGTACATGAGCATTGGCTACATCAATAACCCACTACTTGTAATGGCCAAAATTAAACTGATTGAATCTTTGTGCAGCACAAAACGTACCACCATTCGGTACAATGGTCTGAAAATTAGACTATTACTTAGGGGATCGCAATCACTTCAGTCGATTCGACAGCTAATGGTTTTTATTTCACCACTAAAAGCCATTTTCAAGCCCTTTCGTTTTGAGGGTAGTTCTAAATTAGTATTGTCTTTCAAATGCCGTTGGACTTTAACCTTTTCATTTTTTGGCCTGCAAATGGGACATAGTAACTTTAAACCAAGCTGATGACATGAATGAAATGTACCAGAGAATTAGTAATATTACAGATCATCAGTAATGGAAAATATGCAAGGCAATTTTCCAGCTTGTAAAGATTTTCGATAATCCAAAGAATCTCTCCTTTTGAGAGAGCTATGCTGCATCATTGGTACACTTTCAATTATCCTAATCTTTTTCATAGAATTCACGCTTCAATGTTTGAATTAAAGGTTCACTTTGTTTCGTTTTGAAACTAAGTTTGAGAACTGACCGAAACTTTGTAGATGAAACAGAAATCTTTATTTTCGACCTCCTTTGTCTTTTTAATTAGGCGGAGGGGGCGTAATACTTTTTTGGATGATTTTTGGTAAAAATGTGAAACGATATGCATATCATAACGCTCTGTATCACGACATAAGATCATTGAACGGAATGCAGGGTTTCTTTATCTGACTTTCACATGTGGAAGTGGTGTCCCTTTATTCGTAAGCATTTCATCTTGGTTCGCTTCATGTGGCCTGTTTAGCTGTCCATATCAGCTGTTCAAAATCAATTTAATGGCATCACTTTTTGTATTGCAAGAGAGACATCATTCCCACTATTTTAGAAATCTGATAGCTTCAAACTCTCATACTACATTGGCGTAGTGAGGGTCCAACCATTAAGGGGGCACTGATGTCTTGGGGGCACCATATCGGTTTAGGTATATCTAACTGGGTTAGTGATATGAACAGGACATCGACTTTGGAAAAAGGAAAGACATGTCGTTTAATTTTGTTTTCACTTCTTTCTTCCTCTCTGCGATTCCAATAATCTTTACAGTCGGAGAAAAGTGCTGTTGAATATCAGGTTAAAATTGGGGGAGGGACCTCTCGAAAGGACTTATTTGTGCAGAGGTGTTGTAAGAGGGTTGGATGGGGCGTGGCACCTCTCATTCAAAATATTTCCCACTCAAATTGAATTTTAGCGCATTGTCCTTTTGCCGCTGTGGATAATTTGGAAAGTAAAGATGTTGTTTGTTTATTTGTTTCTTTGTTGTTGTTTTCTGCTTGTTTGCATGCATTTTTGTCGGCAACGTTGGTCCGAAATCGGCATCGCCCCCTTTCATTCCAACTGGTGAAGAGACGCCCCTGATTGGGTAGGTGCTAACCTTACCGACCATCAGCTTAACGCTCATGTTACAATCAATCATGGTGTCGTTTTTATTTCGTCCCTGATGAGGGCGGAAAAAGAGAATGACTGCCCACAAGCGCAATCATGTGACTTCCTCGGAGGATAAACAAGAAACAAAGACAACCAAGGACACGATACCTTGCGGAAAGGTTAATCTTTCATTAAGTTTCCAGGAACAAATATTTTAGCTTTTTGTCTTTTTTCTTGAGGAAACTTAATACGAAAGAAGTCCGGCCTGGAGTTAAAGTCTTCATTACATTAAAGAGGAAGTTGTATTGTTGTCAAATGCTCTCAGGCAGTGAAATCAAGTGTTTTGTTTTCCTTCTTGCAGTGGCATATCAAGAACTTGTTAAACAGGGAGTGCTGATCTTCCACTAAGAGGGGGAGGGGTGCAGCACAAGATAGACATGCCTTGCACGAATATGAACATTGCATAAACTGATTTTTTTTTTAACCTCCTAGCGAAATTTGAATGAAAATGGAATATCGTCGATATGTAATATTACATGCAGATAAGATATCAAACCTATGGCTAACTTCGAATTATCGTGTCGGGTTTGTCGGGTGTTCCTGGTACCCGACCTTTTATGAAAACGTGCCCCTTAATTCACGAAATGTCAGGGGTAATATTTGTAAATAAACCCCTCTCATCTACAAATGGTCTGGTCCAACTTACCCGACACTTTGTGAAAACTCGAGTGATCTTCTGATTTCGTTTCACGAAAGGCCTTGTAACGCGACCACCCAATCAACCGTGATGACCCGAAGATTCGGAGTAAGCCATAATCTGCAGACGACCATCTCTCTGTCCCGATATTGACAATTGCCAAACTTTCAAATTTCCAAATTTCATCCCCTCACCCCCTCCCCCCCCCCCCCCCCCCAACAAAAACAAAAACAAACCTTATCCTTATTACGCCACAGAGTGACGTATCATGACTGTGCTGAATCTTCGGACAGGATTGGAAATATCTCCGCTTACTGTGTCAAGAAAAAGAAAATGATCCTCATGAGTTTTTAAAGTAAGGTTATCTCGCCTGAGGAGGGTTGCAGATACACACAGTATCGCCGCAGTTACACCGACATACCAACTATTAGCCGACGCCATTTGGGGGTAATGTACTTTGTTTATTCGTTCTGCCGTTGGTTTTCTGCCGGTCGTGTCCGCCTGACTGGGATAAGATTGATGCAATACCTCGATCGCCGGCCGTGCAGAAGTGTGGGTTACAGACCATCTTTCCTGTGAAAACACTTGTAGGGTCGTTGGCATTCAGTTGACGCTATAGCAGTTATTTTGCACGCCATTGAGGAACTTTTTTCGAGGAAGAAAAAAGCAAGCCAAGATAAATATCTAAATTTATTCATATTTAATTCTCTTCAGAGCACAAGCCCACTTTTGGAGGAAAACTATCGGATGTATAGTAAGTATGTTCATAGGCACGATGTAATAAATAATATTGTTTACCAAAATAAATATGATCGGAATGCGAAGAACCAAATACCACAGAAGGTGAAGGAGAAAAATAGGGAGAAAAGAGAAAGAGAGAGAGTGAGAGACAGGGAGGGCGTCTGTATTATCAGATAAAGGGAGTGCCTCCATCCCGGTTCGTATTCCAAGAATAGTCCAACGCATAATAATGAGAATCGAGTGCACCTTCTCTTTTTTCTCTTTGAATGCATCAATGAACTTGTACGTTTTCTCATTAGAATTAGAACACCGAAGAGATTATTTGATCGTTGGCCTTTATTTCCATTTTTTACCATTCGTGGATGAGTAATAAATCTTGCATTTAACGCTCTCGAGGGGAAATGTTAAAAGTACCGTAAACCAAGATTTGCAACGAAGTTATTAGTGTAAGAATCAATGCTAATAAAGAAATCAGAGACGGTTACGCGCAGCTAATTGAGTTCGTGTTCAGAAATATAAATGCTTAGTGGCTGGTTTTAAAGTACAAGTAACTCTCTTGGGTGAGCATGCATTAAATCTTTGACACGTAATAGGTTTAGACATGCAAGAGATGAGCAAAGAACTTTTATACTTTTCCTTTTCTTTTTGTTTGTTCCAATAATCATGCCTGTTTTATAACAGTCACGCAGAAGGGTACCACGAATATTTTATCTAAAATCAACCGTGATTGGTAAACTCTTGGGATAGTTTTCCGAAAACTATGTTATTGTTTTTGGTTTTTGTTTAAATTGTCATAACAAAAAAAAAGTAGTAAAAGCCATTGGTTAACGTCTGTCCGAAGCTGGCTGCGTTCGCGTAAACATTTGTCTAAGCACCAATGTTAAGAATCAAATTCCGCGCAATTTTATTTCATTATGACATTTAACATAGTTTTCGAAATAATTTATGGGCCCCGAGTTTCCCAAAATACATCAGCCAATATAACAATTTTGAATATTTATAAATTTGAAGATAGAACCACGTAAATAAACAATTAGTCTCATTCAATGATTATATATTATCCTCTTATGTACTAGTTTGTTCTCAAAACTGTTTATCAAAATCAAATCTAGAAACATTTTTATATAATTGAAAAAATAGGCCTATTGAGGATATGCGTGTATATTTGTAATCAAAGCTGACAGTAACGCAGTAAGGCAGTACACGCACACGCACACTCACTGACACACACACACACACACACACTCCACACGCAATGATAACCCATTTCAAGGTTAAATGTGTTACTTGAAAACTATTATATGATAAGACATTATTCATGTATCACATCGTGGCGACATCAATCGTCGGTGAAGTGTCTAGAGATGTAACGGGATACCACACTGCTTTGACAGCCGTAACCACGTAATGATAATCTCAGTCCTCTCCTGGTAATCGAATTTCTATCTTCGCATATGACCATATGATCAACCACTTAATAATCCGTGACTAAGTGCTACCTGCTATAACCATGCGAAATACCATTAGTGAATTACGAATACTTATTGAAACAGAAGGGAACAAAATATATCAGTTAGGATAGTTTGAGACCCATATAAGGTGACAAGCAAGAGTCAACATAACGTAAACAAACACACGTTTATACCCAAAACACACACACCCACACAAAATAAAATTATTCCTTTCAAGCTTCTCTCAATGCTTTAACAGC
This sequence comes from Strongylocentrotus droebachiensis, assembly GCA_035222895.1. NCBI lineage: Eukaryota > Metazoa > Echinodermata > Echinoidea > Camarodonta > Strongylocentrotidae > Strongylocentrotus > Strongylocentrotus droebachiensis. Next base: position 142,654 of record JAVYIG010002155.1, read on the forward strand.
CGTAACCGCATAACGATCAGTCCTGCCCTGGGAATCGAATTTATATCTTCTGATGCAACTATGTGATCAACCAATTGATAATCTGAGACGAAATGCCAATCGTTATAATCACGAATTTTTGACTTGATTCATCGAGACAGGCTGTATCATAACTATCGCGGTTATCATGGGAAGCATCTTTCTTTCTGTCTCTAGGTAAACAAAAACCCATGATACTCCCTCTTTCAGCGTCTAGGGATGAAACAAAATGTAACTCTTTTAATTTTGTTGCCTAGCACAGCGTTTTTCTGCATCCAGGGTGCCACAGGACATCTCCGGTGGTGCCGCGAGAGAATAAATTTAAGATCTTTGTCTGGATATATTTAATGTCAAATTCGTGAAAAACAAATATTAGAAACCGCTATGTATTGTCGTGAAGAAATAAAAATTTAATAAAAATTAAGTGTATTTTTTCCCGTACTAGCTCGCAACATTATGAAACAGTAAACTATGATTTCAGGCACTAAAGCGCCTGCATACCCACACAATTAGCCAATGAGGTTCCAAAATATCTCTTTGACAGTGAGGTACCCGAATATTGTCATATTCGGGCAGCAAGGTGCCCGAATATATGTTATATTTTGTTATAATATCAATATTAAATTGTTAACCGCGCTCGTTCGCTTTACTCGCTCAAAAGATGTAGAAACAAAATGGTTCTGGACAACGATATATCCGAATATCCTCATAGTTCAGCATCGAGGTGACTGCATATAATCTGAATTTTGTATTCATATATTTGGCAGCCAGGTGCCCGCATACATAATATGTTATACTCAAGATCAAGAAGAGTCGAATACCACCCTACAAACAAATTTACCCTTTACTCCTCTGTATAACTACAAAGATAACACAGAAAAACAAACACAGATGCTATTTTTCGTTTTACCATTAACTTGTTTTGATATAATGGGGTCGATAGAGCTGTAATATTAATAGCATTAAGCGATCACGCTTGGTGGGCATGACCCACCAATCCGGTTTAATAATCATCTTTGCTCCAACTAATTGCTTCAACAGCACCAAAAATAAGAAGAAATCAGATTTACGTATGTAAAAAAAAAAATCCCGAAACTTGCCAAAAGCGGCCTGTTCTCGTAACAATTTCCCTGTTCATAAAGAGTAGTTTAATAATCAAACCCGAGGGGTATAACAGATTAATGAGAGGCATATGCCTTCTCTATGCCGACTTTATTTATTCATTACACTGATATCTGCGAAACGAACGAATGATTTTATTTTGTTTAAGATCAAGAGAGAGATATTATGCCTTCTTCTATAAGTCGACTTACTGCATTAGATACACTGACATCTGCGTAACAAACGTATAATAGCTGGTTTATGCATATTTTTAAAGAATAATGGAAAATCGTAGTGACCGCATATGTTGTGATTTTTAGTAAAGTAATTTCCGGTGTATCATAATTAAGATTCTTCAACATGTTTACCTTAGTTTAAGCAGGTTTCTCTGAAAATTGATTCCATAACTCAAGATAAGGGTCAATTCGTTGCTAATATCCCTCAGGGTAAAGTCGATATATTCATTATGGAGTAAGCAAACTAACCTCTTTCTGTTATGAGTAGAGTGCTTGTAGGTAGAATATTCTTGGATATTTCTCAGAAAACCTAAAATTCTCTCTGATTAGTAAGAAGACGCCAGGACATCATTCTTTACCATCATAATGATGCCTGCAGACGGCCCAGACGAAGTTCATGCTAAACAGTATGCAGTAAAATCAATTTAGGTCAAGTTTCATTTAGGAACAAATATTTCCATTTTCATTACTTTCGACCAAACTCAGATCATTGGAAGATTCGTTTTTGAAATTTAAACTTTTGATGAACCAGATTCTTTTGTTTGGTAATTGTTTACATATCTTAGTCTTTATTTCAAACTCTCTTAATTTTTACCCCTTTTTAACATACACGGTCATACGTCTACACACAAAAAATCAAGACAATAACAACTCCATTAAAAAATAATGCGACTTTAATTTTGCAAATGTTTCTAACAATATCTTTGTTAGTTGTTTTGATTTAAATTAAAAACGTTTTTATTTCTTTTAAACACCCCTGCCGTTAGAAGATCGTAGATTTGAATAAGCAAGGGGATCATCTTTATACCTGAAAGCTTCCGTCTCGCTTCTGCCCTTACCGAAATCTGGTTGTTTATGCGAGAATCCAATAACCTTTTTATCCAATTCTTCGAACCGAGAACTACTTACTTGTTTTTTCGAAACTGCTGCGATCACCAAGGAGAGGTATTAGATGATGTTGACCTGGATTCTATCCCTCTCTCTCTCTTTTGTGAAGTTTCAAGACTTTGTCTGTCAAGATGTCACAATTCCGAACAGTTTTGAGGTTCCTGTACTAATTGTCTACGACTGATGATCATATTAGATCATCGTCTTTGCCGGGAGTCTTGTTTGTTGTGGTATATCGTGAATTACGGTTTATGACGTCACATTCCAAGACCTGTTTAATAGACCGTTGTGTTAACCTCGTAATGTATTGTAAGTGTATACGATTGGTTATGCTGTCATATTAGATGATATCCTGGTTTATTGACGTATAATGACTAAGGTCTGTCAATATGTCACAATTTCCGTATATTGTGAGGTCCACGTATTAATTGTCTGCGACTGATGATTATATTAGAAAAAAGTCCTCTGCTTAGATGTTTTGATTGTGCTCGAGTATTACCACTATGATTGTGTGTTTGTATCGATTCCGCAACGCCAGACAATTGTGTCACGTAAATATACCTACGATTGTTGATTCAATCATAATGATGGTCTCTGTCGCGTATGTCTTGTTTGTTGTGGCATTTCAAGAATAATTGCGCGCTTTTATCTATGCCACGTTGATCCAATCATATTTGATGAAGTTCCCTATCGGGTGTCTCGATTGAGGTGATACTCAATGTGTGTGTCACTTTGCTACAATCCCATATTAATGATGCCTTTGAAACTGTCTGCAATTGGTGGTTCAATAATATTCTACGATCTTTTATGTTGGCATGTCTTGTTTTTTGTGATATATTCTGAATATATATATTTTATGAGGTTACAAGATATGTGACAGATACGATAAGATTTCTCAGGTGATTTTATTGCGCTTGCAATAGTTTGCTTCAAGTTAGATGAAGGTCTCTGATGGGGATGGTTTGTTCTTTTCTCGCAGTATTCCGAGTATAACAATTGTGTGATTGCCGATCCCAAAACGCCAAACGTTGGGATTTCTGTGTAAATACACCTAAGATTGGTGATTCCGTAAAAATTAATTATGGTGTCTCATTCGTGGTGACACCATCGTGTGCCACATTGCTGTAATCCCAGACGACCGCGTCTATGAGACTATCTACAAATTTGTTATCCCATCGTGAAAATGTTCCATGTGATTGATGTCGATGTTTGTTGTGATATATGTTGAGTATATGTTTCACAACGTCACAATATTCTGGACACGCCGTGTGACGTGGTTGCTCTTTATATAGTATCTACGATTGGTTATCATGTCATCTATGTTGGGGATGTCCGTCACGGTGTTTGTTGCCTGAGCATGGATTTATCTGTCAATGTGTCATAACTCCCGAAGATTGCGAGGTCACAGTCACAATTGTCGGGGCTTGTGATCGTAATAGATCATGATCTCTGATGGGATATCTTGTTTGTTGTGGTTATTTGAGTATAATTGTCATATTGTGTGTTTGTGTCGATTCCAAATGCAAAACGATTGTGATGTCTGTGTAAATATATCAATCTGTTTAATAATCATTCAACAGTGTTCTATTAATCAATAAAATCATAAAATTGTTACAAAGATTATCATGCTCAGATACAAATATTTATTCTTTAAATTAGATAATCTTATATCCATTCATTAATATGCAATCCCGGCGAAGCATACAATTCTAAGTTCAGATTGTAATCATTATTTCATAAGATATTGCAATTGAATACACTGAACTTTACAATAAATAAAGAATATTTTATATTTCAATCCTTAAATCTTAGATTTTAATGGACAGTATTGTTAGTTTGATTTTAATCCAAGTTGAAGAGAATCTACGTTCTCCTTTGATATATGCATTAGTATTTCCATTATTGTCAATTCTCTTATCAATTTTTTATCCATGTACGCTCTCTATAATATTCCTAAAAGATTTGTCGGCGGACGTTCAAAATGTGACAAAAAGAAACCTGTAAGCTCTTACAAGCTCTTATTAACAGATAAATGGGACAAGACCCCTTTCAGCATTTCCTTTCCATCCATTTGTTCTTCTTAAGAGGTTGTATATAACACAGTTTTAGTTTGCTATTGAGGGGAATCTTCTCAGGCAAGTTATTTATGGGACCAAGTGACGTAAACTGAGTCCTACAATTAAGGAGAAGGAGGTGATGTGACGTCGGGGAAGGGAAAACATAATGGTGTAACTATGTGAACGTAATGTGAAAGAACAAGTCCATAGATCCGGGGAGGATGTGGAAAATGTTCACTCGACCCTTTCTTTAAAATATTCCGTTCTTTTCATTTTTCCCATCAAAATTTATGGAGGCAAGTGCCCCATGTCCTCGTATTTACCCCACCAATAGGGACCTTTAGATTTGCACGACGAGAACGTGGACTGCCACGTGTGACATCCTTTTAAGGCACTGGCAGTGCCCGGCAGTGCTTAAAAAATGACGTCACAATGCCTTAAAAGGATATCACACGTAGCAGTCCACGTTCTCGTCGTGCAAATCTAAAAGTCCCTAGTGGCAGCTATCGAACTCCCCACGCCGACGTGACCTTAAAACGCTACGCCCTCAAGCAGTTTTAAAGACGCCATTACAGTGCAAATATTTGATATAATAATTGAGCTTCGTATATTGGACATAAAAAAAGTTAAGGTTTCCGACGGAGTTAGGCCGGTGAAACTGACCAGGTAGCCAAAAGAGAGGCCAGATACCGTGTGTCTCAAAAAAAACGTAACACTTTTGAAATGGTTGCCAAATTGAGCATATATAATTTTATGAAAAAATGTCTATATGTATGGAAAGCTAAAGGACCAACCTTTCATATGATATGAAAAAATTAAAAAAAAATCATGCTTCGATGGACAGTGTTCACTTAAGTTAGAGGTATGAAAATGGGCCTGCGCAGGATTTTTCCTTCCAATTTTGGACAGGTAAATTACTTGTAACTTACAAAATAAGGTCGATATGAGATATTCATGATCGATGGATCAAAAGGATATTTTGAATCAAAAGGATATTTTGAATACCTCGAATTCTGGTATTTTCAATGCATAATGAATGATGTACTTAGCTATTACATGTTTGGGTCATTCATAAAACCTGAATAAAATGTGATTGATGATCCACCAAACTTACGGAAGAAAACTGATAAAGAAAAGGCAAGGGGTAGGTGATGGGATGGGAAAAGGTTGTGGGGGGGAGGAGAGTGGGTTGCATAATGTCAATTATGATTTTGAATACGGTATTTCAATTTAACATTTTCCCATTCTTCCTTCATCCTGTTCACATCTACCAGATCAATGATACAATAAGATGGGAGTGGAAGTTGGTGTGTGTGTGTGTGTGTGTGTGTGGCAGGGGTGGTGTTTGGGGATTGATAAATGACAGAGAGAAAGGACTGGTATTCAAAACATCCTTTTAACTCTTAATCCATCGATCATGAATATCTCATATCAAACTTATTTTGTATGCTAAAAGTAACTTACCTGTCCAAAATTGGAAGGAAAAATCCTGCGCAGGCCCATTTTCATACCTCTAACTTAAGTGAACACTGTTCATCGAAGCATGATTTTTTTTTCAATTTTTTCATATCATATGAAAGGTTGGTCCTTTAGCTTTCCATACATATCAACATTTTTTCATAAAATTATATATGCTCAATTTGGCAACCATTTCAAAAGTGTTACGTTTTTTTTGAGACACACGGTATATCACCAATATCTTGCATTGGTGGGTTCTTGTCCTCTCGACTTGATTCATGAGTTGAAACTTGATGCAGGTGTATCTAGAATTGATCACCTCTGAATAACGTTTTTTTGTTTCAAAACAAAGTACGATTCCACTTTTCCCCCAAACCTACTTATTAAAGATTAAAAAACGTCCTCTCTCTAGTAGTTTACTTCAACGATAATAAACCTCATACAATCATATGATTCAGTAAATTTAGATTGGAAGGTCTATGCTTTACATGATTTGTCAAAGTAAACTGAATACAGAAATCTATAGAAGACTTTATATTGTGATCCCAATTTAATTGATGGGCCCTGAGCCTAAACTTTGCATTTTGTTTGTTTTTCATTTTTTTATTTTACAGTGACCACAGTCTTGGATGGGTTGGAACACAGGCACAATGGATGAAGTCAAAAGTCCACTAAGTAAAAAAAAAAAAAAAAGTAATAGTGCATTGCTGATATCACCAAGGTTATCTACTTGTGGCAGCCGTTAAAGATCATGTACACAAGCAAATTATCGTGAGTAGGTCCAAGACATTTTGAAGACTTTCATGCTGGGAGATATCAGAGCCACAAGAGATCCTTGAGGAAATCCAGCATGCAACTTAATACCTTGTACCTACGGTGACTGAGGATTGACGAGAATAACGGGATAATTGCCGGACATTGAGATTTTAGGAGCTCTCAGGAGAGGTCAATGGCGCCACGGAAGATCTTTTTCTCATGGGAGATCTTTAAGTGCAACATTTGTCTTCAGAAAGTGCTGCTAGCCAGTGTCGTCACAGATAGATTGACCTACATTGAGCTGAAACAACGGGGAGACAGAAAAACGGAGAAAGACAAATTTAACAGCCCTATGAGTTACTACGTGCATAATTAAATTGAATATGAATTCAGAATATAACTGCTTCGTTGAACATATTTTGTGTACCGCTGAAGAAAAAAAGAAATCATCGAGGATAAAATTTATTTCATGAAAACGTTATACAACAACATAACATACCGTCTATATATACAACATGGATATAACCTCTGCAGGGGCGGATCCAGCCGGCAGCAGGGGGGGGGGGGGGCCCAATTCGTGAGAAATATTTAGCGGCGAAATAGCCGATAATTCGCTCAGTGAGGGTGGGGGTAGTGAGCACTAAATTGTTGTTTTTTGGCCCTCGAAAATGTGAAAAATACAACAACTCTTCTCTTCAAAATATGTTTGGGGTCCGCAGTAATCAACTCTCAAAAATGTTAGTTTTGAGATCCAGATTTTCTGCCTTCAGCGGTCTTTTGTAGAGCGTCAATATTTGTGACGTCACATACGGGACACGGCTGGCTAGCTATGGACTGCTACACGGCACTGAGCTGTTTGTCCAGTGTGTGAGGTCACTATTCAGAGCTCGCTTCGCTTGTGTGTTTGGCTTACGTTCAGGGGCGTTCGGGGGTCTAAGAATTGCATTTTACGCCTTTCCATGATATCTATATGATTTCTCAGCAAATTATTCGTGTTTTTCAAGAGAAAATCTTTAAATCCATATGTAATTTGTTATAATTATGAGTTGTTAGTGAATTTTCTTTGTGTAGCTCCTTTAACACAGTCCGGTAACCACTAGGTCATGCGAGTCCATCATGCGAGTCCATCAGGAAAGAGAACGGTCCGATTATAACCGTCCTTGGAATCAAACAACAAGATCGCATCACGGATCATCCCGGATCTTAATCCGGGGTATTCCGGCGTGCGACACCACGATTTCTTCTCGATGCCGGTGTGGATACGTTCCGAACTGGGTGTATACACGGGCAAGTACGGTGTCTCCACGGACAGACAAGGTAGCAACGCGGACCACGCCGGAAACGCATACGGAGCTAACACGGATTTCAAGGAAGAGCACGGAGGCTACTGGGTACTTTTACGGTCCTTACACGGAGGTGTACGTTGTCTATTGGGATATCTCCGGAATGTTGACGGGTGACTTGAGCTTGTAGGCGCTCATTTGATATACGGAATTTCAAACCCGGATGAAACCGGTGTTAATTCGGACCTCCCGGTGTCTACACGGACTGTCCCGGATGTATTCGGCGGCTACACGGAGTTTCACGGTGCCTACAGGGAAGAGGACGGATTGTTTCATCCGTGAACTCCGGGATGAAAAATTAAGCAAGCTTAATTTTTTCCCCGGATATGCCGGTACGCCAAGGATCACGCCGGATCCTCCCCGGTGTATACACGGTAATGCCGGAGATAACACGGATGATCCCGGAGCGACGATCCGGGATGATCCGTGATGCGATCCGTGAAAGTGTAAAAGGGCCTTTAGGCGCTGGTTTAAGGCACCAGTCATTTCCATATTGCTCCGATTGTCTCATTTTCGCTCGCGTGAACATTGCCAGCACAAACCACTGACCTCTGCCTCCTGAACGAATCATCGCCCATTCCATTCACTATACGTTACGTACTATAAAGGCTGTATTGTCTGACCGTTCATGAATATTCATGTTTTTGCTAAACTCGGCAAAATGTTTGCTTTTACTAAATGGAAAAATTACGGTGGGGGGTTGGATGAAATGGACATAATGAAATAGGCAGAAGTGATCTATGATAATTCATGCTTTTTATGTTTCGTGTGCTCGACCTATAATCTTCAAATCGCTTGGTAAACTGAGTCCAAAGTTAGACTTGTTTCACATGTGTATTATAGGCAATGACGAGCTTGCAACCTATTTTGAAAAATTACGGTGGGTGAACTTTCAAAAGTCAATGAGACATGAGGGCTCCAATGAAAGAGCTAGTGATAACGTACGTCGGGGTGGATGTGCTTTTCGTTTAAACAAAAAATGAATTTTTAACGATTTTTAAAAAAAACGTCCATAGGCTAACATGTTAGGCTGCCGACTCAGATCATGCTCTGACGATAGGGGGCGTTGTGAAATGAGACTAACCGGAGCCATATGGATGGCGTGGGTTCGAATCCCACCGCTGCCATTATATTTTGAAAACTGTTTTAAATCAATTCGCATTTGACATATAACAGAAATGTTTTTGTTTTTTTAAAGTGATAAGTGAATTAGATTTACCCAAAACTTCTTTTGTGTGTTATACAAATCATGTATGTGAACTGTTTATGAGTGATGTACCTGATGTTCCGTCTGACTCTTTTATCTCTTGTCTGTAATTGATTTAATATTTTAAAAAATTAGTGTACTATTTTACCAAAAGAAATATTCTGAAATTTGTTCTGTAAAATAAGTGTTTCATATGAGAAGTTACCATCCATAGGTTACTTCACAGTACTATACTACTTACACTTAATTTGCTCGATCATTACTTCTTTCCTTTTCTACCCTCACTAATTGTACTTTACACTTCTAAAGATCAAACTTCCTTTCTTTCAATATTAGTGTGTCACAATATCAACATGAATGTTGCAACAGGACATAGGAATAAAAGCAAAATGAGATTATTTGTAAATGTGAACATCAAGGTAGCGTGGCCGAGCGGTCTAAGGCGCTGGTTTTAGGCACCAGTCATTTCGATGGCGTGGGTTCGAATCCCACCGCTGCCATAATATTTTGAAAACTGTTTGGAAACAATATGCATTTGATAAAATCCAGACATTTTATTTCATTTTTTGATTAAGTGAGAATGGAATTCAATTTTCCCAAAACATTTTCATAATGTATTATACAAATCATGTAGGAAAATTGTTTATGAGTGAGGTACCTGATGTTACTTTTGACTCTTTTATCTCTTGTTGGTAATTAATTTTTTTTTAAATATATGTTTACTTTTTTACCAAAAGAAATGTTTTGATTTATGTTCTGTAAAATAAGTGTTTGATATGAGAAGTTATCATTTATAGGTTAGTTCGTACTATTAATACTTAAATTTCTCGACCCTCACTTCTTCCCCTTTATACCCTCACTTACAATACTGATATTGGGGAGAATAAGTTTCTTGTGTTCGTAGCTGAAGTTTAGTGCTCCCCAAGGTAATTATAATGTGTCGTTATATATATATGTTTGTATAGTATAGCAAAAGTCGTAAGATCAATAGGAAAAGATCTATTTCCGTTTGAGTTTGCGAATGAGGAAATAATACTTTTTCCTTTTAGAGATTGAGCGTCCGTTCTTTCAATCCTAAAATGTCACAATATCAACATGAACATTGCAACATGACATAACATTGAAACCAGAATGAAGCCATTTCAAAATGTAGGCATCAAGGTAGCGTGGCCGAGCAGTCTAAAAACTGTTTGGAAACAATTTGCATTTGACATAATTATAACAGATATGTTTTTTTGTTTTTTGAATAAGTGAAAAGGGATCTTCACTTCTTCCCCTTTATACTTTACAGTACTTTTCTCTTCTAGAGATTTGGCTTCCTTTCTTTCAATCCTAGTGTGTCCCAATTTCAACATGAGCATTGCAACATGACATAACAATGAAACCAGAATGGATCCGTTTCGAAATGTGAACATCAAGGTAGCGTGGCCGAGCGGTCTAAGGCGCAGATTTTAGGCACCAGTCATTTCGATGGCGTGGGTTCGAATCCCACCGCTGCCATTATATTTTGAAAACTGTTTTAAATCAATTCGCATTTGACATATAACAGAAATGTTTTTGTTTTTTTAAAGTGATAAGTGAATTAGATTTACCCAAAACTTCTTCTGTGTGTTATACAAATCATGTATGTGAACTGTTTATGAGTGATGTACCTGATGTTCCGTCTGACTCTTTTATCTCTTGTCTGTAATTGATTTAATATTTAAAAAAATGAGTGTACTATTTTACCAAAAGAAATATTCTGAAATTTGTTCTGTAAAATAAGTGTTTCATATGAGAAGTTACCATCTATAGGTTACTTCACAGTTCTATACTACTTACACTAAATTTGCTCGATCATTACTTCTTTCCCTTTCTACCCTCACTAATTGTACTTTACACTTCTAAAGATCAAACTTCCTTTCTTTCAATATTAGTGTGTCTAAATATATACACATGAACGTTGCAACATAACATAAGAATAAAACCAAATGAGATTATTTGTAAATGTGAACATCAAGGTTGCGTGGCCGAGCGGTCTAAGGCGCTGGTTTAAGGCACCAGTCATTTCGATGGCGTGGGTTCGAATCCCACCGCTGCCATTATATTTTGAAAACAATATGCATTTGATGCAATCCAGAAATGTTATCATTTGTTTTGAATAAGTGAAAGAGAATTCGATTTTCCCAAACCGTTTCTAGTTGTGTTATACATGTACGTATACTGTTTATGAGTGATTAACCGTGGTTACGTCTAACTCGTTTATCTCTTGTTGGTAATTGATTGATTTGAAAATAAAACTTAACTTTTTTATCAAAAGTAATATTCTGATTTTTGTTCTTTACAATAGGTGTTCAATGTGAGAAGTTATCATGTATAAGTAATTTCATGGTACTAAAATACTAATACTTAATTTGCTCGATCATCACTTCTTCCCCTTATACCCTAACTCTTCTAAAGATCGAACTTCCTTTGTTGCAATATCAGTGAGTCACAATATCACCATAAACATTGCAACATGACATAACAATGGAACCAGATTGAGATCATTTGCACTCACAACAAGGTAGCGTGGCCGAGCGGTCTAAGGCGCTGGTTTTAGGCACCAGTCATTTCGATGGCGTGGGTTCGAATCCCACCGCTGCCATAATATTTTGAAAACGTTTCGGAAACAATTTGCATTTGACATATAACAGAATTGTTTTTGTTTTTTTGAAAAGTGAAAAGCGAATTTGATTTTACCAAATTTTTGGTGTTATACAAATCATGTAGGTATCCTGTTTAAGAGTCATACACGTGATGTTAAGTCTGACTCTTTTATCTCTTGTCAGTACATGATTTATTTAAAAATATCAGTTTACTATGTTTCAATGAAACATTCTGATTTTTGGTCTGTAAAATAAGTGTTTAATGTGAGACGTTTTCATCTATAGGTTATTTCGTATTACCAATACTTAATTTGCTCGATCTTCACTTCTTCCCCTTATACCCTAACTCTTCTAAAGATCGAACCTCCTTTGTCGCAATATCAGTGTGTCACAATATCACCATGAACATTGCAACATGACATAACAATGGAACCAGATTGAGATAATTTGCACTTGTGCACATCAAGGTAGCGTGGCCGAGCGGTCTAAGGCGCTGGTTTAAGGCACCAGTCATTTCGATGGCGTGGGTTCGAATCCCACCGCTGCCATTATATTTTGAAAACAATATGCATTTCATGCAATCCAGAAATGTTATCATTTGTTTTGAATAAGTGAAAGAGAATTCGATTTTCCCAAACCGTTTCTAGTTGTGTTATACATGTAGGTATACTGTTTATGAGTGATTAACCGAGGTTACGTCTAACTCGTTTATCTCTTGTTGGTAATTGATTGATTTGAAAATAAAACTTAACTTTTTTATCAAAAGTAATATTCTGATTTTTGTTCTTTACGATAGGTGTTCAATGTGAGAAGTTATCATGTAAAGGTAATTTCATGGTACTAACATACAAATACTTAATTTGCTCGATCATCACTTCTTTCCCTATATACCCTCATTAACTTTTCTGTTCTGTTTTAAAGATGTGGCTTCCTTTCTTTCAATCCTAGTGTGTCACAATTTCAAAATGAGCATTGCAACATGACATAACAATGAAACCAGAATGAAGCCATTTCGAAGTGTGGACATCAAGGTAGCGTGGCCGAGCGGTCTAAGGCGCTGGTTTTAGGCACCAGTCATTTCGATGGCGTGGGTTCGAATCCCACCGCTGCCATAATATTTTGCAAACGTTTTGGAAACAATTTGCATTTGACATATAACAGAATTGCTTTTGTTTTTTTGAAAAGTGAAAAGCGAATTTGATTTTACCAAATTTTTGGTGTTATACAAATCATGTAGGTATCCTATTTAAGAGTCATACACCTGATGTTAAGTCTGACTCTTTTATCTCTTGTCAGTACATGATTTATTTAAAAATATCAGTTTACTATGTTTCAATGAAACATTCTGATTTTTGGTCTGTAAAATAAGTGTTTAATGTGAGACGTTTTCATCTATAGGTTATTTCGTATTACCAATACTTAATTTGCTCGATCTTCACTTCTTCCCCTTATACCCTAACTCTTCTAAAGATCGAACTTCCTTTGTTGCAATATCAGTGTGTCACAATATCAACATGAACATTGCAACATGACATATCAATGGAACCAGATTGAGATCATTTGCACTTGTGCACATCAAGGTAGCGTGGCCGAGCGGTCTAAGGCGCTGGTTTAAGGCACCAGTCATTTCGATGGCGTGGGTTCGAATCCCACCGCTGCCATTATTTTTTGAAAACAATATGCATTTGATGCAATCCAGAAATGTTATCATTTGTTTTGAATAAGTGAAAGAGAATTCGATTTTCCCAAACCGTTTCTAGTTGTGTTATACATGTAGGTATACTGTTTATGAGTGATTCACCTGAGGTTACGTCTAACTCGTTTATCTCTTGTTGGTAATTGATTTATTTGAAGAAAAAAAAATTAACTTTTTTATAAAAAGTAATATTCTGATTTTTGTCTCGCCTGCGTAGCAAAGAGCGAGACATAGGCGCCGCTTTTCCGGTGACGGCGACGGCGGCGGCGGCGACAGCGTCAACATCAAAAACTTAACCTAAGGTTAAGTTTTTGAATTGTTGATATAATTTTTAAAGTATAAGTTCGTAGTCAATGAAACTTTGACTATAGGGTAATCAAGTATTCCCAATCATGTGAGTAGAATTTCAGATCACAAAGTCAAGGTCAAAGGTCATTTCAGGTCAACAGACTTGGACTATGTTGTAGCATCATCATCGAAAACTTAACCTAAGGTTAAGTTTTTGAATTTTTGATATAATTTTGAAAGTATAAGTTCGTAGTCAATGAAACTTGGACTATAGGGTTATCAAGTCTCCCAAATCATGTGAGTAGAATTTCACGTCACTAAGTTAAGGTCAAAGGTCATTTAAGGTCAACAAACTTAGACTTTGTTGTGGCATCAACATCAAGATTTTCAAAATGCTTCTTCTTCGTTATTTTTCAACCGATTTTGATTCTGATTGTTTCATATGATAGGGCTAGGAGGGGGATTTAAAATTTCTACACAGAATTGTGAAATTCATTATCTATGCTAATTTATGCAAATTTATTCGAAATAAAAAAAAAGGCTTCTTCTCCTTCATTTCTCGACCGATTTTGATTTGGTTTGCTTTATATCGTAGAGCTAAATTTGGAACACTAAACTTCTACACAGAATTGTGAGATTTTGCTCCATTGATTATTTATGGTACTTTATGCAAATGAAATGAAATTATGTCCCTTCCAGGGCATCAAATTTTTATTTTTTGACCAGTTCAAAAGTGTACCACATAAAATGTACGATATTTGTTGTTGCGAGATGCGGATGAGCGCTACGTCATTGACGTTCTGGTTTATCATATTGAATTGCGTTATGCAAGCGAGACCGCCGAGAGCGTTTCCCTTGTTATTCTTTACAATAGGTGTTCAATGTGAGAAGTTATCATGTATAGGTAATTTTATGGTACTAAAATACTAATACTTAATTTGCTCGATCATCACTTATTTCCCTATATACCCTCATTAACTTTTCTTTTCTGTTTTAAAGATGTGGCTTCCTTTCTTTCAATCCTAGGGCGTGTTCACACCGCAAGGGGGGACCGTGGGCGGACCGTGGATCGCGCTATCGTAGCACGACCCACGGTCCGCCCATTGGCATTCGCCGGATCCACACCGCAGTGAGAGAGCGCGGTCTATCGTAGCACCCCCTTTTTTGAGAGATCCTGTTGTCATGACGCGTGACGTCATGAGGTCAGAGCGGTCAAAGATTTCGCGCGCTATTACGAACTAGGAGTGTTGAAAAGGCCATTTTCGTAATGTAACCAAATTTAATGCATACGTCTTTGTGAAGTGCCTCAATACAAATTATTTCATTCACCTGATAAGAATAATAGTATTTCAATAGACAGAATCCAAACTGCGTACATTAGTTGTTGTCAGGTTGGAAAAGCATTATGGCTTGACCTACCTATGTAGCAACAGTTGCATTCTGACTATTGAAATACTATTGTTCCTATCAGGTGAATGAAATAATTTGTACTGAGGCACCTCACAAACACTTATGCATTAAATTTGGTTACATTACGAAAATGGCCTATTGTACCGATTCAGATTGCACCAAAATAGAATGAGTATAAAATTCCCCGCGTGTAGAACGATGAAATCCGGCGTGCTATCGTAACTCGGGTTCACACCGGCAGAGATAGCGCGGTCTAGACCGCGCTCTCTCTCGTGGACCACCCCCAAGAGGTGCTCCAGTGTTGGCTCGACGTGGCTCGCCGTGGCTCGCTGTTGGGCGGACCAAAACGACGTTGTACCTTCCACACCGCAGAGATAGCGCGGTCTAGCGCGCGCTAGAACGCGCTATCTCTGCCGGTGTGAACAGCCTCTTAGATTGCACCAAAATAGAATGAGTATAAAATTCCCCGCGTGTAGAACGATGAAATCCGGCGTGCTATCGTAACTCGGGTTCACACCGGCAGAGATAGCGCGGTCTAGACCGCGCTCTCTCTCGTGGACCACCCCCAAGAGGTGCTCCAGTGTTGGCTCGACGTGGCTCGCCGTGGCTCGCTGTTGGGCGGACCAAAACGACGTTGTACCTTCCACACCGCAGAGATAGCGCGGTCTAGCGCGCGCTAGAACGCGCTATCTCTGCCGGTGTGAACAGCCTCTTAGTGTGTCACAATTTCAAAATGAGCATTGCAACATGACATAACAATGAAACCAGAATGAAGCCATTTCGAAATGTGGTCATCAAGGTAGCGTGGCCGAGCGGTCTAAGGCGCTGGTTTTAGGCACCAGTCATTTCGATGGCGTGGGTTCGAATCCCACCGCTGCCATTATATTTTGCAAACGTTTTGGAAACAATTTGCAATTGACATATAACAGAATTGTTTTTGTTTTTTTGAAAAGTGAAAAGCGAATTTGAATTTTCCAAATTGTTGGTGTTATACAAATCATGTAAGTATCCTGTTTAAGAGTCATACACCTGATGTTAAGTCTGACTCTTTTATCTCTTGTCAGTACATGATTTATTTAAAAATATCAGTTTACTATGTTTCAATGAAACATTCTGATTTTTGGTCTGTAAAATAAGTGTTTAATGTGAGACGTTTTCATCTATAGGTTATTTCGTATTACCAATATTTAATTTGCTCGATCTTCACTTCTTCCCCTTATACCCTAACTCTTGTAAAGATCGAACTTCCTTTGTTGCAATATCAGTGTGTCACAATATCAACATGAACATTGCAACATGACATAACAATGGAACCAGATTGAGATCATTTGCACTTGTGCACATCAAGGTAGCGTGGCCGAGCGGTCTAAGGCGCTGGTTTAAGGCACCAGTCATTTCGATGGCGTGGGTTCGAATCCCACCGCTGCCATTATATTTTGAAAACAATATGCATTTGATGCAATCCAGAAATGTTATCATTTGTTTTGAATAAGTGAAAGAGAATTCGATTTTCCCAAACCGTTTCTAGTTGTGTTATACATGTAGGTATACTGTTTATGAGTGATTCACCTGAGGTTACGTCTAACTCGTTTATCTCTTGTTGGTAATTGATTTATTTGAAGAAAAAAAAATTAACTTTTTTATAAAAAGTAATATTCTGATTTTTGTCTCGCCTGCGTAGCAAAGAGCGAGACATAGGCGCCGCTTTTCCGGTGACGGCGACGGCGGCGGCGGCGACGGCGGCGGCGGCGGCGGCGGCGGCGGCGACAGCGTCAACATCAAAAACTTAACCTAAGGTTAAGTTTTTGAATTGTTGATATAATTTTTAAAGTATAAGTTCGTAGTCAATGAAACTTTGACTATAGGGTAATCAAGTATTCCCAATCATGTGAGTAGAATTTCAGATCACAAAGTCAAGGTCAAAGGTCATTTCAGGTCAACAGACTTGGACTATGTTGTAGCATCATCATCGAAAACTTAACCTAAGGTTAAGTTTTTGAATTTTTGATATAATTTTGAAAGTATAAGTTCGTAGTCAATGAAACTTGGACTATAGGGTTATCAAGTCTCCCAAATCATGTGAGTAGAATTTCACGTCACTAAGTTAAGGTCAAAGGTCATTTAAGGTCAACAAACTTAGACTTTGTTGTGGCATCAACATCAAGATTTTCAAAATGCTTCTTCTTCGTTATTTTTCAACCGATTTTGATTCTGATTGTTTCATATGATAGGGCTAGGAGGGGGATTTAAAATTTCTACACAGAATCGTGAAATTCATTATCTATGCTAATTTATGCAAATTTATTCGAAATAAAAAAAAAGGCTTCTTCTCCTTCATTTCTCGACCGATTTTGATTTGGTTTGCTTTATATCGTAGAGCTAAATTTGGAACACTAAACTTCTACACAGAATTGTGAGATTTTGCTCCATTGATTATTTATGGTACTTTATGCGAATGAAATGAAATTATGTCCCTTCCAGGGCATCAAATTTTTATTTTTTGACCAGTTCAAAAGTGTACCACATAAAATGTACGATATTTGTTGTTGCGAGATGCGGATGAGCGCTACGTCATTGACGTTCTGGTTTATCATATTGAATTGCGTTATGCAGGCGAGACCGCCGAGAGCGTTTCCCTTGTTATTCTTTACAATAGGTGTTCAATGTGAGAAGTTATCATGTATAGGTAATTTTATGGTACTAAAATACTAATACTTAATTTGCTCGATCATCACTTATTTCCCTATATACCCTCATTAACTTTTCTTTTCTGTTTTAAAGATGTGGCTTCCTTTCTTTCAATCCTAGTGTGTCACAATTTCAAAATGAGCATTGCAACATGACATAACAATGAAACCAGAATGAAGCCATTTCGAAATGTGGTCATCAAGGTAGCGTGGCCGAGCGGTCTAAGGCGCTGGTTTTAGGCACCAGTCATTTCGATGGCGTGGGTTCGAATCCCACCGCTGCCATTATATTTTGCAAACGTTTTGGAAACAATTTGCAATTGACATATAACAGAATTGTTTTTGTTTTTTTGAAAAGTGAAAAGCGAATTTGAATTTTCCAAATTGTTGGTGTTATACAAATCATGTAAGTATCCTGTTTAAGAGTCATACACCTGATGTTAAGTCTGACTCTTTTATCTCTTGTCAGTACATGATTTATTTAAAAATATCAGTTTACTATGTTTCAATGAAACATTCTGATTTTTGGTCTGTAAAATAAGTGTTTAATGTGAGACGTTTTCATCTATAGGTTATTTCGTATTACCAATATTTAATTTGCTCGATCTTCACTTCTTCCCCTTATACCCTAACTCTTGTAAAGATCGAACTTCCTTTGTTGCAATATCAGTGTGTCACAATATCAACATGAACATTGCAACATGACATAACAATGGAACCAGATTGAGATCATTTGCACTTGTGCACATCAAGGTAGCGTGGCCGAGCGGTCTAAGGCGCTGGTTTAAGGCACCAGTCATTTCGATGGCGTGGGTTCGAATCCCACCGCTGCCATTATATTTTGAAAACAATATGCATTTGATGCAATCCAGAAATGTTATCATTTGTTTTGAATAAGTGAAAGAGAATTCGATTTTCCCAAACCGTTTCTAGTTGTGTTATACATGTAGGTATACTGTTTATGAGTGATTCACCTGAGGTTACGTCTAACTCGTTTATCTCTTGTTGGTAATTGATTTATTTGAAGAAAAAAAAATTAACTTTTTTATAAAAAGTAATATTCTGATTTTTGTCTCGCCTGCGTAGCAAAGAGCGAGACATAGGCGCCGCTTTTCCGGTGACGGCGACGGCGGCGACGGCGACGGCGGCGGCGGCGGCGGCGGCAGCGGCGACAGCGTCAACATCAAAAACTTAACCTAAGGTTAAGTTTTTGAATTGTTGATATAATTTTTAAAGTATAAGTTCGTAGTCAATGAAACTTTGACTATAGGGTAATCAAGTATTCCCAATCATGTGAGTAGAATTTCAGATCACAAAGTCAAGGTCAAAGGTCATTTCAGGTCAACAGACTTGGACTATGTTGTAGCATCATCATCGAAAACTTAACCTAAGGTTAAGTTTTTGAATTTTTGATATAATTTTGAAAGTATAAGTTCGTAGTCAATGAAACTTGGACTATAGGGTTATCAAGTCTCCCAAATCATGTGAGTAGAATTTCACGTCACTAAGTTAAGGTCAAAGGTCATTTAAGGTCAACAAACTTAGACTTTGTTGTGGCATCAACATCAAGATTTTCAAAATGCTTCTTCTTCGTTATTTTTCAACCGATTTTGATTCTGATTGTTTCATATGATAGGGCTAGGAGGGGGATTTAAAATTTCTACACAGAATCGTGAAATTCATTATCTATGCTAATTTATGCAAATTTATTCGAAATAAAAAAAAAGGCTTCTTCTCCTTCATTTCTCGACCGATTTTGATTTGGTTTGCTTTATATCGTAGAGCTAAATTTGGAACACTAAACTTCTACACAGAATTGTGAGATTTTGCTCCATTGATTATTTATGGTACTTTATGCGAATGAAATGAAATTATGTCCCTTCCAGGGCATCAAATTTTTATTTTTTGACCAGTTCAAAAGTGTACCACATAAAATGTACGATATTTGTTGTTGCGAGATGCGGATGAGCGCTACGTCATTGACGTTCTGGTTTATCATATTGAATTGCGTTATGCAGGCGAGACCGCCGAGAGCGTTTCCCTTGTTATTCTTTACAATAGGTGTTCAATGTGAGAAGTTATCATGTATAGGTAATTTTATGGTACTAAAATACTAATACTTAATTTGCTCGATCATCACTTATTTCCCTATATACCCTCATTAACTTTTCTTTTCTGTTTTAAAGATGTGGCTTCCTTTCTTTCAATCCTAGTGTGTCACAATTTCAAAATGAGCATTGCAACATGACATAACAATGAAACCAGAATGAAGCCATTTCGAAATGTGGTCATCAAGGTAGCGTGGCCGAGCGGTCTAAGGCGCTGGTTTTAGGCACCAGTCATTTCGATGGCGTGGGTTCGAATCCCACCGCTGCCATTATATTTTGCAAACGTTTTGGAAACAATTTGCAATTGACATATAACAGAATTGTTTTTGTTTTTTTGAAAAGTGAAAAGCGAATTTGAATTTTCCAAATTGTTGGTGTTATACAAATCATGTAAGTATCCTGTTTAAGAGTCATACACCTGATGTTAAGTCTGACTCTTTTATCTCTTGTCAGTACATGATTTATTTAAAAATATCAGTTTACTATGTTTCAATGAAACATTCTGATTTTTGGTCTGTAAAATAAGTGTTTAATGTGAGACGTTTTCATCTATAGGTTATTTCGTATTACCAATATTTAATTTGCTCGATCTTCACTTCTTCCCCTTATACCCTAACTCTTGTAAAGATCGAACTTCCTTTGTTGCAATATCAGTGTGTCACAATATCAACATGAACATTGCAACATGACATAACAATGGAACCAGATTGAGATCATTTGCACTTGTGCACATCAAGGTAGCGTGGCCGAGCGGTCTAAGGCGCTGGTTTAAGGCACCAGTCATTTCGATGGCGTGGGTTCGAATCCCACCGCTGCCATTATATTTTGAAAACAATATGCATTTGATGCAATCCAGAAATGTTATCATTTGTTTTGAATAAGTGAAAGAGAATTCGATTTTCCCAAACCGTTTCTAGTTGTGTTATACATGTAGGTATACTGTTTATGAGTGATTCACCTGAGGTTACGTCTAACTCGTTTATCTCTTGTTGGTAATTGATTTATTTGAAGAAAAAAAAATTAACTTTTTTATAAAAAGTAATATTCTGATTTTTGTCTCGCCTGCGTAGCAAAGAGCAAGACATAGGCGCCGCTTTTCCGGTGACGGCGACGGCGGCGACGGCGACGGCGGCGGCGGCGGCGGCGGCGGCGGCGACAGCGTCAACATCAAAAACTTAACCTAAGGTTAAGTTTTTGAATTGTTGATATAATTTTTAAAGTATAAGTTCGTAGTCAATGAAACTTTGACTATAGGGTAATCAAGTATTCCCAATCATGTGAGTAGAATTTCAGATCACAAAGTCAAGGTCAAAGGTCATTTCAGGTCAACAGACTTGGACTATGTTGTAGCATCATCATCGAAAACTTAACCTAAGGTTAAGTTTTTGAATTTTTGATATAATTTTGAAAGTATAAGTTCGTAGTCAATGAAACTTGGACTATAGGGTTATCAAGTCTCCCAAATCATGTGAGTAGAATTTCACGTCACTAAGTTAAGGTCAAAGGTCATTTAAGGTCAACAAACTTAGACTTTGTTGTGGCATCAACATCAAGATTTTCAAAATGCTTCTTCTTCGTTATTTTTCAACCGATTTTGATTCTGATTGTTTCATATGATAGGGCTAGGAGGGGGATTTAAAATTTCTACACAGAATCGTGAAATTCATTATCTATGCTAATTTATGCAAATTTATTCGAAATAAAAAAAAAGGCTTCTTCTCCTTCATTTCTCGACCGATTTTGATTTGGTTTGCTTTATATCGTAGAGCTAAATTTGGAACACTAAACTTCTACACAGAATTGTGAGATTTTGCTCCATTGATTATTTATGGTACTTTATGCGAATGAAATGAAATTATGTCCCTTCCAGGGCATCAAATTTTTATTTTTTGACCAGTTCAAAAGTGTACCACATAAAATGTACGATATTTGTTGTTGCGAGATGCGGATGAGCGCTACGTCATTGACGTTCTGGTTTATCATATTGAATTGCGTTATGCAGGCGAGACCGCCGAGAGCGTTTCCCTTGTTATTCTTTACAATAGGTGTTCAATGTGAGAAGTTATCATGTATAGGTAATTTTATGGTACTAAAATACTAATACTTAATTTGCTCGATCATCACTTATTTCCCTATATACCCTCATTAACTTTTCTTTTCTGTTTTAAAGATGTGGCTTCCTTTCTTTCAATCCTAGTGTGTCACAATTTCAAAATGAGCATTGCAACATGACATAACAATGAAACCAGAATGAAGCCATTTCGAAATGTGGTCATCAAGGTAGCGTGGCCGAGCGGTCTAAGGCGCTGGTTTTAGGCACCAGTCATTTCGATGGCGTGGGTTCGAATCCCACCGCTGCCATTATATTTTGCAAACTTTTTGGAAACAATTTGCAATTGACATATAACAGAATTGTTTTTGTTTTTTTGAAAAGTGAAAAGCGAATTTGAATTTTCCAAATTGTTGGTGTTATACAAATCATGTAAGTATCCTGTTTAAGAGTCATACACCTGATGTTAAGTCTGACTCTTTTATCTCTTGTCAGTACATGATTTATTGAAAAATATCAATTTACTATGTTTCAATGAAACATTCTGATTTTTGGTCTGTAAAATAAGTGTTTAATGTGAGACGTTTTCATCTATAGGTTATTTCGTATTACCAATATTTAATTTGCTCGATCTTCACTTCTTCCCCTTATACCCTAACTCTTGTAAAGATCGAACTTCCTTTGTTGCAATATCAGTGTGTCACAATATCAACATGAACATTGCAACATGACATAACAATGGAACCAGATTGAGATCATTTGCACTTGTGCACATCAAGGTAGCGTGGCCGAGCGGTCTAAGGCGCTGGTTTAAGGCACCAGTCATTTCGATGGCGTGGGTTCGAATCCCACCGCTGCCATTATATTTTGAAAACAATATGCATTTGATGCAATCCAGAAATGTTATCAATCGTTTGAATGAGTGAATGAGAATTCGATTTTCCCAAACCGTTTCTAGTTGTGTTATACATGTAGGTATACTGTTTATGAGTGATTCACCTGATGCTACGTCTAACTCGTTTATCTCTTGTTGGTATTTGATTTATTTGAAAATAAAATTTAACTTTTTTTATCAAAAGTAATATTCTGATTTTTGTCTCGCCTGCGTAGCAAAGAGCGAGACATAGGCGCCGCTTTTCCGGTGACGGCGACGGCGGCGACGGCGACGGCGGCGGCGGCGGCGGCGGCGACGGCGTCAACATCAAAAACTTAACCTAAGGTTAAGTTTTTGAATTGTTGATATAATTTTTAAAGTATAAGTTCGTAGTCAATGAAACTTTGACTATAGGGTAATCAAGTATTCCCAATCATGTGAGTAGAATTTCAGATCACAAAGTCAAGGTCAAAGGTCATTTCAGGTCAACAGACTTGGACTATTTTGTAGCATCATCATCGAAAACTTAACCTAAGGTTAAGTTTTTGAATTTTTGATATAATTTTGAAAGTATAAGTTCGTAGTCAATGAAACTTGGACTATAGGGTTATCAAGTCTCCCAAATCATGTGAGTAGAATTTCACGTCACTAAGTTAAGGTCAAAGGTCATTTAAGGTCAACAAACTTAGACTTTGTTGTGGCATCAACATCAAGATTTTCAAAATGCTTCTTCTTCGTTATTTTTCAACCGATTTTGATTCTGATTGTTTCATATGATAGGGCTAGGAGGGGGATTTAAAATTTCTACACAGAATCGTGAAATTCATTATCTATGCTAATTTATGCAAATTTATTCGAAATCACAAAAAAGGCTTCTTCTCCTTCATTTCTCGACCGATTTTGATTTGGTTTGCTTTATATCGTAGAGCTAAATTTGGAACACTAAACTTCTACACAGAATTGTGAGATTTTGCTCCATTGATTATTTATGGTACTTTATGCAAATGAAATGAAATTATGTCCCTTCCAGGGCATCAAATTTTTATTTTTTGACCAGTTCAAAAGTGTACCACATAAAATTTACGATATTTGTTGTTGCGAGATGCGGATGAGCGCTACGTCATTGACGTTCTGGTTTATCATATTGAATTGCGTTATGCAGGCGAGACCGCCGAGAGCGTTTCCCTTGTTATTCTTTACAATAGGTGTTCAATGTGAGAAGTTATCATGTATAGGTAATTTTATGGTACTAAAATACTAATACTTAATTTGCTCGATCATCACTTATTTCCCTATATACCCTCATTAACTTTTCTTTTCTGTTTTAAAGATGTGGCTTCCTTTCTTTCAATCCTAGTGTGTCACAATTTCAAAATGAGCATTGCAACATGACATAACAATGAAACCAGAATGAAGCCATTTCGAAATGTGGTCATCAAGGTAGCGTGGCCGAGCGGTCTAAGGCGCTGGTTTTAGGCACCAGTCATTTCGATGGCGTGGGTTCGAATCCCACCGCTGCCATTATATTTTGCAAACGTTTTGGAAACAATTTGCAATTGACATATAACAGAATTGTTTTTGTTTTTTTGAAAAGTGAAAAGCGAATTTGATTTTACCAAATTGTTGGTGTTATACAAATCATGTAAGTATCCTGTTTAAGAGTCATACACCTGATGTTAAGTCTGACTCTTTTATCTCTTGTCAGTACATGATTTATTGAAAAATATCAATTTACTATGTTTCAATGAAACATTCTGATTTTTGGTCTGTAAAATAAGTGTTTAATGTGAGACGTTTTCATCTATAGGTTATTTCGTATTACCAATACTTAATTTGCTCGATCTTCACTTCTTCCCCTTATACCCTAACTCTTCTAAAGATCGAACTTCCTTTGTTGCAATATCAGTGTGTCACAATATCAACATGAACATTGCAACATGACATATCAATGGAACCAGATTGAGATCATTTGCACTTGTGCACATCAAGGTAGCGTGGCCGAGCGGTCTAAGGCGCTGGTTTAAGGCACCAGTCATTTCGATGGCGTGGGTTCGAATCCCACCGCTGCCATTATATTTTGAAACAATATGCATTTGATGCAATCCAGAAATGTTATCATTTGTTTTGAATAAGTGAAAGAGAATTTGATTTTCCCAAACCGTTTCTAGTTGTGTTATACATGTAGGTATACTGTTTATGAGTGATTCACCTGAGGTTACGTCTAACTCGTTTATCTCTTGTTGGTAATTGATTTATTTGAAGAAAAAAAAATTAACTTTTTTATAAAAAGTAATATTCTGATTTTTGTCTCGCCTGCGTAGCAAAGAGCGAGACATAGGCGCCGCTTTTCCGGTGACGGCGACGGCGGCGGCGGCGACAGCGTCAACATCAAAAACTTAACCTAAGGTTAAGTTTTTGAATTGTTGATATAATTTTTAAAGTATAAGTTCGTAGTCAATGAAACTTGGACTATAGGGTTATCAAGTCTCCCAAATCATGTGAGTAGAATTTCACGTCACTAAGTTAAGGTCAAAGGTCATTTAAGGTCAACAAACTTAGACTTTGTTGTGGCATCAACATCAAGATTTTCAAAATGCTTCTTCTTCGTTATTTTTCAACCGATTTTGATTCTGATTGTTTCATATGATAGGGCTAGGAGGGGGATTTAAAATTTCTACACAGAATCGTGAAATTCATTATCTATGCTAATTTATGCAAATTTATTCGAAATAAAAAAAAAGGCTTCTTCTCCTTCATTTCTCGACCGATTTTGATTTGGTTTGCTTTATATCGTAGAGCTAAATTTGGAACACTAAACTTCTACACAGAATTGTGAGATTTTGCTCCATTGATTATTTATGGTACTTTATGCAAATGAAATGAAATTATGTCCCTTCCAGGGCATCAAATTTTTATTTTTTGACCAGTTCAAAAGTGTACCACATAAAATGTACGATATTTGTTGTTGCGAGATGCGGATGAGCGCTACGTCATTGACGTTCTGGTTTATCATATTGAATTGCGTTATGCAGGCGAGACCGCCGAGAGCGTTTCCCTTGTTATTCTTTACAATAGGTGTTCAATGTGAGAAGTTATCATGTATAGGTAATTTTATGGTACTAAAATACTAATACTTAATTTGCTCGATCATCACTTATTTCCCTATATACCCTCATTAACTTTTCTTTTCTGTTTTAAAGATGTGGCTTCCTTTCTTTCAATCCTAGGGCGTGTTCACACCGCAAGGGGGGACCGTGGGCGGACCGTGGATCGCGCTATCGTAGCACGACCCACGGTCCGCCCATTGGCATTCGCCGGATCCACACCGCAGTGAGAGAGCGCGGTCTATCGTAGCACCCCCTTTTTTGAGAGATCCTGTTGTCATGACGCGTGACGTCATGAGGTCAGAGCGGTCAAAGATTTCGCGCGCTATTACGAACTAGGAGTGTTGAAAAGGCCATTTTCGTAATGTAACCAAATTTAATGCATACGTCTTTGTGAAGTGCCTCAATACAAATTATTTCATTCACCTGATAAGAATAATAGTATTTCAATAGACAGAATCCAAACTGCGTACATTAGTTGTTGTCAGGTTGGAAAAGCATTATGGCTTGACCTACCTATATAGCAACAGTTGCATTCTGACTATTGAAATACTATTGTTCCTATCAGGTGAATGAAATAATTTGTACTGAGGCACCTCACAAACACTTATGCATTAAATTTGGTTACATTACGAAAATGGCCTATTGTACCGATTCAGATTGCACCAAAATAGAATGAGTATAAAATTCCCCGCGTGTAGAACGATGAAATCCGGCGTGCTATCGTAACTCGGGTTCACACCGGCAGAGATAGCGCGGTCTAGACCGCGCTCTCTCTCGTGGACCACCCCCAAGAGGTGCTCCAGTGTTGGCTCGACGTGGCTCGCCGTGGCTCGCTGTTGGGCGGACCAAAACGACGTTGTACCTTCCACACCGCAGAGATAGCGCGGTCTAGCGCGCGCTAGAACGCGCTATCTCTGCCGGTGTGAACAGCCTCTTAGTGTGTCACAATTTCAAAATGAGCATTGCAACATGACATAACAATGAAACCAGAATGAAGCCATTTCGAAATGTGGTCATCAAGGTAGCGTGGCCGAGCGGTCTAAGGCGCTGGTTTTAGGCACCAGTCATTTCGATGGCGTGGGTTCGAATCCCACCGCTGCCATTATATTTTGCAAACGTTTTGGAAACAATTTGCAATTGACATATAACAGAATTGTTTTTGTTTTTTTGAAAAGTGAAAAGCGAATTTGAATTTTCAAAATTGTTGGTGTTATACAAATCATGTAAGTATCCTGTTTAAGAGTCATACACCTGATGTTAAGTCTGACTCTTTTATCTCTTGTCAGGACATGATTTATTGAAAAATATCAATTTACTATGTTTCAATGAAACATTCTGATTTTTGGTCTGTAAAATAAGTGTTTAATGTGAGACGTTTTCATCTATAGGTTATTTCGTATTACCAATATTTAATTTGCTCGATCTTCACTTCTTCCCCTTATACCCTAACTCTTGTAAAGATCGAACTTCCTTTGTTGCAATATCAGTGTGTCACAATATCAACATGAACATTGCAACATGACATAACAATGGAACCAGATTGAGATCATTTGCACTTGTGCACATCAAGGTAGCGTGGCCGAGCGGTCTAAGGCGCTGGTTTAAGGCACCAGTCATTTCGATGGCGTGGGTTCGAATCCCACCGCTGCCATTATATTTTGAAAACAATATGCATTTGATGCAATCCAGAAATGTTATCATTTGTTTTGAATAAGTGAAAGAGAATTCGATTTTCCCAAACCGTTTCTAGTTGTGTTATACATGTAGGTATACTGTTTATGAGTGATTCACCTGAGGTTACGTCTAACTCGTTTATCTCTTGTTGGTAATTGATTTATTTGAAGAAAAAAAAATTAACTTTTTTATAAAAAGTAATATTCTGATTTTTGTCTCGCCTGCGTAGCAAAGAGCGAGACATAGGCGCCGCTTTTCCGGTGACGGCGACGGCGGCGACGGCGACGGCGGTGGCGGCGGCGGCGGCGGCGACAGCGTCAACATCAAAAACTTAACCTAAGGTTAAGTTTTTGAATTGTTGATATAATTTTTAAAGTATAAGTTCGTAGTCAATGAAACTTTGACTATAGGGTAATCAAGTATTCCCAATCATGTGAGTAGAATTTCAGATCACAAAGTCAAGGTCAAAGGTCATTTCAGGTCAACAGACTTGGACTATGTTGTAGCATCATCATCGAAAACTTAACCTAAGGTTAAGTTTTTGAATTTTTGATATAATTTTGAAAGTATAAGTTCGTAGTCAATGAAACTTGGACTATAGGGTTATCAAGTCTCCCAAATCATGTGAGTAGAATTTCACGTCACTAAGTTAAGGTCAAAGGTCATTTAAGGTCAACAAACTTAGACTTTGTTGTGGCATCAACATCAAGATTTTCAAAATGCTTCTTCTTCGTTATTTTTCAACCGATTTTGATTCTGATTGTTTCATATGATAGGGCTAGGAGGGGGATTTAAAATTTCTACACAGAATCGTGAAATTCATTATCTATGCTAATTTATGCAAATTTATTCGAAATAAAAAAAAAGGCTTCTTCTCCTTCATTTCTCGACCGATTTTGATTTGGTTTGCTTTATATCGTAGAGCTAAATTTGGAACACTAAACTTCTACACAGAATTGTGAGATTTTGCTCCATTGATTATTTATGGTACTTTATGCAAATGAAATGAAATTATGTCCCTTCCAGGGCATCAAATTTTTATTTTTTGACCAGTTCAAAAGTGTACCACATAAAATGTACGATATTTGTTGTGGCGAGATGCGGATGAGCGCTACGTCATTGACGTTCTGGTTTATCATATTGAATTGCGTTATGCAGGCGAGACCGCCGAGAGCGTTTCCCTTGTTATTCTTTACAATAGGTGTTCAATGTGAGAAGTTATCATGTATAGGTAATTTTATGGTACTAAAATACTAATACTTAATTTGCTCGATCATCACTTATTTCCCTATATACCCTCATTAACTTTTCTTTTCTGTTTTAAAGATGTGGCTTCCTTTCTTTCAATCCTAGTGTGTCACAATTTCAAAATGAGCATTGCAACATGACATAACAATGAAACCAGAATGAAGCCATTTCGAAATGTGGTCATCAAGGTAGCGTGGCCGAGCGGTCTAAGGCGCTGGTTTTAGGCACCAGTCATTTCGATGGCGTGGGTTCGAATCCCACCGCTGCCATTATATTTTGCAAACGTTTTGGAAACAATTTGCAATTGACATATAACAGAATTGTTTTTGTTTTTTTGAAAAGTGAAAAGCGAATTTGAATTTTCCAAATTGTTGGTGTTATACAAATCATGTAAGTATCCTGTTTAAGAGTCATACACCTGATGTTAAGTCTGACTCTTTTATCTCTTGTCAGTACATGATTTATTGAAAAATATCAATTTACTATGTTTCAATGAAACATTCTGATTTTTGGTCTGTAAAATAAGTGTTTAATGTGAGACGTTTTCATCTATAGGTTATTTCGTATTACCAATATTTAATTTGCTCGATCTTCACTTCTTCCCCTTATACCCTAACTCTTGTAAAGATCGAACTTCCTTTGTTGCAATATCAGTGTGTCACAATATCAACATGAACATTGCAACATGACATAACAATGGAACCAGATTGAGATCATTTGCACTTGTGCACATCAAGGTAGCGTGGCCGAGCGGTCTAAGGCGCTGGTTTAAGGCACCAGTCATTTCGATGGCGTGGGTTCGAATCCCACCGCTGCCATTATATTTTGAAAACAATATGCATTTGATGCAATCCAGAAATGTTATCAATCGTTTGAATGAGTGAATGAGAATTCGATTTTCCCAAACCGTTTCTAGTTGTGTTATACATGTAGGTATACTGTTTATGAGTGATTCACCTGATGCTACGTCTAACTCGTTTATCTCTTGTTGGTATTTGATTTATTTGAAAATAAAATTTAACTTTTTTTATCAAAAGTAATATTCTGATTTTTGTCTCGCCTGCGTAGCAAAGAGCGAGACATAGGCGCCGCTTTTCCGGTGACGGCGACGGCGGCGACGGCGACGGCGGCGGCGGCGGCGGCGGCGGCGGCGGCGACGGCGTCAACATCAAAAACTTAACCTAAGGTTAAGTTTTTGAATTGTTGATATAATTTTTAAAGTATAAGTTCGTAGTCAATGAAACTTTGACTATAGGGTAATCAAGTATTCCCAATCATGTGAGTAGAATTTCAGATCACAAAGTCAAGGTCAAAGGTCATTTCAGGTCAACAGACTTGGACTATTTTGTAGCATCATCATCGAAAACTTAACCTAAGGTTAAGTTTTTGAATTTTTGATATAATTTTGAAAGTATAAGTTCGTAGTCAATGAAACTTGGACTATAGGGTTATCAAGTCTCCCAAATCATGTGAGTAGAATTTCACGTCACTAAGTTAAGGTCAAAGGTCATTTAAGGTCAACAAACTTAGACTTTGTTGTGGCATCAACATCAAGATTTTCAAAATGCTTCTTCTTCGTTATTTTTCAACCGATTTTGATTCTGATTGTTTCATATGATAGGGCTAGGAGGGGGATTTAAAATTTCTACACAGAATCGTGAAATTCATTATCTATGCTAATTTATGCAAATTTATTCGAAATAAAAAAAAAGGCTTCTTCTCCTTCATTTCTCGACCGATTTTGATTTGGTTTGCTTTATATCGTAGAGCTAAATTTGGAACACTAAACTTCTACACAGAATTGTGAGATTTTGCTCCATTGATTATTTATGGTACTTTATGCAAATGAAATGAAATTATGTCCCTTCCAGGGCATCAAATTTTTATTTTTTGACCAGTTCAAAAGTGTACCACATAAAATGTACGATATTTGTTGTGGCGAGATGCGGATGAGCGCTACGTCATTGACGTTCTGGTTTATCATATTGAATTGCGTTATGCAGGCGAGACCGCCGAGAGCGTTTCCCTTGTTATTCTTTACAATAGGTGTTCAATGTGAGAAGTTATCATGTATAGGTAATTTTATGGTACTAAAATACTAATACTTAATTTGCTCGATCATCACTTATTTCCCTATATACCCTCATTAACTTTTCTTTTCTGTTTTAAAGATGTGGCTTCCTTTCTTTCAATCCTAGTGTGTCACAATTTCAAAATGAGCATTGCAACATGACATAACAATGAAACCAGAATGAAGCCATTTCGAAATGTGGTCATCAAGGTAGCGTGGCCGAGCGGTCTAAGGCGCTGGTTTTAGGCACCAGTCATTTCGATGGCGTGGGTTCGAATCCCACCGCTGCCATTATATTTTGCAAACGTTTTGGAAACAATTTGCAATTGACATATAACAGAATTGTTTTTGTTTTTTTGAAAAGTGAAAAGCGAATTTGAATTTTCCAAATTGTTGGTGTTATACAAATCATGTAAGTATCCTGTTTAAGAGTCATACACCTGATGTTAAGTCTGACTCTTTTATCTCTTGTCAGTACATGATTTATTGAAAAATATCAATTTACTATGTTTCAATGAAACATTCTGATTTTTGGTCTGTAAAATAAGTGTTTAATGTGAGACGTTTTCATCTATAGGTTATTTCGTATTACCAATATTTAATTTGCTCGATCTTCACTTCTTCCCCTTATACCCTAACTCTTGTAAAGATCGAACTTCCTTTGTTGCAATATCAGTGTGTCACAATATCAACATGAACATTGCAACATGACATAACAATGGAACCAGATTGAGATCATTTGCACTTGTGCACATCAAGGTAGCGTGGCCGAGCGGTCTAAGGCGCTGGTTTAAGGCACCAGTCATTTCGATGGCGTGGGTTCGAATCCCACCGCTGCCATTATATTTTGAAAACAATATGCATTTGATGCAATCCAGAAATGTTATCAATCGTTTGAATGAGTGAATGAGAATTCGATTTTCCCAAACCGTTTCTAGTTGTGTTATACATGTAGGTATACTGTTTATGAGTGATTCACCTGAGGTTACGTCTAACTCGTTTATCTCTTGTTGGTAATTGATTTAATTGAAGAAAAAAAAATTAACTTTTTTATAAAAAGTAATATTCTGATTTTTGTCTCGCCTGCGTAGCAAAGAGCGAGACATAGGCGCCGCTTTTCCGGTGACGGCGACGGCGGCGGCGGCGACAGCGTCAACATCAAAAACTTAACCTAAGGTTAAGTTTTTGAATTGTTGATATAATTTTTAAAGTATAAGTTCGTAGTCAATGAAACTTTGACTATAGGGTAATCAAGTATTCCCAATCATGTGAGTAGAATTTCAGATCACAAAGTCAAGGTCAAAGGTCATTTCAGGTCAACAGACTTGGACTATGTTGTAGCATCATCATCGAAAACTTAACCTAAGGTTAAGTTTTTGAATTTTTGATATAATTTTGAAATTATAAGTTCGTAGTCAATGAAACTTGGACTATAGGGTTATCAAGTCTCCCAAATCATGTGAGTAGAATTTCACGTCACTAAGTTAAGGTCAAAGGTCATTTAAGGTCAACAAACTTAGACTTTGTTGTGGCATCAACATCAAGATTTTCAAAATGCTTCTTCTTCGTTATTTTTCAACCGATTTTGATTCTGATTGTTTCATATGATAGGGCTAGGAGGGGGATTTAAAATTTCTACACAGAATCGTGAAATTCATTATCTATGCTAATTTATGCAAATTTATTCGAAATAAAAAAAAAGGCTTCTTCTCCTTCATTTCTCGACCGATTTTGATTTGGTTTGCTTTATATCGTAGAGCTAAATTTGGAACACTAAACTTCTACACAGAATTGTGAGATTTTGCTCCATTGATTATTTATGGTACTTTATGCAAATGAAATGAAATTATGTCCCTTCCAGGGCATCAAATTTTTATTTTTTGACCAGTTCAAAAGTGTACCACATAAAATGTACGATATTTGTTGTGGCGAGATGCGGATGAGCGCTACGTCATTGACGTTCTGGTTTATCATATTGAATTGCGTTATGCAGGCGAGACCGCCGAGAGCGTTTCCCTTGTTATTCTTTACAATAGGTGTTCAATGTGAGAAGTTATCATGTATAGGTAATTTTATGGTACTAAAATACTAATACTTAATTTGCTCGATCATCACTTATTTCCCTATATACCCTCATTAACTTTTCTTTTCTGTTTTAAAGATGTGGCTTCCTTTCTTTCAATCCTAGTGTGTCACAATTTCAAAATGAGCATTGCAACATGACATAACAATGAAACCAGAATGAAGCCATTTCGAAATGTGGTCATCAAGGTAGCGTGGCCGAGCGGTCTAAGGCGCTGGTTTTAGGCACCAGTCATTTCGATGGCGTGGGTTCGAATCCCACCGCTGCCATTATATTTTGCAAACGTTTTGGAAACAATTTGCAATTGACATATAACAGAATTGTTTTTGTTTTTTTGAAAAGTGAAAAGCGAATTTGAATTTTCCAAATTGTTGGTGTTATACAAATCATGTAAGTATCCTGTTTAAGAGTCATACACCTGATGTTAAGTC
This sequence comes from Strongylocentrotus droebachiensis, assembly GCA_035222895.1. NCBI lineage: Eukaryota > Metazoa > Echinodermata > Echinoidea > Camarodonta > Strongylocentrotidae > Strongylocentrotus > Strongylocentrotus droebachiensis. The sequence continues at coordinate 176,072 of JAVYIG010002155.1, forward strand.
TGACTCTTTTATCTCTTGTCAGTACATGATTTATTGAAAAATATCAATTTACTATGTTTCAATGAAACATTCTGATTTTTGGTCTGTAAAATAAGTGTTTAATGTGAGACGTTTTCATCTATAGGTTATTTCGTATTACCAATATTTAATTTGCTCGATCTTCACTTCTTCCCCTTATACCCTAACTCTTGTAAAGATCGAACTTCCTTTGTTGCAATATCAGTGTGTCACAATATCAACATGAACATTGCAACATGACATAACAATGGAACCAGATTGAGATCATTTGCACTTGTGCACATCAAGGTAGCGTGGCCGAGCGGTCTAAGGCGCTGGTTTAAGGCACCAGTCATTTCGATGGCGTGGGTTCGAATCCCACCGCTGCCATTATATTTTGAAAACAATATGCATTTGATGCAATCCAGAAATGTTATCAATCGTTTGAATGAGTGAATGAGAATTCGATTTTCCCAAACCGTTTCTAGTTGTGTTATACATGTAGGTATACTGTTTATGAGTGATTCACCTGAGGTTACGTCTAACTCGTTTATCTCTTGTTGGTATTTGATTTATTTGAAAATAAAATTTAACTTTTTTTTATCAAAAGTAATATTCTGATTTTTGTTCTTTACAATAGGTGTTCAATGTGAGAAGTTATCATGTATAGGTAATTTTATGGTACTATAATACAAATACTTAATTTGCTCGATCATCACTTATTTCCCTATATACCCTCATTAACTTTTCTTTTCTGTTTTAAAGATATGGCTTCCTTTCTTTCAATCCTAGTGTGTCACAATTTCAAAATAAGCATTGCAACATGACATAACAATGAAACCAGAATGAAGCCATTTCGAAATGTGGACATCAAGGTAGCGTGGCCGAGCGGTCTAAGGCGCTGGTTTTAGGCACCAGTCATTTCGATGGCGTGGGTTGGAATCCCACCGCTGCCATAATATTTTGAAAACTGTTTGGAAACAATATGCATTTGATATAATCCAGAAATGTAATTATATTTTTTGATTAAGTGAAAATGGAATTCGACTTTCCCGAAACGTTTTCATAATGTATTATACAAATCATGTAGGAAAATTGTTTATGAGTGAGGTACCTGATGTTACTTCTGACTCTTTTATCTCTTGGTGGTAATTAATTTGTTTGAAAATATAAGTTTACCTCTTTACCAAAAGAAATATTTAGATTTATATTCTGTAAAATAAGTGCTTGATATTAGAAGATATCATCTATAGGTTATTTCGTAGTATTAATACTTAATTTACTCGATCCTCACTTCTTCCCCCTTTATACCCTCACTTACAATACTGATATTGGGGAGAATAACTTACTTGTGTTCGTAGCTGAAGTTCGGTGCTCCCCAAGATAATCATAATGTGTCATTATATATATATATATGTTTGTATAGTATAGCAAAGATCGTAAGATCAATATGAAAAGATCTATTTCCGTTTGAGTTTGCGAATTAGAAAATAACACTTTTTTCTTTTAGAGAATGAGCGTCCGTTCTTTCAATCCTAGAATAACACAATATCAACATGAACATCAAATGCAACATGACATAACAATGAAACCAGAATGAAGCCATTTCAAAATGTGGACATCAAGGTAGCGTGGCCGAGCGGTCTAAGGCGCTGGTTTAAGGCACCAGTCATTTCGATGGCGTGGGTTCGAATCCCACCGCTGCCAAAATATTTTGAAAACAATTTGGAAACAAAATTCATTTGATATCATCCTGAAATTTAATTATGTATTTTAAATAAATGAAAAGGGAATACGATTTTTCCAAAACTGTTTGTTTTTGTTTGGTGTTATACATGTTGGTTTATTATTTATTAATTATGTACCAATGAAACCAGAATGAAGCCATTTCAAAATGTGGACATCAAGGTAGCGTGGCCGAGCGGTCTAAGGCGCTGGTTTAAGGCACCAGTCATTTCGATGGCGTGGGTTCGAATCCCACCGCTGCCATAATATTTTGCAAACTGTTTTAAAACAATTTGCATTTGACATATAACAGAAATTCGATTTTCCAAACCGTTTTCTGTTGTGCTACACATGTAGGTAAACTGTATAAGAGTGATGCACCTTATGTTTATCTGTTCTTGGTAAGTTTACTTTTGTTATCAAGAAATATTTCGATTTTTGTTCTGTAAACTAACTGTTTGAAGTTAGAGGTACAGGTAATTTCGTAGTACTATAATAATAATACTTAATTTGTCCGATCATCATTTCTTCCCCTTTATACCCTCACTCATTGTACTTTTCTCTTCTAAAGATTGATCTTCCTTTCTTTCAATACTACTGTGTCACAATATCACGTGAACATTGCAACATGACATAACAGTGATATCAGAATGATATCATTTGTGAATGTGGACATCAAGGTAGCGTGGCCGAGCGGTCTAAGGCGCTGGTTTTAGGCACCAGTCATTTCGATGGCGTGGGTTCGAATCCCACCGCTGCCATTATATTTTGAAAAATGTATGGAAACCATAAATATTTTAATTTGATATAATCCGAAAAATTAATTGTTTTTTGATTACGTGAAAAGGGAATTCTATTTTCCCAAAACTTTTCGTTATGTATTATAAAAATCATGTAGTAAAACTGTTTTTGACTGATGTACCTGATGTTACTTCTGACTCTTTTATCTCTTCTTGGTAATCTATTTATTTAAACATAGAAGTTTACTTTTGTATCAAAGATATATTTCAATTTTGTTCTGTAAAATAAGTGGTTAATGTGAGAAGTTACCATCTATAGGTAATATCTTAGTACTATTATACTAATACTTAATTTGTCCGATCATCATTTCTTCCCCTTTATACCCTCACTCATTGTACTTTTCTCTTCTAAAGATTGATCTTCCTTTCTTTTAATACTACTGTGTCACAATATCAACATGAACATTGCAACATGAATAACAATGAAACCAGAATGAAGCCATTTCGAAATATGGACATCAAGGTAGCGTGGCCGAGCGGTCTAAGGCGCTGGTTTAAGGCACCAGTCATTTCGATGGCGTGGGTTCGAATCCCACCGCTGCCAAAATATTTTGAAAACAATTTGGAAACAAAATTCATTTGAAATAATCCTGAAACTTTATTATGTGTTTTAAATAAATGAAAAGGGAATTCGATTTTCCCAAACTGTTTGTTTTTGTTTGGTGTTATACATGTTGGTATACTATTTATTAGTGATGTACCTCGTGAAGCGTCTGACTCTTTTGGCTCTTCTTGGTAATTGATTTATTTAAAAATAGCAGTTTTTCTATTTTATCAAGGAAATATCATGATTTTTGTTCTTTAAGCTTCCTTTGTTTCAATTATACTGTGTCACAATATCAACATGCACATTGCAACATGACATAACAGTGAAACAAGAATGAGATCGTTTGTAAATGTGGACATCAAGGTAGCGTGGCCGAGCGGTCTAAGGCGCTGGTTTAAGCCACCAGTCATTTCAATGGTGTGGGTTCGATTTCCACCCCTGCCATTATATTTTGAAAGATATGGAAACAATTTGCATTTGATGTAAACGAAAAAGTTTATTCATGTTTTTTGATTAAGTGAAAGGGAATTCGATTTTCCCAAAACTTGTTTTTTGTATGTATTATCAAATCATGTAGATGAATCTGTTTAGGAGTGACGTACCTGATGTTACGTCTGACTCTTATATCTCTTGTTGGTAATCTATTTATCTATAAAAAAGAAAATTACTTTTTTATGAAAGAAATATGTTGATTTTTGTTCAGTAAAATAAGTGTTTAATGTGAGTAGCCATCATCTATAGGTAATTTCGTAGCACTATTAATACTAATACTTAATTTTCTCGATCATCATTTCTTCCACTTTATTCCTTCGCTAACTGTACTTTTCTCTTTAAAAGATTTTGGTTCTTTCGTTTCAATACTACTGTGTCACAATAACAACACGAATATTGCAACATGACATAACAATGAAACCTGAATGAGATCGATTGTGATTGTGCACATCGAGGTAGCGTGGCCGAGCGGTCTACGGCGCTGGTTTAAGGCACCAGTCATTTCGATGGCGTGGGTTCGAATCCCACCGCTGCCAAAATATTTTGAAAACAATTCGGAAACAAAATTCATTTGATATAATCCTGAAATTTTATTATGTATTTTAAATAAATGAAAAGCGAATTCGATTTTCCCAAACTGTTTGTTTTTGTTTGGTGTTATACATGTTGGTTTACTATTTATTAGTGATGTACCTGGTGTTGCGTCTGAACCTTTTAGTTCCTCTTGGTAATTGATTTATTTAAAAATATCAGTTTTTCTTTTTTATCAGGGAAATATCATGATTGTTGTTCTTTAAGCTTCCTTTGTGTCAATTATACTGTGTCACAATATCAACATGCACATTGCAACATGACATAACAGTGAAACAAGAATGAGATCGTTTGTAAATGTGGACATCAAGGTAGCGTGGCCGAGCGGTCTAAGGCGCTGGTTTTAGGCACCAGTCATTTCGATGGCGTGGGTTCGAATCCCACCGCTGCCATAATATTTTGAAAAATGTATGGAAACCATAAATATTTTAATTTGATATAATCCGAAAAATTAATTGTTTTTTGATTACGTGAAAAGGGAATTCTATTTTCCCAAAACTTTTCGTTATGTATTATAAAAATCATGTAGTAAAACTGTTTTTGACTGATGAACCTGATGTTACTTCAGACTCTTTTATCTCTTCTTGGTAATCTATTTATTTAAACATGGAAGTTTACTTTTGTATCAAAGATATATTTCAATTTTGTTCTGTAAAATAAGTGGTTAATGTGAGAAGTTACCATCTATAGGTAATATCGTAGTACTATTATACTAATACTAAATTTGTCCGATCATCATTTCTTCCCCTTTATACCCTCACTCATTGTACTTTTTTCTTCTAAAGATTGATCTTCCTTTCTTTCAATACTACTGTGTCACAATATCAACATGAACATTGCAACATGAACAATGGAACCAGATTGAGATCATTTGCAAATGTGCACATCAAGGTAGCGTGGCCGAGCGGTCTAAGGCGCTGGTTTAAGGCACCAGTCATTTCGATGGCGTGGGTTCGAATCCCACCGCTGCCATTATATTTTGAAAACTGTTTGAAAACAATACGCATTTGATACAATCCAGAAATTTTATCATGTTTTTTGAATAAGTGAAAGAAAATTCGATTTTCCCAAACCGTTTCTAGTTGTGTTTACATGTAGGTATCCTGTTTATGAGTGAGGTACCTGATGTTACTTCTGACTCTTTTATCTCTTGTTAGTTATTAATTTGTTTGAAAATATACGTTTACTTTTTTACCAAAAGAAATAATTTGATTTATGTTCTATAAAATAAGTGTTTTAAAAGAGAAGTTATCATCTATAGGTTATCTCATAGTATTAATACTTAATTTACTCGATCCTCACTTCTTCCCCTTTATACCCTCACTTACAATACTGATATTGGGGAGAATAAATTTCTTGTGTTCGTAGCTGAAGTTCGGTGCTCCCCAAGGTAATTATAATGTGTCATTATATATATATATGTTTGTATAGTATAGCAAATGTCGTAAGATCAATAGGAAAAGATCTTTTTCCGTTTGAGTTTGCGAATTAGGAAGTAATACTTTTGTCTTTTAGAGATTGAGCGTCCGTTCTTTCAATCCTAGAATGTCACAATATCAACATGAACATTGCAACATGAATAACAATGAAACCAGAATGAAGCCATTTCGAAATGTGGACATCAAGGTAGCGTGGCCGAGCGGTCTAAGGCGCTAGTTTAAGGCACCAGTCATTTCGATGGCGTGGGTTCGAATCCCACCGCTGCCAAAATATTTTGAAAACAATTTGGAAACAAAATTCATTTGATATAATCCTGAAACTTTATTATGTATTTTAAATAAATGAAAAGGGAATTCGATTTTCCCAAACTGTTTGTTTTTGTTTGGTGTTATACATGTTGGTATACTATTTATTAGTGATGTACCTCGTGTTGCGTCTGACTCTTTTGGCTCTTCTTGGAAATTGATTTATTTAAAAATAGCAGTTTTTCTATTTTATCAAGGAAATATCATGATTTTTGTTCTTTAAGCTTCCTTTGTTTCAATTATACTGTGTCACAATATCAACATGCACATTGCAACATGACATAACAGTGAAACAAGAATGAGATCGTTTGTAAATGTGGACATCAAGGTAGCATGGCCGAGCGGTCTAAGGCGCTGGTTTTAGGCACCAGTCATTTCAATGGTGTGGTTTCGATTTCCACCCCTGCCATTATATTTTGAAAGATATGGAAACAATTTGCATTTGATGTAAACGAAAAAGTTTATTCATGTTTTTTGATTAAGTGAAAGGGAATTCAATTTTCCCAAAACATTTTTTTTGGTATGTATTATCAAATCATGTAGATGAATCTGTTTAGGAGTGACGTACCTGATGTTACTTCTAACTCTTATATCTCTTGATGCTACTCTATTTATTTAAAAATATGAAAGAAATACTTTTATTTTATTCTGTAAAATAAGTGTTTAATGTGAGTAGTCATCATCTATAGGTAATTTCGTAGCACTATAATACTAATACTGAATTTGCTCGATCATCATTTCTTCCACTTTATTCCTTCGCTAACTGTACTTTTCTCTTTGAAAGATTTCGGTTCTTTCGTTTCAATACTACTGTGTCACAATAACAACATGAACATTGCAACATGACATAACAGTGAAACCAGTATGTATATATGCACATCAAGGTAGCGTGGCCGAGCGGTCTAAGGCGCTGGTTTTAGGCACCAGTCATTTCGATGGCGTGGGTTCGAATCCCACCGCTGCCATAATATTTTAATGACTGTTTGTGAACATTTTGGATTTGATATAAACCAGAATTTTTAATTAAGTGGATGGTGGTGGTGGTTATTTTACCTGACTGCTAAGAAAGCATAAATGCTTGCAAAAGTAAGCAACCAGACGGCCGATGGCTTTCGGTCATCTCCGAGGGACCTGGTAATGAGTGAAAAGGGAATTCGATTTTCCAAAAACGTTTTTGTTTGTGTGTTATACATGTAGGTGAACTGTTTATGGGTGATGTACCTGACGTTACGTCCGACTATTTTGTCTCTAATTGGTAATTTATTTATTTAAAAATATCAGTTTACTACCTTCAAAGAAATATTTAGATTTTGTGTTCATTAAAATACTAGTGTTTAATGTGAGAAGTTATTATCTATAGGTTATTTCGTAGTACTATAAAACTAATTTGCTCGATTTTCACTTCTTCCCCTTTATACCCTCACTTACTATACACTGGCTTCTTTTGTTTCAATATTAGTGTGTCACAATATCAACATGAACATTGGAACATGAAATAACAGTAAAATCAGAAGGAGATCATTACTCTATGGTACATGTTTATCATTGTTTTATTATAGATTCTCTTGTTAAATCCTATGTGTAAAAACAAAATCTTTACATTAACAATAACAAAATTAAGAGGAATTAAAATGGATGAATCTGATATGACCCGGTTCGTGATTTGAAGAAAAGATCCCTGCAACCCCAACCCCAAAGACGGGATGATCATTCATTTAAAAAAAGCGGTGGAAGATACCCTCGTACCCAATTCCGCGTGACGATTCTAATCAGAAACCGTCGCGTAAGTTTATCATTGAAGAAGAAGAAAACAAATCGTTCCAATTATTCTTCCCCATGCCTCACTGCTTGCAATACGCTGAACCGAGCAAACTGAATAACCTAAAACATGAGAAAACCCGTCCATACATGCCAAGTAATCCTATATACCTTGCCTCTTCTTCTCAGTTGTTTCCCTTTCTCTTAACTTGACCATCGCGTATCAGATGGAGCATGGATGAAAACTGATGCAGGAAGATGTGACGTCACGTGGCGAGAGTTTATGTTTGCAGTCGTGATCGGAATCTTGTGGCATCAGGAAACATCATCGATTTTTTTTTTTGATTTTTTTTTTTTTGATTTTTTTTTTTTTTTTTACTTGACCACCGAGAAACTGATTTTGCAGATAAGAAGTGGAAATCAAATACCATCTTACTCCAATTTGTCAGCGATGCTATGGTTCATGAAAATGAACAGAAAACAAACAAGGGACTACACACCAGGTAGAAAGAATGGCATTTATCATTCTTTATTGATCGAGAGTTCACATGGCATAATGGAAAAAGAATTTACAATCATTATAAAATTGCCGAAGTTCATATGACTTGTATGAGGAAAGTCCCTTTCATAAAACCGTGGGGATATTGATCAAAACTATAGAAAACTAGAATCGCTGTTTCCCTGTCCACTATATATCTCCCTCTCTCTCTCCCTCTCCACCATCTCTCTCTCTCCATCTCCCTCTCCACCATCTCTCTCTCCATCTGTCTCTCAATCTCCCTCTCCACCATCTCTCTTTATATGTTTTCCTCTCAACTATCTACCTCCCCTCGTATTCCCTTTTCTCCCAATCCATTTCTCTTTCTCCTAATATCATGTTTTTATCTCTACCAAATTATGCTGATAACCTTCACGAAGTCATGATCGTACGTGTATCTAGGGGAAAAGGGCCGGCGGGGTTCGATGTTTTGAACACTCCCGCGAGCCTGATATAATAACAATGTACAGAGAGCAAATATCCTTTCAGGGCGAAACTGAAATATCTAGCACAGACTAATACCATAAAGAATATGATCAAGAAATCAAGAAATGCATATTTTAATGCAAACAGTAGCTAGCATGAGTATAATAAAAAAATTATCATGGCTTTGAAAGAGGCCTTAGGCCATTAAAAATATATAGATGTTTAGCGTCTTTTTGTTATAGTTTTTTATTTATTAAACAAATACAAATAAAAAATAAAAAATAAAAAAATAAAACACTGCTAAAATGGATCTATTTCTGATTTATTTTGTTTTATTTTATTTTTTTAAATCGGATGCCATCTTGAAAAGTAGCCCGACTGTCAGGGAAAATGTACCGAGCGGCCATTTTGAGCGGCCATTTTGAAGGAAAAAAAGGGCCTCCTCCTTCCTTTTTTTCAAAAAAAACAGGACGCTAAACATGTTTTTTTTTTTTATTTGGCCTTAAAAGAAGGGAGGGGGAGGGGTAGTGATGATGTCAATTGACATACTACTATTTTTTTTACTAGTCCCCCCGCCCCCCCCCCCCCCTTCATGGCATTGGAAACATTGTTAATTGTATGACTACATTTCCATGGGCTTTCGGGAGGACACCCCTTTGTACACAGTTGTACTCGTTTTTATGTTCATCATATTTCCGGGTAAAAATAATGTCCTAAATTTTCCTGGCTTTAAGAGAAAGATCCTCCTCACTACATAACTATCTTCTGTAAGTTCGTTTCGGAAAGGAAACAGACCGCTAGTTTTCATTTTGTTCGTATTTCTAAACACTTTCTTTTTCATATTTTCAGGTTCTCAAGCTCTCTTCAAGTGCTCACATTGATAGACAAAGAAACGAAACCAGGGGCCTGTTTCATAAACTTGTTATCAATAACAAGTTAGAATAACTGTTATAAGCTATTGAAATCGTTGCATCTGATTGGCTGAGAGCAAATTTGTCATAGACATTTAGCATTTGTTATTGATAACTTGTTGCATGAAAACGGGCCCAGGTCAGTTAGTTACTTCGAAAGTGCGATACAACGCTGATTGTCATCATGTTTAAAAATACTCAATTTAGACGGGGACACTTCAGCCTCCTCCTTTCTCGATGCATACATCCATAGTTATGACCTTGTCGGCGTCTAAACTGTGAGAAACACATGTACACATTAATTTCACTGTAAAACGATATTATAATATTCCATTGACTCATGGTTTTACAAGAAAAGATGAACTATCATACAACAATGTGAAGGTATGTGTGAAGTATTAAATATGATATTGAAAACAAGCAAACTTAGTTGTGACTGGCATAATTTACAGAAATGTACACAAAATATATACATGTATAAAGCATGAAGGTATTCCACACTCATGATCGACATGTTCGATGGCGAATATTTTTTTTTTCAGAGATCGGTATTCTTAAGGAAATCTCATTCACACCAAGAGATTTAAGATTTAATTATGTTAAACAGCCAATGAGACAATGAGCACAACCCTTAATTTTACCTCGAAATATCAATATAACTCATCGTGTAATGTTCCAAACCATGGCTTCAAAAAGGTCGTCGTTAAAGAGATTCCATGGCGTTAAAGAGATTCCATGGGCATGGATTTTTGGTTATCTTGAAAATGTTCACTTCTCCATAAATACTTAAGTCTTACACTTAACGGCGCACAGGACACGATCCGACTGCCATTCGACCCTTGAAGAAATGGCAATTATATTAGTTATGGAAATATAAACAAAGAACGTTTTGCTGATTTAGATTGTAAATGATGATCATTAGAATACTAACAAGATTAATTTTAGTGCCTTTAATCTTAATTCCGAATCGGCTTCAAAGCGTATACAATAGCTATACTGGTTTGACGTCACTAAGATGCTGAGCCGATTGAGCTTTTCCTCCGTCATTAAGGAAGCTTGAAATCCCGTAAAAATTTAATTTAATCAATCTCATGAATAACCAGACCCTCGATCATTGAGATTGTACATGTTGGAATGTTCATATAATAATAATAATAATAATATTTAATTTTTATATAGCGCTTTTAACAAAAAATTAATGTCTCTAAGCGCTTTACAGATATACTATTACCCGGTCATTGGATTCATTGCTTGTCCGCACACACTGTGTGCACAATCTCCACTCCTTGGGGAACATTCCAGCCAGGCGTTACATGACACTCAAAAACTGTTTGACCAACAATGACGGTCGCATCCTACCGCGTACCCATGTAATACCTGGGTGGGGAGTAGCAAGAGCAGGTTAATACAAAATGCTGTTAATTAGCCTTAATTATAGTAATAGGAATTCAGTAGGAAGAAACCTTTAAAACCTATGAAATGATACAGTTGCAGTCATCGTGATTGCGATCATGATATTGAAAGAAGAAAGAAAATGCCGATACAAGTACTATAAACATTTGCATCCAACCGTGTCATAAAAGCCATCATACCACGAGGACACACAATGATTGCCAACTAAATTACCGATTTTCTAACAGATATCGAGAAGACAATTATGATGATAATAGTAGGTAGCGCGATTTCACTACTACTAATACTACTACGACTGCTACTTCTATAACTACCACAATTACTACTGCTGTTGCTGTTGCTACTACTACTACTACTACTACTACTACAACTTTTGATATTGCTGCTACTACTACTGCACTTCTAATACTACTATTACTACTACTACATCTACAACAACTACTACTACTAAATTCTACTACTACCACTTTAATTACTGATAACCATCACACGTGTCTCTATATTCCTACATGACTGCTATTCGTTTGGGATCAAGTCATTCGTCCGTAGATTAATGGTCAGATTTTTGGTCAATTTATTCCAGAAATAATCTTGTCCTCTCACATCCTCAGTCCAGTGGATGTAGGGTCTGCCATCACTGAGGTACAACCTCGCCAAGAATGGCATTTCATCATCTGGGATGTCTTCGATGAAAACCACGACTACGAATTCCGTCAGAGTGTCACTCACGTGGTCCATGGCCGTCCGGAACTTGAGTATGAACCAGTGGTCGTGCACAGCAGCTCTGCTAAGCACTATGATGGTCTTGTAACTATGGCTCACCACGTAATCGACTGAATCTAAGTAATGCATACCCAGCACAAGGTCTTCGTCACCAAAGACGTTCCTTTGAAACTGTGGAAGTCGTTCTTCGAGAGCAGGTCGGAGCTGTTCGCGAATCCATTCTTCGTCATCGTCGTAGAAAATGATGTTCACATCAAACTCGTAGTCATTGTGGTCTCGAGCGTCCCGCATCTCTTTATACCCAACTGCAGCCAATTTCAAGAGAAATAGTTTGTACCTCAACTGCCAACGGTAGTGATACAAGAGCACGCTGATTACAACCAAACCAATAAAGGTGATGGGAATCAGAAAGAATAGACCATTATTCGTGATACAGAGTTCGTTTAGATCAAAATCAAGCAGGGGTTTCTCACGAAGAGGTTCCAGAGATGCTGACGAACAAATAGTTTTTTCCTTGTTTTTCAGGCGTATAGGTTCATTTAACCAATCAATAAGCCACTTTAGATCACAGTTACAATAAATTAGGTTCATTGATAGATCAAGTAATGAAATAGAGGAAAGGATCGGCTGGAAAGTGTTATGATTAAGGCGCGTTAATCTGTTGTTGGCCAAGGAGAGATTTGTAAGCTTACAGTTATTTGAAAACATTAGCTCCTCCAAGTATTCGATACGGTTTCCTTCAAAGTTGATACTTTTTATTTGACCTAACCCCGACAAAACATCATCATGAATATGATGGATCTTGTTTTCCTTCAAACTCAACTTCTGAAGCGATTTCAACGCTGAGAAGACAAGAGGATGTAGACTGGTGATACCGCAGTCGTCTAGATAAAGCTCTTGTAAAACAGAGAGTTTTTGGAATGTCCCTGGCGGTAATTCACTTATCCCACCCAGCCAATTACCACTCAAATCCAAATGATTAAGGTCCAATAATCTATCAAAAACAGACGCGTTTGCGGTTGCATTCCATATGTGCCACTTGTCAAGCCGAGAGTTAATTATGTTTAAATTAACAAGGGATTGTAAATGTTGAAATGATTCTCCAAGTTGAAAAGGAAGCAAGAATGAACCATGATTGTTAATGGAAAGTGATTTTAATATTGGAGTGTTCAATTCGAGAACAGTTATACGACTCCCGGTCAAATCAATAGTTTGAATACTGTCAAGTCCCGAAAAGGCCGTCAGTTCTAAGACAGAAAGGTATTCGTTAAAGCGCATGTCTAAGACAGTTAAATTTCCTAAACCAAGAAATACAGATGCAGATATTGCTGTAAACAGATTATCGGATAAGTAAAACTCTGATAAGTCCACTGTCCAAGTCTGATTGCGAGGATTTATATGTCTTACTTTGTTGTGTTTGATTACCAGTACTTTTAACGCATTCATGCCGTCGAAAAAGTCTGGTTGAATTTCGTCTATGGGGAGATCGTTATGACTGAAACTGAGTTCTCGGAGATTTGTTAAGTTTGAGAAAACTAAAGGATAAAGACTATTCAGTTTGTTGGATACTAAGTCCAGAACAGAGAGAGAAGACTCGCGCAGTGGATTGAAGAAACCTTTAGGAAACGCACCAATAGAACCTTTATGAATTGTGAGCTGTTCGATGTTTGATTTTGATATTCCGAGGATGATGTTCGCTAACACCTCATTGCTCAACGGATAGCCACCTAACTTCAAAATGCGAACATGTAGTGATGCGATCACATCGGGATCTACTAGTTGGATAGAGTTTAATCTAAGATCTAAAGTATCAGTGCGGCACACAAAGGTGAAATATCTCGCCGTAATGAGTTGTAATCGATTAGCAGCCATGCGTACAGTGTCGGCAATGCCACAAGAACTTACATTGATAAAGGAGAGCAGGTTGTTGGACAGCTGTACTAAATGTAGATGTGAACTCCAGTTTAGATCGTCATTGGGGAGCGACTTCAAGTTTGATGAGTTTAAATCGAGAATGGAAAGCTGTGGAGACATCATAAAGACGCCTGTTGCTGGAAGCACAAGACGCGGGTTATGTGATAGAGACAGATACATTAAGCTCTTGAGGGGGTAAAAAGCGGCGGATTCTATTGCTCTTACATCGTTACGGGAAATGTCCAAATGGTTGAGTAGAGCGTATACTTCAAACGAGTAGTTGACGAGTTTTGTGATATTGTTCTGAGACAAGTCAAGCACTTCAGTATCCTCAGAAAGATTCTGGGGAACCGTGTCCAGGTCTTTATGGCGGCAAGAAGCTTTTTTTAATTCATGGTCTTGATCGCATCCATGGAAAGATTTGTCCATGTCCAGTGGTAGTGATGTCATCGCCAAATCTCTATCGTGTCGATGTAAACATTGAAAGGACGTGTCGACGAGGAGACAAGCGACGAGCAATGGGTACAAGATTGAGCCGTTTGCCATGACGTCAATATATCACCTCTGAAAAAGGAAAGGTACACCTTTGTCGGATGATAATATTTCGTTCTTGATTAATATACTAACACAAGCTCATAGAAGCAAAAACAAATTGTTATCCTTTGCTGCAGACAGTCAGCCTCATTTTGAGCGGTGAAATGGCGCTCAGATTATTTTTCCTTAAACAATTGTGGTCATCATAATTATTTCTAATTAGCAATCAAAACTAAAGTATAGGTTTGGGAAACAATTATGAATGTTTTCAGACGAAACCGAAAGTCGTGTTTTATTTTTGAATAAACATATAAACACTAACCAGTAATAAAATCACACGCGAAACCATTTGAGATATTTTAACGGTTATGTATTAGAGAATAAATGGAGAAATATTTGATATCAAATGGAGTTAACACCGACATTAAACTTATTTGCGTTTGTATAACAATATTTATACTTGGTTCCATTTATTTGTACCTATTATAGGTCAGTTTTAATTGTATGCAAACAGAGCCCTGTGGAAGACCAGCTTGTAATATGTTTAAAGTATTTCTTGTATCTTGTCACAATTTATGAAATGTTTATGTTTTAGACTACGTTAATTTGCTTTGTATATTGAATGTGTATATTTGTATGTTTATTATATTTTGGTTTTAAAAAAAATTGTTTTTGATGCTGATCAGGCTACTCTGTCTAAATATTCGTGAATAAATTAATTAATGCCTACTAGTCTACTCACTTGTGGCCCATTCCTTTGTAATTGCGGCAATTGATACCTGAAATTCTGTATTCGGAAATCGTACAGAAATATAAATATCATTACACACTCTTTTTGTTTTCAGATATGTTAAAGTTGTATATTGAAATACAAAATACACAATAAATCGCAGATAAGAAGTGACGGAATTTACATGATTAATATGATAGAACGGACAAAATGTCTGAAGTAGGCGTTCTCGTTATACGCTCGTATGACCTACCTGATCATGCCGATGAAGGTTAAAAAAGAGTATAATTGTGAGAAAGTTGTGATACGGTGGGGAATTATCCATAAATACCATGAAAAACCTATCACTACCACCCCCCCCCCCCTCCAAGTGCAAAGAAGTATAAACAAAGTGTTATCTTTTGCTACAGACAATCAGCCCAATTGGGAGCTGTGAAAAGGCGCATGGATATTTGTTCCTTAAAAAAGTGTGGTTTTAATATTCCAAATTAGTAAACAAAACTAAAACACAGGTTCGGGAAACAATTATGAATATCTTTTAACTATTAAAAGTCATATTGTGCATTTTCGGTTGAAACATTTAAACATTTACAAGTAATAAAATTACCCCTCAAATCTATAAGGATTTATGGCAAATATTTAAAACGACAAAAATGAACAGGAAATCATAGCAATTAAAAACACTAGTCGATCCTCATATCTCCCCAAATCAGCTCGCTTTATAGACAATAATCATACCCTTATTAAACATTTCATCAATATGAAAGAGACGAGATCTTTTCAATAACTCGATGAAAAATGCTGCTCGTTCTGGCTACTTGCATTCCGCGTACAAAAATAATATAGCGTAGACTAGTAAAGTATATAGAATTGCCCACATATTGAAAAGCTGCTATTATATCCCGCATACTAAGAATCTTGCAATCTGATTGGTCTAAACGAGGTCACATGATAAATGATAGATAAGTACTATCTCCCTGCGATAGGACTTTTGTAAAGTAATTTTTTGCTGCTGCCCCACTTGCGTGACTTGCGCATTGAATAAGCATAGCAAAGTAGGTTACGTGAAATGTCAATGTCAATGTCAATGTCAAATGAGCGCGCATCGACTGTATTACATGTACGCATGTCGTGCTTTGTAAAATCTAGCTGAAGCTAAACTGTCTGCAGAATCAGTTGTTTTAATTATGTAAAATTCGCTTTAAATAGACCTTATTGCCGATGTGGGATATAAAACAAATATTAACCTCCTTTACTTGGGCAATGGATACAAACTATCATCGCCTCGGTGATGATAGTTTGCATTATATACCTCACTTAAGAAATCCAGCCATCCGATTGGTCGAAATTGCATTCATAAACTTTAACTATTCCTTTAAAATTCCCGGTAAAATTCCAAACCCATGTAATAGTTAAAAAAAAAATAGTTCTAAAATATAGTTGTAAAATCCCAGTAACCATGGTTACCCATAGGTTTACATGTTAAAAAATGGTTTGAGCGATCGCGGATAACGTACGTGTGCGAAGTATTGGTCGGCATTTTTAGTACGGCAATATATCTCGATTCAAACAAGGCAAAAATGGCTATAGAAACTCTGCCAAGATTTCAACTTTTGGATGAGGATCAAATGCGAGACATGCTGACAGCAAGAACACCAAAAAACGGTACGTGAAATCTTCCATAATTTTTTGTCAGTAGGCCTAGATCTAGATTCTAGTACGCGACAACCAGATGCTGGTGATTGTAGTGATTTGTACGTCACGAACAGATGCATATCCTTCCCGTAGAGATTACACACATCCCTATGGCTATGCGTTTCCATTGGCCATTGCGCACTCGATCATGCTAGATTGGTCGATGTTTTAATTACCAGAGATTCAAACTAATATTGCTCGTGATCCTGAAGGTGATACTCAATAAGTGAGGTGTCATATGAAAGCGCAGGTTTTTCTCCATATTCCCCACAGGGCCGGCCCACCTTTAAAATTGTAAAAATATCTTGCTTAGTCCTTAGACTAAAATCTAGATCTAGTCTACTCTCAAAGAAACACTCATAAAAAACAACCGTGCAGATGAACTAGAGAAAGGCCAAGGGGGTGTCATAATTTTTTCGGCATATAAAAGTATTAATGACTGCTTTAATATTCGAGAAATAGTTGTTTTTCTCAAAGCAGTCATTAATATTATACAATTACCCTCGTAGTCGATTAATATTTGCTTACTATACTTTAATGGAGACGCGATAGCTCAGTCGGTAGAGCAGTGATCTCGTAATCCGGTGACCCGGGATGCCCTAGTGCCCTTTGGTCAGGCATTAATCCTCATAACCAGGTCCCTCGGAGAGGACCTAAAGCCGTCGGCCGTCTGGTTGCTTACTTACAAGCATTTATGCTTTCTTAGCAGTCAGGTAAAATAACAACTACCATTCATTCACTTTGCCATTGATACAACTCTAAAAACTGTTACACAGGTTATTCAAATTAAAAAACTAATGTGCCAAAAATTAAGTTTTATTGAGTAAGATTTATCACATAAATGAGTCATATATAAACAATTAATGTAAGGCAACATAAGGACAGAGCTGAGACTTAATCATAAGGTTTCTGATGGGCAAGTTTGAAATGAACGTCATCTTGGAAATAAGAATTTTAAAAGGATTACTTTGCCCAACCAGTTCGTGCTTACAAGTAGTTAACACACGCGCTCTCAGCTTGTAGTAGTACCTATATATAGTGCTCCGTGTGATCATGGACCAAGCGTCTTCTCTTAAGCCAGGGACGTGCTCTGATTGGCTACTCTCTGAAAGATCACGTGGTTAATCTGGCACCGCGGGTAGGCGAGCTACGATACGCCGTGGTTTACACTATGTCAAATCAGCTACTGCGTTATATGATTTATTCATTGCAAACAGTACAAATCTTGAGATGTTATTTATATTTATTTATGTCAGCTGCCATCAGATTGTAAAAGGGGGAAACGTGTCGTCAACATCTGTGATATTACAGTGAAATATGCATTCTTCGGATTTAAATTAAAGTCACTAGAGAAGAAAAAGAAGTAGGAGAAGAAAGTTAAGAATATGTTTTGTTTCTACCACATCTCATGCTTCACCATTATCTCAATGATGTTTATATTGTGCATATTCCAAGGTTTTAATATAAATTTGTAAGCTATTGATTGGAAATGTATATATAATGTTCATTTGTGTAACTATATATTGATTGCGTGATATTTAAAATGAAATGACGTTTCTAATGTTTTTTTTTTATTATAAATCTTTTTGCTTGCATGGAGATGAGTAGAAGTTTGATACACTCATGTATTTTGTTGATACATCAGGAAAGATAAAGAAAAACTGTGAAAGGAGAAGGGAAATAGACATGCGGAGAGATGGGTGAATAAAGTTAGAAAACAAGAATGAATGGATTAACGTATAGAGGTAAGAGAAATGTTAAAGATAGGAGGGGTAGCAGGAGGAGATATTGTACTGTTAGTTAAGTCTTATTTTGAACGTATTTGCACCCAGGTTGTAGAGTAATCATGTACTTTTAAGAATGTTACCAGTTGCCTGATGATCGCTCGCAAGGCGTGAAACTCGGAGTTGCAACCATGTTACATTAGTCTGCCTTATTCAATATAATAGAGAGAGAGGGAGAGAGAGATAGAGAGAGAGAGAGAGAGAGAGAGAGAGAGAGAGAGAAGGCATGGCAGAAACATGATAGAGAAAGATGGTATACAAGTCTGAAAAAAATTACTTTGATATTGACAGCAGTTAAATAAAGAAGATTATAGTAAAAGAGTTACTTTGGGACTTCTGCTGTTTAAAGTCAAAATATTGTTTCTTTTCTCTTCTGTGTTATTCACACATTTTGCGTGTGCAACCCCGCTCCCTATCCGACCGCGTACAAACACACACGCACGCACCCACGCACACACACACACACGCACGCACCCACGCACACACACACACACACACACACGCACGCACACACATACACACACACAATAACAAGGAGGCACAAATCGCGGAAGAGGTATTATTTCTTTTAAATACTGCATGTGTGTACTAAAGACATACCAGATTAAGTTCGGCCGGAGGTTACTTTACGTCGTACCCTTTCCTTTTCCGTGATATCCCCTTGATCCCTCTCTGAAAAAAACCGCTCATGCAGGGCGTAATCCAACCAGACAAACCAAAAAACAAGAGGATTGCCTAGGGTCGTTATCTATTCGAAGCGAATTTGTTTGGTTCCCGTACTTCCGACGCAGGGGAATCGATTCAACTCGATCTTCAAGTAGGTGCTCCAGTATATTAAATGTTCCGGCGACGATTGCTCCGGGCCTTATTTTGTCAAAGATGTAGAATTAAAGTTCGTGTTGCCAATGAGTCTGCTTTGAGTTTCGTGTAGGTAGGGATTTAATAGAGTAGAGTAATTGATGTAGGTCTGAAGTCAAGGATCCTTTTTGTGTGGGTTATTAATTTAAGCACAGAGCAATATTATTGTCCGCGGAGCATATGATTGTGTCCTTCAACCGAGAGCATCATAAGATTCAGGAACATCAAGCCTTTTTCAATACAAGAGATAGGTGGGATAGGTAGCGCGTGGGATCGGGTGGGGTCGGGCGGGGTGCAATATCCAATTCAACAGAAACATGGATAACAGGGCACACTGAAATGAGGGTGCATGGTCAAATCAATAATTTATTTTCACCTTTGAGTGTATCTTCTTCGTATTTGTTATTGTAACAGAATGTCTCGCACATTTTGGGGAGTATGAACTCATTCTATATTAATACTGAATAGAAATATATTATCGTTATATATTCTCCGATTCCACAAGATAACGGGGGGAGGGGTGTAGTGAGCACTATTTTATTTTTTTCGTGAGAAAATATTTAGCGGCGACTTAACCGGCCATTTTTTTTTAACTCAACACCCTCCCCCCTTTAAGCAACAACAAAAAAGTTACCTTTCTTCTTTTTATTTTGACAGGGGGTGTTTTTAAACCAATTTTGTTGGCAAGTGAGGTAGCCCAGCCCCCCCCCCCCCTCCCCCCCTCCCCCCCCCCCCTACCCTGGATCCGCCCCTGGCC
The DNA here is from genome assembly GCA_035222895.1 of Strongylocentrotus droebachiensis. Lineage (NCBI taxonomy): Eukaryota > Metazoa > Echinodermata > Echinoidea > Camarodonta > Strongylocentrotidae > Strongylocentrotus > Strongylocentrotus droebachiensis. The sequence continues at coordinate 196,010 of JAVYIG010002155.1, forward strand.
TATTAGAAATTTCATTTTCTATTTGTTTAAACCGTAGCCATGGGTTGGCACAGTCATCATTGGGGCAACGGTCTTGCTCGTTAAGAGAATGGGGCCATCAAGAGAGGGGGGGGGGCATATTTTTGTTCACGTTGCCTTCCTCCTCACTTTCTTTCTTCCCCTTCTTCTCCACGTGCAGCCATACCCCCTGTTCTACGTGACTGTCTGAAAGTAAATTTGATTATTCAGGAACTGAAAGCGGATGTTTGGTATCCTGGAGTTAAACATAATTTATATAAACTAACTTTCTAGTGCACTTTGAGCACTCTGAACAATTTTTGTGTGCATTATTTAATGTATACAAACAATACAACTTGATAGGTTAGTGTATTGCTAATATATTTAGTTGTAACAGACTTGTGACCATTATATTATGAAGAAAAAACTACTGTGACTTAATTTAACCGTTACAATTAACTTTTACTTTTGATAGTTTTTTCCCGGTACTTTCAGTTTTTAAAACATTTAACGATGCTTTATCGATGCCAAATATTTAAATACTTTCACATTCGATTGCAGCAGCTCCATAAGTACATGTAATATGTTATGGAGAGGACAGAAAGCGAGTAAGTTTAAGACTAACAAAATATAAAATATAGTGTAATACTGATAATGTTTACGGCACATTATTCCTTATTTGAAAGGTATACCAAACTTTGTACCTACATATATATATATATATATATATAAATGTTCATACATATAATTTCATTCGCAAGGTAGTGCGATGTTAATTTGGTTATCTTTCATTTACAAGAATAGATAATAAAAAATGAGATGTGAAACAATTGTCGCTAATCGTAAAAGGTGAAACCGCAAAGGAAAAGATCTGGTTATTTAATCATTAAAAAACTGAACTCCCGTTTTAAGATTTGCAAATCTATAATACTTATTTGCTCGATCTTCACTTCTTCCCCTTTGTAGCCTCTCTAACTATACTCTGGCTCCTTTTTCCCCCTCAATATTAGTCTGTCACAATATCAGCATGAACATTGCAACATGACATAACAGTAAAATCAGAAGGAAATCATTTGTAATTGTGCACATCAAGGTAGCGTGGCCGAGCGGTCTAAGGCGCTGGTTTAAGGCACCAGTCATGGCGAAGGTTCGAATCCCACCGCTGCCAAAATATTTGAAAACTGTTTTGAAACAAAATTCATTGTATATAATCCAGAAAATAAATTATGTATTTTAAATAAATGAAAAGGGAATTCGATTATCCCAAACAGTTTGTTTTTGATCGGTGTTATACATATTGATATATTATTATTAGTGATGTACCTGATGTTGGATCTGACTCTTTTATCTCTTCTTGGTTATTGATTTATCAAAGAAATATTATGATTTTTGTTCTGTAAAATATGTGGTTATGTAAGAAGTTATCATCTATAGGTTATTTCGTAGTACTATAATATTTATACTTAATTTGCTCAATCTTCACTTCTCCCCCTTTAAACTCTCACCTTCTGTACTTTTGTCTTCTAAAAATTGAGCTTCCTTTGTTTCAATTATACTGTGTCACAATATCAACATGAACATTGCAACATGACATAACAATGAAACCAGAATGAAGCCATTTCGAAATGTTGACATCAAGGTAGCGTGGCCGAGCGGTCTAAGGCGCTGGTTTTAGGCACCAGTCATTTCGATGGCGTGGGTTCGAATCCCACCGCTGCCAAAATGTTTTGAATTTCAATGTTTTTTCTAATGTAAATAGACTTGTTTGCAAACAGCCCTTTTGCTCTCATGGCCATTGTTTTATGAATTATTGTTTTAAAAAGAAATGTTATTTGAGAACGAATGATAACCATCAAGTAAAAATATTTTGTACTGAATAATGATACAATACAATGGACATGCTGGATGAGGAAAATGAAGGACAATTTTGAAATAAAGCTCGAAGCAAACTTTGAGTGCACAACAAACATTTCTATCTTGAAGAAAAACTATCGGCAAACAGATCGAAATGGCAGATCTAACAATGCAATTTGACCCATGATATATAGTTGTACCAAAATCGATAACATGATTATACAGGAAATATCGTGTTATTGATTAAAAGGACTCATCATGATATGTACAGAGAGGGAAAAGGTTCCATCTTCCTTGAATTTACCGTTCAAGACGCATAGTTCTGCATCGCCCGAAGATTGAAATACAAACTCCTTCAAATCGTCAGGCTCCGGGGTCAGGCTGTTTCAGACAGATAGATGGAGTACATTTTAGTCGACCCTTTATCTCAATTTTGAAGAAGGTTCGTTGCTTGTTCTTCGTACTGTGTCGTATTGATTATTAGCTCCTTCTAAAATATTCCCATTTCATCCTGCGTTAAACCATGCTCTCAATAATATGATCAACATTCTAGTGATGTAATTTGCTGCGGAAAAAATAAATTCTGTGACATTTGAATTATAAAGTGGGTAGGCAGGAGCAGGTATGGGATTCTGGTCTGGAGGGAAGGGGGAAAGGGCGACGCAACGCCACATGGTTTCCGGACAAGCAAAATTGTTATCACACATTTAGTTGTTTCAAATTATCTGACGAGCCAGTATTTTCAATCCCCTTTTGCATCTAAATTTGAAAATGGAGCATTTTGTCTTGCGTGTTCTGGTTTTGTTATGTCCGTCTATAGAAATGTTGTAAAGTTACCAATTTTCCTGGTAGAGTCGGATTTCTACCATAATCTGATCGATATCATATTGTGAGAACATAATATACAAAAATGCACTGATATCAAAAGTTAGAGTGCATGATACATCACAGAGTCAGATTCTCATGAGGTTTGATCAATCGACCAATTTGGCACCTCTCATGTCGTTCATCACCAAAGGTCAATAGGGCACTCTCATCCGACTACGGTCCGCTGGTCGTCGGTGGTCAATGATCTCCTAGTCGAATCACCGTGTGGATTAAAATTTGATGTCATTGATTTAAGGTTAACATTACTATGATTATACAATGAGAGATAGGTATTGAGGGGGGCACTGGAATCGTGGGGTAGGGGCACTGGTCTTACTCGTTTAAATAAGCCCCTCGATAAGGGGAGGGGGAGGGAGGGAGGAAGGGGTCTATCATCTACGTTCACATTCCATTTCTCTTCTTTATCTACATCTCTCCCCTCTCTCTCTCTCTCTTTTCTCTCTCCCCTCTCTCTCTCTCTTCTCTCACCTTCTCTCCCTCCCTCTTTCTCTTAATGTCTCTTCCTCACCCTTTCGCTTCATCTGTGAAAACTTCATATCCCATCCTCACTTCTTCTCTCTCTCTCTCTCTCTCTCTCTCTCTCTCTCACTCTCTTTCTCTCTTTAGATCTATCTAAATTGCAAATGACCTGAATTATGTCACATTCAAAAGGAGATCGTTTAACCATTTAACAATCGCCTAATTGCTCATTTAGAATCGTACTTAGGCCGCGACCATAGTCGGAAAATGTGTTGTGCATGTCAAAACAAGGCCTTAATGGGAACATAAATCACATGATGACCTTTATCTTAAAGCATCTACTATATATCGCACAGAGATGACCCACTTTCAAAATGGGACATGCATCCACTTCTTAAAATGCCCGGATTGATGGTCCCCTGGCTCTGATGTACCTCCACGACCTGATTACATGAGTATCATGTGAATATAGAGTTAAGGGGATTAAAGGGGAAGTCCACCCGGATTATCATCTTGGTTTGAATAAAATCAGAGAAATGATTCAAACCAATTCGTGAAAGTTTGAGCAATATCCGATTAAAATAGGAAAGCTATGAATTGTTGAAGTTGTCATCAGTGAAACATAATTTGGCGATACCGTGACGTATTTTGGGAGCTCCTCTCAAATTTGCTCTGTACAGAAATATCATAAACTTTCGTTATTTTAAATATCAATAACGGAATAAACTTGTTTTAAACAGGGGTCTTTAAAAAAAATATTTTGAAATAATTATAATTACTTAGGGTGAATATAATTATGTTTGAAAATTAATTTTTTGAATATTGTAAGTACAGTGCAAATGGGAGAATACCTCGCAAAATACGTCACAGAGTTGATTAATCGTACCTTCAAATTGTTATAACCTTCGTTTTTGTAATCGTTTTCGTTTTGCTCAAACTTTCACTGACCTGTTTATCTCATTTTTCTGCTTTTATTCCACCAACTTAATATGAGGGTGGACTTTTCCTTAAAGAGGCGACATAGCTCTTTGGGGAGATATGCCTTTTAGCATTTGCATTAGGAAAAACGTAATCACAATCATTGGAATGATCGACCACTACGAAAAGCAAAGGGTACTGAAAATCGACAGAAAGGCCTGAGGATGCCAACTGGATGCTTATTTTGGGGGTAACAAATATATCCGTTTAATGGTTTTCCTTTTATCGTTAGCTGTTATAAATAAATTCCATGAAACATTGGTTATTTTCCTATCAAGAGCGCTCTTCGTGTTAATTCAATTTCCCAGGGTTGGCACAAAATCTGACATAATTGTGCTATGGCACCAATTATTGCTCCAGGTTTTACTTCGACAAAGATATACAACTAGAGTGAGGGTTTTCAAAGGATTTCAGGTAAGGTTTAGGGTTAGGGTTAGGGTTAGATACAGTGTTTGGTCCGGTGCTGGAGCAGTGAATTGGATTATTGTAGGAAATTGATTGCGGAGCTATTGTTTATGGAACATGGGATAAGCCTACAAACCGATAGAATCTGTTTAATTTTAAAAATGTATAAATATACAAAATCTAGAGTACATACACTGGCGTCAAATGGGGGTCATATGATCACTCTTAGCAAGTAAATAGGCTATCTTTGACTGTTTGCCTGCATAATATGTGACAACATTTTACAGTCTGTTTGTGAAATTAAAGCTTTTAGGATTTTTCCTACCAATAATGACATGTTGAAACTTTTAGTGTTAAACTTTGTAGTACGAAATAAAGATCAGAGGGATCTTTTTTTTTTTCGTACCGGGAGCGGACTCATCACCTTTCTTCAGTTAACTTGTTGGAAATTAAGCTAATGTGTCTGTGCCTGTGGCTGTGAGCACTGTGAATATTTGGCGAGTCAATTACCGGTATACTAAATGACAAAGGTATCATCAATCGTGTAGTAAAGCTCCTGCAAATGTCAAAGAGCCTACAACCATTTCATGGTGTGCCATTTCAGCTTCAAAAATATTTAAAATGTGTAACATCTTAAGAACATATTTGAATGACAAATTTCTGCAAATTTTTTTAAATAAAACTTCATAAAAAATTGATTTCAAGCAGAGTTTCCACCACCAAAAAAAAGAGATTATTTAAAGTTGTGATTGCAAAAACGTGTTGTCACCATACTTCTGTGACCAGGGGATCTCAATAATTCAGGAATTCCACATTTTTATTTTTGTTTTGTTTTGTTGATATATTGATTCGATCTCTTGTTGTCCTAATTTTGTGATACAAACTGCTTCATTGAAAAGAGCAGAGCATAGTCACATATTCAATAACCTCATAAACTGAATTATCTGTAATTCAGAGGAAAAAAAATCACAGTACGTGGAAAAAGAAGTTTGTAACAAATTCTCTAAAGGAATTGTTTTAAATGACAGTTAATTTCACAAGATACAAGAAAGTGTGTTACCGGAATCTACTATCTATAATCAAGGAGAATAGAACACATAATCATGGTATAAAATGTCAAATTTTGTCTTTTGGATTTGTATTATAAGTCTCTGAATACTAGCTGAAACTAGCTGGCAGAGAAACACCTCGTGTACGAGGTTAACATGTATTTATGTAAGTAACATGATGTATTGAAATGAATCTACTTTGTCAATTATGTATTCCTTCCAATTATTCACGGTGTTATATATCTGACAGAATTATTCCTAGACCCTAGAAATCCCCTTTATTATACACCAACATGTCAGACAAAATGTCAGACGAGATTAAATTGTAATACTAGAATACTCTAGAGTTTGACTGGAGAGGTCTTTCCTGATAGCATGTTTCTAGCCAGAGATTAATTACGCAATTTCTATCTAGGTTTCAAGAGCAGGCGACGTTGTTTTTTCAAATGTAACCCAGTTTATTTTCTCATTTTATAAAGAAAACACGGATCGGGTTTTCCCGCGCTCAGCTGGTAAACTAGATCATGTGATGGAAGAGGTATATGTTACCCGTTATGATAACGGTACGGGCAGAAATGTTGCTGGTGGGTGGGGGTGGGGTATATTGCCATAATATCAACTTTGCCGTATGTAAAATTAGTGGGTGAGCGAAGCGAGCGAGCGAAAAATACGGATACGGACACTTGATGCGAAAATCTTGTCATGAAATATGTTAATTGAAGAAATATGAGCAAATACATTGCTACTCGAATGTGGGGTAACGGTTACTCGAATATTGTTAAATTCCAAAATTTCGAGGAACTGCAGGTTCACATGCCCCTCTTCCTACTTCCCGTAAGCCTGTGTTCAAAGAAAAATAAGAAATTTGGAATTTATGTTGCTATGTTTCTCTTGTTATAGGCATAACAATCGATTTTCATTATCATAAAGGGGAATTCACTAAGGTAACCATTGAGGATGCACATTTGAAGTTGGATTAATTATCAGCGTTGAACCAAAGATGACGTGTGTGAGCGTGTGTGCGCGTGCGTGTGTGTTTGTGTGAATGTGTATAGGTGTGGGTATGTGGGTGTAATCACCTTTAAATATAAAGTCGAGTTCCGGTCAGGACAAACAAGTACGTTGTCAGTGATAGAAACTCATATGGAGGTCATTTTGGAATGATTATTTAATACATAAGAAATGATGTATAAAGTGAGGTTTTGAAATCATCAATGAAGAAAGAAAAAAGCAAATTTTCCTGAAAGTCACATGCACTACACACAAAAATGACTGTGTGTAATTGACTACACACAGTCATGTGGCATGAAAGTTTGGTTCAAACCCATCAGGTATTTCTTGCCATCTTTCGAATATGAGAGCATTAGGAGAGCAATAGTTTTTTTCAAGGGATATTCTTTCAAACTGACATAAAAGGCAATCAGAAGGAATTTATTCCATCTTTAGCAGAAACCAATCTTCTCTTAAACGTACGGATTTTAGATGATGCAATTGACACCACACTTCTGTCGCACATTGTCATGATATAGTGATGAGACAGGTTTTAATGACGTCATTGACGAGGTCAAGACACTATTCTCAGAGAGGATCCAGCGCAGCCTCCACTTCCAGTGAACCAAGGATCATGTGTTCAAGAATGTCTCACTTCTGCTGATTCCTTTCTTATCATGATGGATCATGGACGCAGGAGCAAGGGGTAATGGAGGGTGTGCTTGAAGTGCTTGAAAGGGTGCTGCAGGGGTGCAGACTGCCACTCCCACCTCTCCTTGAGGTTTTTGAAGGGGTGCCGTAGGGGTGCTGCAGGGGTGCAGGGTGATGACTGCCACCCCTCCTCCTTGAGGTGCTTGAAGGGGTGCCGTATATAGGGGTGCTGCACGGGTGTTTCAGGGTTTTGCAGGGGTGCTGTGTAATGATACACTCAGTGTTTGTATTGAGTCTGATTAGAAATTCTCACCTCTTTTGAAGTTCCTTTCTTATCATAAGCCTAGGGTTTATGAACGTAGTATCTGGTGTAATGGATGGTGTGCTTCAGGTGCTTAAAGGGGGTGCTACAAGGGTGCTGGGGGATGAGCCCCTTTCTCCGAGCGCTGGATATATAGAAAATATTTAATGTTTTGCACTGTTTTATTTCATCTGAATTCTACATTCCAAATCCCCCCTCCCGATATTTAGTATAATTATCTTCTCTCTGTTTCACCTCTACCTTATTTCTCTATGATTACCACACCGTTTCTCTTCTCTCCCGCTTGCATAAATGAATTCCACTTCTCGCATGTAAAGTGGCTCGGATTTATTCCCTTTCGGCTCATTAAATCATAACCATGTTCGGGTAATCTTGACAGGCACACGTAATATATGGCATTCGTTGCCGAGTTTGCTGAACCCGCTTTTGACATACTTGCACTTTTTGGCATCCACTCAATGCCCATAGCCCAATCTCTTCACCGTTAGGCACTATGTGAGCCTCTTCTTTCATATTCAGAAAATGGTAACATTGTATTTTATCATCCCACACGGGTTCACTGCCCATCCACACCCTTTTAGAGATGCGCCATCCTCTATCCGTGGCTTAGCAAGGGTACAGCCATCGAGAGGGCACTGGTATCATTGGAGTGGGGGGGGGGGGGGGGGCACCTGTCTCCCGATGTGAATAAAAACAGAGGAGACAACAAGACTCTAGAGAACAAGATGCCGAGAGCGACTGCGTATCAGCTAGTATGCCTCCGCCTGTCTGACCAATACTAATGAAACCCATAATTTTTATTTAATCTGTTCATGCTCGTACATATATTACTTGAACCCAGTTTGGTCGGCATCGGTTCACTTTTTGGGGTAGGTTATCACATTACATGTGTAATAAGATATTTTCAGGGAATTCGGACACTTTCATGACCCTGTGATATTCCGCCTTTGACCTACTGGTATTACACACCTAAAATCAAATCAGTTCATCCTTGCATGTTCATACACATTGTCCAAGTTCGGTTAAAATCTGCTCATTAGAAAGAGTTATCGCGGTAACGACGAACGGGAATGATGGGGGACATACGGACGGCCAGACGGACGGACAACCAGAAAACATATTGCCTTCGGCACCACGTACCTTTGGCGGCGGAGGCATAGAAAGGCTGTAGTGTGGGAGTTTTCGTTTTGTCTTCTTTTCACTTTGCCTTTTCAACCCTATCTCTCTCTCCCTCCATCCTCTCCCCCACCTCTCTTTTTCTTTTTCCCCTCTCTAGCTCCTTACCTCATATCGTTCATAAAATAAGACCAACGGGTCTCAAAATTGCTAATTATGTGCAACAATTTAGCTCACTGTGGTCTAGCATAACTCTCTTAAAAATGACATGACAATCATGCAGTAGATAGAGACAACCGAAACGAAAACGTAGTTTTATGGTTTATTTTGAATCTAGATCATTTAATGACTAAATTCTAACATCCATGCATGTTCAGAATCAATACAGATCAATACATGACTGTATAATACTTATACATCATTAAATTATGGTCTTGATAACAATAAATCTCTACATAATTCACATAATTCAACTATAGCTCATTCATGTATAGTGTACACATTCCTTCATTTCACAAGGATGGACATTTTGTCCAAATCGTCACAATGATCTAGACAGGTAATACATGTACCGGTACTCATCTCATCGGAACTATCCAATGACTTTATGAAATCAACCGAGAATGAATTATTCAATTTTCGAAATTCCAATTTTATACATATCTCTGACGGGTCACAGAGTTGGAGAATGCTGAATTGTAACAAGTGAAAATCAATACAAGAGGACATAGATGTAGTTGTTTGAATAAACTGGTTCTTCTTCCTCACAATAATTTGAAAACCGCATCACTGAAAAAACCATGTACACAGAAGGATTTTTAAGTACATATGTCTCACATATGATGATATGAATGAAATTTCATAAGACTGTTATATAACTTCCTGAAGAATTTCGCATCAAAACTGTAATTAATGTAACAAATTAACCCCTAGTTGTTCAATCGGTATAAATAGACAACTTGCTGAAAATGCGCTTAAGTCTGCCATTCAAGGATTTAGGATCGTTCCATCTTGCTGTACTACATATGTACATGATAGCCATGCCCCCCCCCCCCCCCCCCCCCCCCCCAATGACTCGATTAATTTCAACTGAGCCTCGAACTTGAGGAAATAGCCAACAACACATGATTATTAACACTGCTATACATGCAATAAAGGCTTCTGGCCTTCTCTCATTTCAAAAAAGCAAATGATCAATGAATTTGCAATTCGCCTGGGAGAAAATCTAACATGAACGTTTGATATACCGGTACACACCTGCTGAACGAATATTATAGGCTTATAATTAGGATAGAATTTGTTTTGGTAAAAACATCAGACTTCTGTTAAAGAGGAATGCAAAATACCTCAGTCGAAACGTAGAGACTAACGCAAGACCAACAAAAATACCAACTAAGCAATAACATAACATGTAAACTTCAAATGGCCAGGAATATGGAGGTTTTGGAGTCAGTTTGGTAGCTAGACTTTGGTATGAAAAAAATTCAAATTAAATGAAAACCATTACAAAAGAAAATGAGTTAACACCCACATAAGAGTCTTTTTCCATATCATTGTGGGAACGTACAACAAAAGAAATTCAGCAGCCAGACTGAGTGCTTACGAGCGACAATACCTTCATCTAGTCTAAGGAAAATTTGACATTTCTATTTTTATCAACTATCGAGGGATCAACCATTTACAGGACCTGACAGTGAACACTTTCATGTTTAGGATAGATTCCAAAGACCAATGATGACATTGCTGAGTCACTACACAAATAATACTTTTATGCTATCATTTTAAATTAAATTGACATTAAAACATTTAGGACAAACTCATAAGTACTAGTAGTGGTTTATTATGAAACAGAACCCTGTCACTGCCAGTGAGCAACCTCACATAACATTGAGAGAGAGAGAGAGGGAGGGAGCCATTGTCAACAGGCATATCATTAACAGATTAAGGACAAATTTAAGAAAATAAACAACTGAAGTTGGATTCAAGGTACCTGAATGGTTTAACACAAAGAGAAAAGTTGACAATTAGTTCCAACATAGCTTACAAAAAATATAAATATGTTACATAATTACTACAAAGAAATCTCCTTTCATCATAATGATTACCTGGTATTTTGCTCAGCCAAATACCTCAGAAACATTACACTATTAATGAACCCATCATGCAAATATTTGGTAAAAATCGTTCTCTTGAAATAATATATGAGGAATATACATCACACAAACAACATACAACATTTACAAAATAATTCTGACAATACTGCACATATCCCAAATATAATCAAATCAATGCGGAGTCATAAATTATTAAAAGAAATTGTGGAAATCAATTAAATAATACATGAAAGTGGGAACATAATTTCTATTATTAATCATAACTGTTATGTTTCATTTTAGAACTTACCAAATCACAAAGATACATGCACACACCATTTTGCATGCATAATCATTGTAGATTACATCTTCCAAAACAAAAAAGAAAGAAAAAGGAACATGTGTACATAGCCAAACTTTCAATTTGAGTAGTAGATTATGATTAGATCAGTTAGGAGAAAGCACTTGTACAAATAACTCACAAATATCCACAGGTCTTTTAAAGTTGCTCAAGCGTGGGTATAGAGGGCAGCACACGGAGGTACATACAGGAGCGTAATAACCATTGGATCAGTGTTATGTAGGGATAGGGAGTGATCACCAAGTTGCCTACTTCATGAACGGCTATATACCCACGCATGAACATCTTTAAACATAGATAAGTCCCACTTTTGTGCATTTTAGAATGATCAATGTCAAAGTGATGGGGGTGTTTCATGAATATCATTTGTTTGCCCTCTTGAAAAGAATACATGTACTTCCACCTGTGTTCAATAGAATGCCCCGTTGGTGCAGAAATGAATAAAGATTTTACATAACTTTATGAACACATGTCCAGCATTCAGCTTGATGGGTTTCATGTTTTTTTTATAAATGACCTTTGACCTGCCATTGCACATATTGTATCTCTGAAGTGGTTTATAGCAATCCACCAGGGGGTGTTTCGCAAAGACTAAGATTGACTTTAAGTTGGACTTAACTATGGCAGGCCGTTCATGCTACTGGTTGCTTTCACTGTTGGTCTCTCAATTATGATCTTTAGATAATAATGCAATAATGAACTATCAAAAAAGATAACTTCTGTAGATTTGTGACCACAATGTGGCCAGGAATGGTTAAAGGAACCAGTGGCATTAACGGCCTGCCATAGCCAAGTTCAACTTGAAGTCGATCTTAGTCTTTGTGAAACACTAAACTGGTATTAGTGGTGCCTCCAAAAGTTGGGGTGAATGAAAAATATCTAAATACATTCTAGCTGTGGACCTACACTCTAACACCTAATCACATCATGAATTTGAATACTGAAAAGTGACAATTTAATGCCACATTAAGGTGGTCTCTTTGAGCAGATTGAACAACCATTAAAGGTACTATGTCCCATTTGCAGGCCCCAAAATGAAAAGGTTAAATTCCAACGGCATTTGAAAGATAATACTAATTTAGAACTTCCCTAAAAAAGGTGGGGCTTGAAAATGTCTTCAAGTGGGAAAATAATGACCATTAGTTGTCAAATCGACTTAGGAGCTATAGAGCCAATAAGTAATATTCTTGATTTTCAGACCATTGTACCGAATGGTCATATGTTTTATGCTGCGCAAAGATTCAATCAGTTTAATTTTGGCCATCACAAGAAGTGTGTTATTGATGTAGACAAATGCTCATGTACCCTTTACAGCTCATGTTATGTATATTATTACCAAAGAAGAAAAAAAGCCAGTCAGTCACTCAATAGTGTCTGACAGTGAAGTCTAGCAAATAAACGGGTTTCCTTGCATAATTTGAATATTAGGACACTGCTAACGTTTACATTTCACAGATAGGACATACATGACATATTCATAATTCCTGCAAAGTTCTACAGAATTTGATGTTGGCTGCAAAAGGGACATAGTACCTTTAAGACTTCAGTATAGCATTCCAGCTATGGGTGGGGCAGAGCTAAAACAACATTTCAAAACAGATAGTTTTTTCCATAAGTACATCACATTACAATCAACTAAATATATAGAATATAAATTTACAATACCAACTCTGAAACGAGATTTGCACATATTCAACAAAAATATATATTTTCTTTGATAGTGCTTAAGAATATCTACTATCATTTAGCAATTTGGGGATAAATTTGGTGAAAATCCCAAAGCACACTGTTCAACACTTTCATTCAAAATGACTTTAACGCTACATTATTTCCTCTACCTAGATAACCCGACAAAAGATTTTCCCATCTGTATTTACGTGAACTGAATTCTGACCGTTCCAGTACCTTCGATCATTCTGTCATTTAACTATTCAAAAATAAATATACTGTACAAAACTGGTCCAATTTCTAATAAAGGCCTTCTCTTTAAAGTACCTGGTGCAGCTAAATAGTTTGTACATATCAACAAATAATATAATTTCATAAATGTAATGCTTTCTGGGAGAAATTTCAATTGTTTAAACATATTTGTGGCTTACAGATCAATCTTTATCTCCTGGGTTCAAGCCACAAATATGTTTAAACAAATAATACAATGTTATCAAGGACTATTCACTGGACACTCAACATTTCATCATGTTACTTTGTATCAACTTGTAGTAGATGAATGAAAATGAAAAAGGTATTGGGAATGAAATTTAAGGACAATCTAATAAGCCTCAATTAGTACTGTGTAGAAAAACATAAATCGTTCTCGTTAATTTTATGGGAGTTTTTATTGACCGGTATTGAGATCTGACTAGCTGCAAAATGAAAAAGACAGTAACATCTACCCACTCAGCGAAAAACAGATGTTATGACACTAGCTTAAGCAAAAGAGCGGTCACAAATAATTTCTTTCGAGAGGGGGGCACTGACAGATTTTATGAAAGTAGAATGGGCTTCGTGTAATGAACACAATACGTGTAGACTGTAATAGTGCATATACACTATAGATAATGCATGAACAGAAAGGCATTATAAATAATTACATGTATATAAGCAAGCAGGTTACAGGAACATACACTAGTGTATTCAAGTAAATAATCAACATGGAATGCTACAGATAGATTCTAAGCCATTATGTAGATATACATGTACATGTCTGAAAGATTTTTTTATGGAATGAACATTTTATTTGAAGTGCAAAAAGGCTATACATTCTTTGTGTCCAACCTATTCATAACATTCATAATTGCAGGGGAAAGTGTTGCTGAAACATGGTACAGTCAAACCTGCTTTAGTGACCACCTGTCTACAAAGACCACATTTTTGGTTTCCCTTGAAAATGGTCTCTCATTGAAACCTGTACTAAAGGAACCTGTCTACAAAGACCACTTTTTTAGTTTCCCTTGGGTGGTCGCTATAGACAGGTTTGACTGTACAATGATAATATATATGATATATAATCAAAATATATGTTGTACCATCAGGCCTCATCCAGATACGACGCAGTTTTTGTATAATGATGTAAAGTTTAATACAAGTCACATTTCTGTATCTTATAACACAGGAACCTTTGTTGCGCGAAGCTGACAATCATATTACACATAAAATTAAACCGGTGGCGGTTTAGTGCCTCATATCTGAACGAACCCATAGTGTAAAGACCTCACAGACACGCCCACAAAACCTGTTCATAGTACACACCGACTATTCAAGTAGGCCTCAGGTTGCATCATGTAGGCCAACAGCATTTCTCCTGTATAATGTTACGGTTTGACATTGCCTGCTGTTTTATCGGTCGAGCTTGTAACTCTTTGTACGAAAAGGCTCAAACTTGTACAATTTCTGTATCTCACCCCGCCGGACATAATTAGGTTTTGGTATGAAAAGTTACATACCGGTATGTCTCTCTGACTTACATTTCGCATTCTATGGATAAATCTTCTTGATAGACCATACACATGAGGGGTTAACTTCTGAAGGACCAGATTGACTCCCACTGTACAGTGTCTCTCGACTACCCATCGTTCTTGCCAATGGTAATTAATTCAACATCATTTTCTCCGACCAGCGTTGGGGCGACGACTTGATTTGAACTGTGCTTCCTCCGACAGTCTGGCTATCTCCTGGCCAAGAGTGTCAATGTTTTCCTGCGATGATGAATTCAAAAATATAAATGAAATTGAACATATTCTTAAATCTGCAAAACTTGTTATGCATACGTGTATATTTTGAAATTTCATATGTACATGTTTAGTAAAGTCATCTATTAATGATATTTTGTTTACTTCAAACCGAAAGTGAAAACTGAAAATGATTTAAGTGTATGCAGGTGTTTTTGTTTCATTGCACTATACATCATGCATTGCTTTTCTACATGTACATGTATCTAGACAAATAAAGCTTACAGTTTATATTAGCATACTTGAAGGAGGGGCAAGCGGGGGTGGGGGGGGGGGGGCAATTTGCCCCTCCAACCAAGTAAATAAATTTTCAACCATTTTTTTATATTCCAGTAGTTAGCAGGTCTGGAAATCACTTTAAATGTCCTTCATTGTGAGATTGCACGTGGAATCACACAAAGTTCAGATATATTCTCTATATACAACATATTTATTCACTTTCTTCCCAAAGTAAGTCATTTTGGGCAATACCCCCTCTGTAATGAAAACCAGTGCTCTTAAAAGTGGTTCTATTTAATACTGAACTGCATGGATCACATTAACCTAAAATATTTTGCCCCTGCTACATAGGAAAGGCTTTAACACTGAATTTGACTCACCTTAAGGGTAATATTTTTGAGGAGTGTATCCTCTAGTACTGTTTGAAGCTTGCGATTGATCTCTAACGAGAGGTCAAGGGTCATATTGGGGTCAACTGAATGTGACCCGTAGAGGGTGGACATGATGCCACTCTTTTTGGACATCTGAGCCTGTCGGATGAAAAAAGGGGGGAAAAGAAAAATGCTGTAATGAACGAAACACTGTCAGAACCATGGAAGATAAATATCATCTCTAAATTTAAGGTTATCCCCTGAAATGCAAAGATTGCATTTGTGTACCGGTATTCAGTAAATACATCTACATGCAGTTAGGGTTCGCTTCCCTTAATCATATGGGAAAGCATAGAGACATAATGTCACATGTTTAGAATGAGGAGGGCAAAAATACACTTTAATACCGGTACACAGTTCATGCCCTTCTTGTTTAATACAAACAAACAATACCACTATATCATTAGAGAATATTATAGTGTGATTTTCACAACACAAAACAAATACTCATATACTGTAGAAACCTAGAAAGGATATCAAAATTAAGCATTGAAGCTGTAGGATTTTGTGCAAAATTTCTAAAACATATAAGTGTTGAAATATATCTATAAAGCCCTTTCATTTGAAATTTTTTATTTTTTATTGAAGCAGCTCAAGTAAATCGATCATTAGATGATGACTTTTTGATGCAACACTGTTCAATCATGTTTTCCTATAGACATAATATAACAGCATTTCAGGAAAGAATACTTCAGGTTCAAGAAATTAAACTTAACTATACTGTAATATATGGGTCGTTGAAGTACGATTAGTACATTTCAGAGCAGCTGAACACACACAAAATAAATTTAAACAAACAAACATAATGTAAAGCTGACACTGCTCTGGATAATCAAAAACTACGGTAATCATACATGTAACGTACAACAAACCATCCCAAAGGAAATTCCACTCCTTCTACAAAAAGTATATTTTAAAGCACCTATGAATTTAAAAGAAACTTTATAAATGAACAGTGTATCTAATTATCTAAGGCATCATAGTTGTTTTCTGGTTTACCATCTATGTAGAATCAGAAACAAAATTTGGTTGCAAATAAAGTCACACTCTAACACTGCAAATTTTCTAACTAAAAATATGTCAATCAGTAAAAAGAGAAACAGAAAAACAACTAAAACGAAGTACAAGAAAATGGCACAAGCGAAATGAAAAATACTATGAGGTTTGGTATAGACAACAAAGCTATAATGGGCTACACAGAGAGTCATCAGGCAAGGAAATTTAGAACTCATGCAACATGCAAATATTGAAACACTTTTAAGGCTGCTCAAAAAGGTTTTTTTATGACTTTTAAAAAGGGCGTGATTGATAGCCAGACATTTTAAAAGGCAAGCCAATTCAATATTTAGCAAGAGATTTTGACCGATTCTGCCTTTTAACACTTGGATGAATTGATGAATGAAAAAAGGTAGACAATTTTGTTAAAGGAAATTGCAAAACCTGTGATCCTAATTTCAGTAAACAGCTTATTATTGATAAAGCAAGAATATTAGAATTAGCACTTCATGAAAAAACATGCAAACTGATGCCAGTGCTAACAAATAAGGTCTGTCCATACAACAAAAATTATTCTTTTCAAAATAATCCTGTCAATTATGCATTATTTGTCATCTTTTTTTGTGATATGATCTAATATTTATCCTAAATGATGCTAAATAATAGTTTTCTGAAACCTTTATAGCATAAGGGACAATACATTTTTTTTTTCTTCGATAAAGAATAAATAATCAACCATATATAGTGCAGCTCAAATATTGGAAAAAGGAAGAAAGGGAAAAAAAGAAGATATCATATTCATTCATCATGAACCACGTAAAATCAATGAAATGAAAACAACAAAACATTCCAGGAACTCAATAATGCAAACAAAAAATGGGAGAAAATCAAATGAAATATGATGATTATTCCTGCGTGACCTTACCATGGTTTTCCGTACAAGTTTTTTCTATGGCAGGCATGGTAAGGAAATGAATGGAGAGAGTTAGGGAAATAAAAATATCATGATACAAAAAAAGAAAAAGAGATAGAAAGATGATGATGGTACAGGCATATTACATGAGCTCCGAGATCCCCCTTATGTCAAGATAACATGTACGGTACATACTCGATCATGCTTTTAATGAATCTATAATGATCCTCATTATTGACTTAAAGTCCACAAAAATTGTGGGCATTTAAATTCTACCAGCATCTCAGAATAGTGTCTATAATATCATCAGTTTTTAAGTTTGAATACTTTGGACTGTTCTGATTACATATCCTGTTAAGCTCTTGCAAATTTTACAGGGAAGGGAGTGAAAGATGTTACCTACATGATGTTCATATCCTCATTTACTTTGTTTGACAAAATGTAGAACTTTTCAGATGATTTTTTGAAATGATCATTCTATCAAACAATAAAAATTGCCAAGGTACTGAATTAAGTGAGAAAGAGATAGAGAGTGGGGGTGGGGGCGGGGGCAGGAGAAAGTGAGAGGGAGAGGGGAGAGAGAGAGAGAGAGAGAGAAAGCGATAGAGGGAGAAAGAGTTACAGATGTGTTTTTTAAAGATAAATACAAATACTTAATAGGAATTTTCTTTAAGTATTGGACAAAAGCAAACAAGTCAACGCAAAGCGTAGCATCCCCTCGCAGGGTACAAATGGCCTACATACCGTACGTCAGAACAAGTTACCTCCATTGGACTATACTACTATATTACTAGGCAAGGAAGTTAACCACATTTTCACATATATAATTAGGTGTTTTTGCATAGTTAATGAGCTATGACCTTTCACCTTTGACCTACATACTCAGAAATCGAATTTGTCAAACATTACTCAAGTTATCGAATGGAAACCATATTCGCATATTCAATGAAATATGACCTTTGACCTACATACTCCGAAATCGAACTTAGGCTGTGTTTTGATACCATGAACCTTCATATCAAATTTCATTAAAATTCGTCAAACAATACTAAAGTTATGGATCAGAAACCAGATTTGCATATTTAATGAGCTATGACCTTTGACCTACATACCGTACTCGGAAATTGAACTTAGGCTGTGTTTTGATACAATGAACCTTCATATCAAATTTCATTAAAATCCGTCGAACAATACTTTAAGTTATGGATCGGAAACCAGATTCGCATATTTAATGAGCTAAGACCTTTGACCTACATACTCGGAAATTGAACTTAGGCTGTGTTTTGATACCATGTACCTTCGTATCAAATTTCATTAAAATTCGTCAAAAATTACTCAAGTTATCGATTGGAAACCAAATTTGCATATTTAATGAGCTATGACCTTTGACCTACATACTCGGAAATTGAACTTAGGCTGTGTTTCGATACCATGTACCTTCATATCAAATTTCATTAAAATCCGTCAAACAATACTAAAGTTATGGATCGGAAACCAGATTCCCATATTTAATGAGCTATGACCTTTGACTAACATACTCGGAAATTGAACTTAAGCTGTGTTTCGATACCATGTACCTTCATATCAAATTTCATTAAAATCTGTCAAACATTACTAAAGTTATCGATTGGAAACCAGATGTGTATTTTTTCGCATATTTAATGAGCTATGACCTTTGACCTACGTACTCCAAAATCGAACTTAGCCTGTATTTTGATATCATGTACATGTACCTTCATATCAAATTTCATTAAAATCCGTAAAAACATTACTGAAGTAATCGATCGGAAACCAAATTTGTTACGGACGGACGCATGGAAGGAAGGAAGGACGCACGGACGGACGGCAGCGTTTCTATATCCCCTCCGACTTCGTCGGCAAGGGGATAATAAAAACCTTATTTTCCACACCCTTCCAATTTCAGTTCAACAGGGGTCAAATCTGCCGCAGTTATGCCAACGCAATCACATGTGGAACTGTCCATAATATATTATGAGTAGGAGTAGAATTTAAATATGACTAAGGTTTACGACAGTACTTGACTAAAAGTATGACTAAAAAATATTAGGCTTGTGAGCAGCACTGGTAATTAAACAAATTATAAAGCACTGCTGAGCACAAGTGGCAAAATAGAATCATGCATTAATTTTGTTTCCATTCAACTTGCAAGGCTTTCTGGGGAATATAACAATATAATTCTTTAAACATAAAAATGACATATAAACAAGAAGTAGGCAAGCACATAATTGAAGAAAAAAAATCCTGACCAATTTATCTTTACCCATAAATTCTTGCTATATATTAATATCTAATTAATATTAGTTTCCAAAACCTTCCAGAGTAATGTGTATACACACCAATCATTCCCCAAATTATAATGAGCAAATAGATGTAATATAAAAATGAATTTGTTAATAAGATGAATACTTTTTCTCAAACAATGCACAAAATAAATATTTTCTCGCAATCCAGATTCTATATTTTGGTGTTGATCGATATAAGACCTCTTTAGCTATTTCAAATGAAAGTCTTGATTCGCAGAATGCTCGTATGGTTTTTTTAATATTTATATCGTCTTGTATAATAGCTGAAGCGTGAGCCATGCTTAAAGATAAAGTTGAATTCTGGTCATGCGATTGCATTGTGTAAAAAACGTTGTGGAATCAATCAGAAGGTTGATCATCTAGCATATAAGTATTGGTGTGTACTGCAAGGTTCTAGAATCATCAAAATGATAAGAAATTTTGCCCAGTTTTGGTAAAGTAACATGCACTGTACACAGAAAGATGTATATGGTATGATACCAACATGTGGCATAAAGATTTTAATGATGTTACATGCCATATGTTGAATATTAAAGCATTTGAAGAGACATGCTTTCAGGGAACATTTTGATGTTCTTCTACACTTGCATAATAACAATGATAACGCTCACAAATAATTGTTCACCTCTTCCCAGAACTCAACCTTCTCTTTAATTATTGCAAAGTCATTGTGAATAATGCGTACTCCACGTAAGATGATGTCATCAAGTCGATAGCTAGTTTTTAGGTCGACAACTTCCCAATTTCAAAGCTTTAGATCTCAAGGTTATAGAGAGAACTTTTACTCATCCGACAGACACTTAAAAAATATCATGTATTTATATCATTGTGATGTATGTTTTACAAGCTTTCAGTTGACATATAATTCATCTATTGCATTTTTAACTTCTAACAGGGTCTATCAGGGGATACAACATGAGAGGGCTTACTTTGTTTTCATCGCTGATGGCTGGTATGAGGGCCCCTGCTTCTTCTCTCATGATGTACTGCTGAATAATCCTGCAGAAAAAAAAACATCGTTATCTCATTAACATACACAGCTCAACACTATAATAATCAATCTACATTTGCCACTCTCCACCCAGGTGATAAATGGGTACTGGTAGGAAGGAATTCCTTGAATGCTGTGAGCGCCGAAATCGGCAGCCTAGCATAGCCGGGTAATATTGGAGGGCCTTGAGCACCTTGCATGGTGGATATGTGCGCTATATAAATATGTAGATAAAATGTGGGGGTACTTCAGAATTTAGAGGATCATTTGCCTTCACCCTTTATAATAATGATCCTCTAAATTCCGAAGTACCCCCACATTTTACCTACATGTGTTTTTTCTTTCTAGTGATATAGCTATGTTCTTTATTCATCTTTCAAATACTAATACATGTACATGTATGTGCAATATTCTTAAAATAATCCACTTTATATAACAACAGGTATGGAACGTAGTACAAGTGTCATAGTAAAATGGTTTAAAAAGTAGACTGGAGATATAACAGGCATCTTTAAGCAAGGGGTTATACGTAAATTGCCATTTACAGTTTTATAACTTTCTTATTCTTCAGCAAATGTTCTCAAACTGTTAACTCATCTCTTCCCATCAGTTTTTCTGTATGCTTTTTTTTAAAGCCAACTTTGTCATATTAGAGTAGACTTCCTTGTTAACCTAACCTGATCTGGCACAAGAGAACTTTGTATGAAGGCTTTTGCAACAACTTTCAATCCAATATTGTTTTCACCACCAGAACAGATTATCTTAAAGCCATCGTTTAACAATGTTTAATCTGAGATGCATGGCCCTACGTGTTATCAGTGTCTGCGATATGGTGTAATATTGAAGCCCTAAAAAGATTGCGCTTCAAAACGATCATGAAGTGCCTCAAAAAAGTAAAAATCTATGAGTGACCGGTTTCACCATACTCGTTTTCCCCATTAGACTATAGTGTGGTAAAATCTGTTAGGAAAACAAATTTTGAAATTATGATTTCCAATCATAAATATCTTGATAATCAGACAGGCGATCGATCGGCTTGTAAAAGTCATGAGGTTTCTGACTGACCTAAAGGTTTATGAATAATATCATTTTGTTTCAGAATCTGAGACAAAGATACCCAATCCCTTTAAAGGGCAATCCAACCCTTATAATAAGTTCATTTTTATGAAAGCATAATAATAAGAAAAACAGAATGACGAAAGTTGGAAATAAATTGGACAAATAATAAGTTAAGAATATTTGAAAAAACCCTCCTGCGTCATAATCTTTTGAACAATTTAAATGTTTAGTTCTTTTATATATTGAAACAAATGGGGAAAGTTGTTCGCCACTACATCACAAAGACATTGCCCATTAAGTCAATTTGAAGAGCCCATACCTATAGTGATTAAACATTTTAACAAATCATAACTTTCTCCCTCTTTCGACTTTGCGATTTCATTCAAACTTTCACCAGTAACATACTTCTCTGACTTTTAATACTCTAGAGCAGTTTGTTATCAAAGCTGGATTTTCCCTTAAATCTTACTTGGATTTCTTCTGTAACTCTTCAATGAGTTGACAGTTGTGTTCCTGAAGAAACTCAATTTTCTCTGCTTTCCTCTGCATCTGCTTCTGAAGCCTGACGATTCGATCCACCAGCATGGCCTTGTCGATACCAGGGAAGTCGTTACCACCAGCTATCGCTATAGTGTGGTCCTGCAATCACAAAGATACCAAAAAGGCTCAACACATACATGTACAGTGTAAGGTGGTGAAATATAAGAGAAATAATACAGTGAAACCTGTCTATAAAGACCACTCAAGGGAGACAAGAAAGGCGGTCTTTATACCGGTAGGCAGATGGTCTTTAAGTACAGGTTCCTTTAGTACATATTTCAACGAGAAACAATTTTCAAGGGAGACAAAAAATGTGGTCTATGTAGACAGGTGGTCTTTGTAGACAGGTGGTCTTTATATACAGGTGGTCACTAAAGCAGGTTTGACTGTACATGTACATATATATATATATATAATCTGGGCCCTGTAATATAAAGAGTTGACATTGATAATCAATGGCAACTATCTATAAGACAGGGACCCAGGACCTGGCCTGTATTATCTCTGTTTCCTTGCTTGAAAGTAAAAGCAGGAGGTAATATTTCATTGAAAATGTTTTGAAAGGGTTTCAACATGTTGCGCTTAATACTAGAAAATGCCCTCTACAAAACGGGAAGATGCCAGAATGTTATAATTTATAAAAGTAAATCTCCATTATACAAAAAAATAAATTCAAAACCTGAATTGCTTAATCATTAAAGGATTATCATTATTTGTATGATAGTTGAAAGGAAAGTTGAAAATGGAAAGTAAAGGCTTACGATTGTAAAACTGTAATTTTGGAACTTCATTTTACAGAACGTTAGACTAAAGGCAAACTAATCAAATAAATGATTTGTTCTTACAAAGAGTGCTAAATTTTGTCAAAAGACATTTGTACTCTCAATACCGAACACACTTTTCTTCTAATATAATCATCTAAATATAACACATAGGGGTGGTATTCTCAAAAGTGGACTAATTTTAGTCCATGGTGTAATCCTCCGACTAAGTATGGAATGCCATACATGTATGACCATTGGAATATATTTTGAATAATTTGATATGTCCCTCAATTACCATGATAACATAATTATATCATAGTTATATTGTTGTTTATTAATAATGTTATTACATTATATTTCAATTTAGTGAAAGATTAAATTATTCAAAAGCATATTCATATGGACACTTGGCATTCCATACTTAGTGGGTGGATCAAACCATGGACTAAAGTAAGTCCTCTTTCGAGAATACCACCCCTAGAGTTTTGCTTCTTTTGCCTTCCTTCGCACCTGGCCTGACTGAGGGGAGTCATCCTGCCTGCCGACGCTGCCTCCCCCGCTGCTCCCCGACGAGATGTTCACTGTACCACCGTTGAGGGTGCTGTTTCCCAACGTATCCAGGGATCCCGTGGAGCTGGTCCTGGACTCGGAGCTGAAGTTCTCCTTGTTGCCTGCCGGAGTTCCGCCGCCGCCGTTGTCGGACTCCAGGGATTCTATCCTCTTCTTTGCAAGTTGCAGCTGACGAGTTAGATCCTGAAAAGGAGTCGGATTGATTGAAATCAAAGAGAGTGAAATGCAGGTTATGTGACACATGCTCTTACAATTGTTGGGAGTGAGTTGGGAGTGAAAGAACTGGTAGTGGTGCTAATACAGAAGGCTAGGAGCCGGGGGTTGTGGAACAGCATGATCGCCAAAGTCAAATGATATGGCAATTAGAGAGAGCTCTTACAATAATATGTCTCCGGTCAATTGCGTTTACCAACCAATTTTCTAACTTTGACCCTGGATCCAAGAGAATTCTCAAATCAAGCCTTACTCTACATCTCATCTAAAACCAAATTACAACTTAACTCTCAACACAACCCTTTATCTTTGAAGAAATAAAGTGCAGCATTTATTCATACCTGTCGACCTTTTAATAGCAAAACTTATTAATCTCTCAAGGTAAAATTGTGAATACACTGTACTTTGTATACTTTTCACACAGATTATCTCAGAAAGAAAGAGGGTTTAGGGTTTTCAAGAATAGCTTCAAGACAACAAAATAGTCATCATTCCTTCAACATATGGAAATGGTTGGCAGCTATGCTAATGTTGCCAGATGAAATGTTGGGTCATCATTTTAGAGCCAACATGTACAAGAATCTACATGGAATAATTTGGCGATATATCCATGATAAGACGCAGGGCTGTGATGAGTTAGTACCCGAGATAGGTGGTATCGATATGTCTCAATTGCACAATCTCATTTTGTGCCAGAATTGTAAATGTATGTATTAGTCTGGAGGTGTGACTAGTGGCTGGTAGTCCTGGGGGATAGTTGTCCTAGAATTCTTGTTTGCACCTAAATGTAAAATGAGATATTTGTGCCATTTCCTGTTATCATAGCAGGGGGGTGTTTCACAAAGATGCTAAGTTGAACTTATCTCTAGGTTGGACTTAACAATTATAGAAAGCCGTTAGCATCTATCTATGAAAATAATTTGTAAAAGTTATTTTAAAAGGCATAGAATGTTGATTTGAATCATTCATGTTTGCTATTATCAAGGAGATTTCATGTTCTTGATGTGGAGTTTATACAAAGTCTAAAATACTTGAATTTTCACCTTTGAATATATTTTATTTTAAGGCTACAAATGGCTTTCCATAATTTTTAAGTCCAACTTAGTTAAGTTCAACTTAGGATCTTTGTGAAACACCCCTCAGTACAGTAGACCAAAACTTAAAAAACATCACACACACCTTGAGATTTGCAGCATTTTTTCTCTTGAGTGTCTTCGTCTCATCTTTGGCATCGTCTAGTTGAACTTTGACCTGATCCAGAGTCTTGGTCTTCTCACTGAGCCGAGCCGACAGCAGGGCTGCCTCTCTCTCACGGTACTGCTTCTCTTGGTTCAGGTCAGCAGTCTAAATGCAATGAATAGAACGTGTACAGGGAAACCTGCTTTAACCTGTATAGAAAGACCACATTTTTTGTTCCCGTTGCGTAGTGTTTCTCATTGAAACTTGCACTAAAGGAACCTATCGATAAAGACCACCTGCCTACAAAGACCGTTTTCCATGACTCCCTTGAGAGGTCTTAAAAATGATTCTCATGTGGTCAAGTACACTGTATGGCTTTAGATCTTCCATGTACAGTGAAACCACCTGTATAGAAAGGCCACTTGTCTATAAAGACCGAATTTGTTGTTTCCCTTGTGTAATGTTTCTCATAGAAACTTGCACTAAAGGAACCTGTCCATAAAGACCACCTGCCTACAAACACCACTTATCATGTCTCCCTTGAGTGGTCTTAAAGTTGATTATCATGTGTTCAAATAAGGCTTTAGATCTTCCATGTACAGTGAAACCTGATTTAGCAACCACTGGTATAGAAAGGCAACTTGTCTATAAAGACCACATTTCTTGTTTCCCTTGAGTATGGTTTCTCATTGAAACTTGCACTAAAGGAACCTGTCCATAAAGTCCACCTGCCTACAAAGGCCACTTTCCATGTCTCCCTTGAGAGATCTTTATAAACAGGTTTCACTGAAGGGATTTCACATCAGACATTTCTATGGAGGGTGTATCAATCTGTGTTTTACTGTACACTGACATGCACAGCTTTAGGTGTTTTAAATAATATTTTGCATCGTATCTTAGTGACTGTATGAGATGGGTAAATATTGAAAAACTTTAGAGACTTCTATAAATTTAGGTCATTATTCAATATTGTACACACTCATACATTTCTGTAGTTACAAGTGTTCATTTTCTTTTACCAATGGTACATGTATTTGTACAATATGAGACAAGTAATGCTTACAAAAGTAAAGAGACCAATAAACAGAGATGTAAATGACCAAAGAAATAATAGATTGGTTACTTTCTAATTTTCCACTAAGTCATACCATGATAATAGCAAGGAATAAATGGAGACAGTTCCGCTTACCAACTGAGAGACCTGTGACTTTGCTTCTTCCAATTCTGAAGTCAGGTTTCTGCATTCTTCAGTTAGCTTATCAACCTGACAAAATAGATTTGAATAAAGGCACATATTTAAAAAGCAATGACAAATCGAACTCCTACACACTAGAGGGAGGCTCATGAAGTTGCTGCATTAAAAACGTTTAAGCAAAAAAAGGGAAAAGAGTATGGGTGAGTTTACGTCGCCAAATGCTCCTGTGTCTGCAATGATAGGGGTATACAATGTCTGTCATTTTTTCTTCCAATAATTATGTATTATTCTACATTGAGATTTTGTGGGTGAGTTGTGGTTTAGTGAATCATTCACTTGAGGCTCAATCCAAGGGTTGAGGGTTCAAATCCCAGACCAGCACCAATATCCTCTGGCAAGACATTCATCCTTATTAATCCACATTCGCACTTTCTACCCAGATATAACCCAAAATGGGGACCTGATGATCCAAAGGGCTAAATATTTGGTCTCTCAGCTATGATTTGATTGATAATGTTGGAGCACCAGGGGAGTGTTTCACAAAGACTAAGATCCATTTTAAGTTGAACTTAACCATGGAAGGCCATTCATGCCACTGGTTGCTCTCACCATTATGATCTTTAGATATTATTTTTTCCGTCAATAATGAACTATCAAAAAAAGTAAATTTTGTAGATTTGTGACCTTGATTTGTAAGTCCCTTGAGAGACCAATGCCAGTAAATGGTGAGAGAAAACAGCGGCCTGAATGGCCAGCCATATTTAAGTCCAACTTAAAATTGATCTTAGTCTTTGGGAAACGCCCCCCAGAAGTGATAAGGTGTGATAGACATGCATGCTATATCAGAAGAAACCATAATATGAAGTCCACATTTTTTTTTCTTCATCATGACAGTTACCTTGGCACTGAGTACGTTATTGTCCGAGTGAAGACTGGCATTCTTGGTGGTCATCCTCTCTGTGAACTGCAGGAGCTCTGACTCCTTGTCCCTGCTCCTCTCCAGCTCAGACTCCAGGTCCTTCTCATCCTCCTTCCTGGAGGCAATCGTCTTCTCCAACACCCCCACGTTCTCCTTGGATCTGTAGGAAGAAAAAGGGCGTAGTGGGAATGAGGCAAAGAAAACTCAGAAAATGAGACAAAGCCAGTGGGCACCGAGAGCCGGGGTAACGTTGGAGCGCTTTGAGCACCTTGCAGAGTGGATATGTGCTCTATATAAATATCCAATATTATTATTATTATTATGTAGCATTCAAAAGACCATACCCTGTCCTTTTTGAGAACTTGATTATCTTGTGGAATCCTGTGGATGCTTTTATGTGACATAGTTTATTTGTTATTGTTTCACACAAAGTGCGCCTTGAGGATTGGATCACAGGTAGGTTTGGTGCATTACAAATCTCATACATTATTAATATTGTTATTATCATTACTGTTGCATACCAGGCATCATTTTCCCGATGTGAATTTCTTTGACACTCTGTGTGGAAGTGTCATTGTACGAAGACAACTGCAAAATATACAGTGCAAACACTGATTTTGTTAACCTACTGCCGTATTGGCTCATTGTCTCTAGAGGCTCAAGTAGCGCAGGCAATACTGAAAGTGAAATATAATGCCTTGCATGCACAGGCATGAGGATACGCCATTAAAATCTGGGTCCTGTTTCATAAAACTTGCTATCAATAACAAATGCTCATCTTCTATGACAAATTTGCTCTCAGCCAATCGAATGCCACGATTTCAGTAGCTTTTAACAGTTATTGTAACTTGTTATTGATAACCTGTCCCTTGTTAATGAAACGGCTATTGCAGCAATCGAGCGATGGAAGAACTTAATTTAATTTAATTTACTTCTTATTAAGGAACTTTACATAAATTACTATCTTGATCTAAGGAGACACGAACGAACGATTGATAACAAGTTTTATGAAACAGGGCCCAGGTTTGACTGTAAATGCAGGGTCTGACTTACTCATCAAGTTTTCTCTTGATTGACTTGAGATCATCCATCTGTCTGGTGAGTTTCCTGTTCTCTTCCTTCTGTGAGTTGAGGAGACCTTTGAATTGGGCCAGAAGACCCTCCGTGTGAAGTCTCTCATCTTCAAGACATGTAGCCTAAAGGAACAAATGCATGGAATAACAGAATTTGATTGATTATGATGATTGTTTTACCTGCCTGCTATTATAGAAAACATGTACATGCTTGTAAGTAAGCAACCAGGGGACAGACAGTTTAAGTCCTCTTCGAGGGACTTGGTAATGAGAATTAATGCCTTACCAAAGGGCATGGGCGTATTGACTTGGGCATCAATAGATAATTTACAGTAAATGGCCAAAACAAACAGAAAACACCAATCAACATGTGTAAATACATGTACCATGAGGGGGAAAAATCTCTTTATTTTTCTTCTGTCTTTATATGTTTTTGCAAATTTTTCTATTAACTACATTCATTAGAGATACAATATATCTCGCTTAATGTTGATTATAAATGTTAGTATTCATTTACCTTTCTTTCCATTTCATTATGAATCGATCTTGCATCAAAGTCTATAAAAGGTAGTGTAGCACCTCTACTACTACTAGGTCGAGCGTACTCGCACTGATTTGACAAGCTTTTTCCATTCAGTTCTATTCTCCATGATCTTTGGGAGCTCCTGTCTTGGTAGACAGGTGTCTTTTTCTAACTGGTCAATGTAAGTCATTGCTGGGCGCCCTCTGGTGCGTTTGCCCCTTGAGGGCTCCCAGAAGAGCATTTGTGAAATGATTTCACTCTTGCTCCTCCAGCAGTGCCCACTGAAACGGAGGCGACGGTCTCTCAGCACCTCTAAAAACTCCATTAAATCCAAATTTTTAAAAGTGCACCATGTATACTATGGAAAAGGTGTTCTATCACTCAAATCATTATTCTATAATCATAAATTACACTATTAAAGATTAAAGTGACTCAGTAACATTGTTGAAGGGTGATGAAAAAACTGCTTAATTTTTGTCTGACATGTTACTCATTAGTACTCATTAGTACAGTAGTACTACATGTAGCTCTAACATGCAAACAAATCCTGGAAAAATTATCAAACCACAAAGATATTTATGGGTTTTTGTTAACGTCACTGTAAATTCCCCCAACCAATTTTGAATTTTCCCAATTTTCTATGGAAATAAGACATTTAAGACAGAATATTAAAAATCTGTCAACACTTAAATGTCTGGAATGGTGAATAGAGCCAATTCATTGCTATGTGGCGATTAACATTAACCTAAAATGTAATTAAATTGTAATAATATAGTTGGGAGAATAAAGGAATCGATCAGATCAGTTTTTCCCAATTTTTATCATTAATAATGGTCTGTTTCATTCATACTTTCAGATTATCTTTAATTGTACATCTAGCATTGCAGTCACTACCTTAGTACCAGTTTTTCTCATTTGAACAATGTTACCAAGTCCCTTTAAGGTTTCACAACTTGGGTGTTATTGCAACACAACTATCATTTACCTTGACTTTCAATGAGTCCAGCTCTGCTAACGTATCGTGATGAGACTTCTTCAGTGAGGTCAGCTCTTTCAAACGTGTGTTATGAAACTGGGTATGGAGTAAATGTAAGCATAGTTATACATTAAAGGTAATAAAAAGTTGTTGGTATGGGGTCATGAATTTGGTTCAAATGAACATATTGGAAGCATATGCGATTTTACAATATTCAATGATTGTGATCGCGGTTAAAATGCGAGTCTAAAGTGATGAAATTGTAAATAACAAACTCTTTATGTTGTATTGCCTGATTTGCCCAAACTTTCACTGACCTTTTCCTCTCGTCTTTCTGCTTCTATTAAAATTAACTTAGTATCAAGGTGGACTTTTCCTCTTAAGAGTTAGAGCATACCTGCTAACATTTGAAAATAAAAATTAGGAATTTTTAGCACGGTATATAAGAAATCGCACTTGCAGCGGCAATGTAACTGGTAAATCTGTACCAAAATGCAAATGTAAATTCGCTGCTCGATCATGCAGCCATCCTAAAAATCCAGAAAATCAGAATATTCCGGATTTTTCAAAAGGGTTGGCAGGTACATGTATGTTAGAGGGGTCGTTCAAATATGTGGCCCTTTTTTATATTCTGTGATTTTAGGGTTAGAAGTACCTCCATATGGTCCTCTTTTTCTTGAAAGTGTATTTTGAGTTCCTCTTCCTTCTCCTTGAGTTGAATGTCCAGAGAATTAGATCGGATCTCCTCAGATTCCTGGGGGGAAAAAGGTCAATATAGTAAAAATTTGATCACACTGCCATACATCATCAACATATCCACGCACAAACTACATGTATAAAACAAAATCTAATGGTTGACTAGTATTTCGGTGACTTCAGTACATGTTTCAATCAGAAAAACTGATCAAGGTAAATGAAGTCGAAAAAAAGGTCTCAATAGACAAGAAGTTTGTTTACAGACAGCCACTAAAGCAGTTTTCACTGTATTTTGTTTTGGTTTCATTAATGAAACATGGAGGTCCTATTAAACACTGATGTCAGTTGCCATGGAAATTGACGATTCCTTTTTGATACCTGGTAAGTACAAATCATCTCCTGGCAGTTCTTTCTGATCTGTTCAGTCTCTTCCTTGGCCTCCTGAAGTCTCTGCTCAGTCTTGGAGAGCTTCACCTTGGTTTCCTTTCACACAAAATAAGACAAAATATCAATAATAAACATAATAATATGTCTTCTTTACCAAAGGAAGCCTCATCAGTATCAATAGGGACTTTTAAATTTACACGACGAGTACGTGGACCTCTACATGTGACATCCTTTTAAGACACTGCCGGGCACTGCCAGTGCCTTAAAAGGACATCACATTGCCTTAAAAGGATGTCACACGCGGCAGTCCACGTTCTTGTAGTGTAAATCTTAAAGTCCCTATTGCTGATCTCCCCGAGGGCCCTGCAATCATGTTATTACCCCGGCTTGGGCTGGGCTACTATGATAAGGGGCTCAAGCATTCAAAGAATTTCTTCCTACCGGGTACCCATTTACTACACCTGGGTGGAAAATGACAAATGTAGATATATATATTCCCATTGAATTCATTCAATATTAGACGATAAGGGAAAGAAATTTACCTTTTCCTCTAAATTAGAGTTGCAAGCAAATTAGAGGTTGAAGGTTTAGATTACATGATATGATCTTTATCACCTTGGTTTTTTGTTGCTGGTATTTTAGTTGTTGTGTATTTCTTTTGAAATTCCCTGTCTAATCTACATGTACTGTATGCAGTGGTTAATAAGTGAATGTTCATCATTTGTTTATTTAATTATAATACATGTTTACCTAAAGATGTACCATTGTATTTCTGCATTATTGAAAATCATGCTAATCAATTGTTAATGGCCTTTAAGTCACTGAATGCGAGTCAAATGTATAACATACATACGATTGAATGCATGGTAAATGAACATAAAATCACCGCTGCCAGTTCAATACCTTGTGACTTTCTAGCTCTGTCTTCAGTTTATTCTGAGCCCATTTGACCTTGATCCCTACTGACGAGACATCATCCTCCATCTCCTCCTTCTCCTTTTGCAACTTGGTAATCTCCATGTCCTACAAATAAAAAATGAAAAAAAGAAAATCTATATACCTGTATCACAAATTTAAGAAAAAATATGGGATAGTCTCAGTAAAATGAATCACACTTATTCGCTTTTGACAAAGCATTTGATTGGGATAATAATAATACATCTATGATGTCTCTAAAAGCGCTTTACAGATATACAGTACCCTGGGCATTGAATTCAATACTTGCCCGGACACACTGTGTGCACAATCTCCACTCTCTGGGGAGCATTCCAGCCAGGCGTTACTTGACGCACAAAGACTGTTTGACCAACAATGATGGTCGCATCCTACCGGGTACCCATTTAACACCTGGGTGGAGCGTAGCAAGTGCAGGTTAATATCTTGCCAAAAGATATTAGTGCTGCGTCAGGACTTGAACCCTCGACCTTCACATCTCCAGTCAAGCGCCTTTAGCCACTTGGCCACGACACTCCTACTAGGAGTGAGTTGTATATAATACAAACTAATTGAATCACAACTCACAGAATACTGAATTCTCTGACTTGCAAAAGTCTTTCCATGATAATTGCTGTAGTTTTTTAATTTTGTCAAGTTTCTGGGGGTTTTGTTTAATACTTATCAGGAAAGTTACACTGCACCACCTGGCCGAAAATTCACAGATATCTAGCATCTGCCCAACAGACACTTGCAACTACCCCGACCACTGGCCAGCAACCTTCTGAAGTATTAATATCATTCCTTCTCCCCTGCATTCCCCTACAGTTTTTTTTCTTTTAATTGTATTAAAAGTGTCTCCTATGGTACATGTAGTTATCCTAAGAGGTACATTTCTCGGGGAGAACTTGTCTAGGAGATTGTAGTCGATGGATTATTTTCCTGGTATCTTGAAACAAGACAGGTAGAACAGTGGAAAAAAAGGTTCAAAGGATAGCAAAGATACCTCAGAAACCCAATGGATTCTCATTTTGATACCCCCTCCTCGTAAAAAAAAAAACAACAACCAAGATTGCCTTAATTCACAACCCATATTCTGAAATGGAATTACTACTGCACACACATTAGGAGTCGTTGAACTCTTCATTTGTTTTCTTGGTTGTCTTGCAGTCTATACATGTATCACTTTCAACTCGTTTGGTGTAATATTATGGATCTTGGACAGTTTCCAGTATATTGTCTTCCTAGCAACAATTCATTCCTAATCCTATCAAATTTGTTGATACCGATACTTCAAAATACCTCATAGCTGAAAGGTTTTGTTCATTTCAGTCTGGCACTAGAGGTCAATCACAGCAAACACAATGGAAAGCAATATTGTTGTAATTTAAGAATTTGAGACCTTTGGAATAGATTAAAATCCATTGTGTGGCACTGTTTACATCTATTACATGTAGTTCCTCAGAAAGAAGATCACATCTAATATCTAACATTTCAATCAAAAAAAAAATAATATAAAGACCAGCTTACCTTTGCATCCAGATCGCCTATGAGTCTGGTCCGCTCTGCTTTGAGTTGCTTATTGTGTGTCGCGATGACCTCTAACCCATGACCCGCATCTCGACCTTTCTTGTCTAGCGCCTCCTTGGCCTTCTTCAAGTCCAGGTTCTCCTTCTCACTCTTGGCATAGCGGATGACCATGTTCTCCTTATCCTTCACAGAGTCTTCGTACATACGCTTCACCTGAAGGTATAAAGGCAAGGGAAAGAGAAGATTTTTAAGATGGACACAAATATAATCATTTCCTATTGAAATATACAAAGATTATCTTGCTATTGATCTTGTAACGTTCTCCTTCTCACTCTTGGCGTATCGGATGACCATGTTCTC
Organism: Strongylocentrotus droebachiensis; assembly: GCA_035222895.1. Lineage (NCBI taxonomy): Eukaryota > Metazoa > Echinodermata > Echinoidea > Camarodonta > Strongylocentrotidae > Strongylocentrotus > Strongylocentrotus droebachiensis. The sequence goes on from JAVYIG010002155.1 coordinate 229,692, forward strand.
TTTCTCCTTCACAAAATCTTCGTACATACGCTTCACCTGAAGGTATAAAGGCAAGGGAAAGAGAAGATTTTTAAGACGGACACAAATAGAATTAGTTCCTATTGAAATATTAAAATAAAAGATTATCTTGCTATCAATCTTGTAGCGTTCTCCTTCTCACTCTTGGCATATCGGATGACCATGTTCTCTTTCTCCTTCACAAAATCTTCGTACATACGCTTCACCTGAAGGTTGTACAAAGGCAAGGGAAAGAGAAGATAAGACGAACACAAATAGATTGTTTCCTATTGAAATAAACAAATGATTATCTTGCTATCAATCTTGTAGCGTTCTCCTTCTCACTCTTGGCATATCGGATGACCATGTTCTCTTTCTCCTTCACAGAATCTTCGTACATACGCTTCACCTGAAGGCACAAATTTAGGCAAGGGACAGAGAAGGTAAGACAGGCACAAACATAATCGTTTCCTATTGAAATAAACAAATGATTATCTTGCTATCAATCTTGTAAGTGCATTCTGAGTTGTACATTTAGGAGTCGTGTTAAGGAATATCTCCCATCAACCATTCAAGGAATCTGGATACAGATAAACAAATACAGATAAAATAATCTTTTAGTAACAAAAGGGGAAAATCAAAACAATTTAAAGTTCATGTAAACTACAGACAATTAAAGAGAAGGTTGAGTTCTGGGAAGAGGTGAAAAATAATTTGTGAGCGTTACTCATTCTTATTATGCAAGTGTGGAAGAACATCAGATAAGACATGTTCCCTGAAAAGCATGGCTCTTCAAATGCCTTCATATTCTAAATATGCATGAAACATCGTAAAAATCGGGGGGGGGGGGGCGGCTTTTTACGCCACGTGTTCGTGTAGTCCCATATACATCTTTCTGTGCACAGTGTTTGTAACTTTACCAAGACTTGGCCAAATTTCTTATCATTTTGATGATTCCAGAACCTTGCAATACACACAAATTCTTATATGCTAGATGATCAACCTTTTCTGGTCGGTTCCACACCGTTTCTTTCACAATGCAATCGCATGACCAGAACTCAACTTCATCTTTAAATGACAATGATGTTTAAAATTAAACCAGTCATTTTATTTTTCCTAAATATATAATAATAACATCTCTGCTTTAACAAACTGTATGGTTTCAAGGACTCCAGCTCATACATGTACCTGCAATCCTAGAATCAATGATTGAGAGAATTTAATTCTTCATTAATTCTGAAGAAATTAGAATAAACTGAGGTCTTTTAATTGAAAACTACATGTATTCAAAGGTGCATGTACTTGTATTTGCGTGTGTAGTAATCTTGTCCATCAAAGGTTGAATAAAAACAATAATTTAAATCCCCACTGCACTACTTATAGCTACTTGCACTCTAAATAGCAAACAATGCCTAATCGATGACCGTTGGTCCACCATGGTCCCCTTTTTCTTATGGTAAGTGAGAGCTAATTTGATGAGATAACCACCTGCCAGTGACCATGCAGGGAGTTCTAATCCCTCCTGTCCAAACTAGTGCAGAGAGGCTTTAAACACAGAGTCAACTCTTCAGATGAGTCACTTCCTATGGACTGAGATATATACGACCATGACCTACAACTGACTTTTTAAAAGGCTATTTATTTCATTTTAAAGATAGGAAGAAAATGTCCCCTTGACAAAAGAAAAAATCAATACACTGAATATTCATGAACTAAATAACATACATGTACTGTACATGTACGAAACAATGTTTGAATTTCAATTGACTTTAATTCTTCAATTTTGGATTCAGGTGAAGCCATTTCCTCCATTTCCCATGATTCTGATTTATCAAAAGAGAATGTACAGTCAAACCTGCATAATAGTGACCACCTGTTTACAAAGACCACATTTTGTGTTTCCCTTGAAAAAGGGTTTTTTTATGAAACACGTTCTAAAGGAACCCGTCTACAAAGACCACCTGTCTATAAAGACCACTTTTTTGTTTCCCTTGGGTGGTCACTATAGACAGGTTTGAGTGAATATGACTCTGATCATTGAAACTTTACATTTTTTCTCTTACAAGGGAATATTCAATTTATTCCGTCCTGTGTTTGACAACAGCGACAATTAAATATGGAAACAAAAGTAAAAGGACAAACAACGAAAAAGAATAACCATTGTTACCTGGTCGACTCTTTGCACCATCTCATGTTGTAATTGGTTGATGGCTTTCTTGGCAGCTGAATCATGTGATATTTGCCGATCCCTAGCGGCTGCAATCTCTTTCTTCCTCTGCTCCGCTTCTTTTTCAAGCTGATGGACAGAAAGTAAAATGAGAAAGAAATATATTGATTTTGTAAGTACAATTACTTACTGCATACAAACTGTACATGTACAGTATGCCTGTGACACATGTACACTGTACATGTACATGTATGATGTACTGTATGAGACAAGTAAAATGCACATGCATGACATAGAACTAAAAGATAAGGAATACATGTACATGTAGATGTATTTGACTTTTAAATCTTACATTTCTGAAGACTATAAAACTGTATGGAATCTGTCTGATATTTTGTCCAGACATAATCAACATATCCATCAAATTTATGTTCAGATGTATATATCAAGCAACGGTGCTTTGAAAAGTCATTTTCACTGTTCTACATGTAAATGCAGGAGGCTTGTACAGATTTGTTTATCTTTGTATCACTAGATAAATCACTATTATAAACAATGTTCTGCCCCTCAATCAAATTCTCATCAAGAGAATTTATTACATGTAGTTACGAACGTATGAAATTATTTCTGGACTATCCGGACTCCACCACTGAGTGATCATGTTGATATTTTTAATATATCATGGCCCGTCACCCTCTCTTAATTACTGAAAGTGAAACCAGATATTGGTATATTTGCAATGCAAACCTTGTTGATTCAAGACTTAAGTGATCCCTAATTGATACAGGTTACATTACATGTATATTAGCAAAATTAGATTTCCATGAAAGATCAATTTACCATGTTTCCATTACCACATGTAATATAAAATACAAGTCCACAAACGTTTGTGTGCACAATGTAGGCTTTACACGTAATATGGAGCATGTTATAGTTTATAGTGGATTGTGTGGAGCTGTTTGTGCTAAATTGCCAAACCATATTTTGCATCTTATAATGTAAAGGTTATTTAACAAAACAAAAAAAGGCTATTTAACAAAACAAAAAACAAACAAAAAACATATTTGATACAAAATCAATAACACATGAAGACAATTTTGCGCATAAGGAATACAAATGGTCATGTTAAAAAACTGTACCAGTACACATACATGTATGTACTTTATGTAGCAGGCCTGTTATGTAGTACTGTACTACTTCTACTACTATTATTTGTTAGACTCATCATGCTCATAACCTGCTCTACTACATGTACATGTACATGTATACACTGTACATGTAAACATGTTAGAGGCGAACTTGAGCATACAATATAACAAATACAACTGGATTCTCAAGTTTAATCTAGCACTGGTTGCTTTAATTGTTATGCTGTTCAATCTGTAATAGTACAATGCACAGTTCTGAAAGTTGCTAGTTACTCTGATGTAAAATTTTAAAGAAAACCTCCACATTGACATCTACACTAGGCTTATACATGTTGTAAATGTTGAATATCATAATGCTCTGTGCTTAATTGTGCAATGCCTAACATGTCTGGTCTAGAGATGAAATCATTGATTAACTTTGGTTATCCTTTTGACTCGGTTCACATCAATCTTTTGGGCAAACACTACAAATACAGAGTTTGATCTTTCCAAATATGCATCAACAGGTTATATTTACTTTGAAACAAAAGCCTGGGGCATTCCAACGTGTGAAAGAAGGCAAAGGTGTAAAATGAATCTCATATTTATAACAGTGTACATGTATCTCCATTTTCAATTAGCTAGCCCAGCTAGACAAGATCAAACTTGAGATATTAACCCAATGCATACATCAGTCAACAGGTTATGAGCGCTTCTCAAAGTGAACAAAAAAAGTCAGAGTGAAGTATAATTTGATGTTCTCCTTTTCCATTAGCCCAGGCTTAGCAACCACTGCTTACAAAAGGAATGTAGGTACATGTGGCTTTAGCATCAGACAAGATATAATTTGAGTGTGTCTTACTGTCTTCAGACTCTTCACCCGCAAATTAGCCAGCTAACGTACTGTCCAAATATCAGGCTACATAATATATATGCAGTCTGCTCGGAACAAAGGAGATATACCCCACCCACCCACCATTTGCATCTTTACTTCACTGCTAGTTGTGATGAGACCATTCCCCTGGATAAGACTATAGAATTATGAAATATTTGGGATAATGAAAACAAGCCTAAATACATGAACTGTTCATGTACAGTATGTCAAAACAGGCTAACCTTGGCACTTGCTAATTGTATATATATACATTACTTGTAGTAGAGTTCAGTCAGTTTTACATTACAATACAGTTTACCGTATACACATACATGTACATGTACAGTGTACATGTATGGGCATGAATGTATATAATGTCATCTTTTTTTACGTCAAGTGTCTTCAAGTAGAAATCAGGTGAAATTGAACACATGGATTTGAAGATGACAGGCTTTTATTTCCTGTTATGTTACTGTTGATGTTTGTTTGTTTGATGCTTCTTTTTTTATTCCTTCTTCTTTAAAAAAAAAAATCTATTTTGACCTACATGTACATGTACATGTACCTTCTTTTTAATATGGGGTATTGTTTTGACATGAATGAAGTTAATTGTGCTGTTAAACATGTACATGTACAGTACATAAATAATTAAACAAAGTAACATACACTGTACTTATTATGTTTGTGATGATGTGCAGTAGTACAAACTACATTTACTGTCTACTGTACATGTACATGTATATATTCAAACATGTACGTTCATATTGTGCATACATGTGTACACTGTAGGACCTGAGTACACATATCAGACATGTGTACAAGATTTTCTATGATTATTGATCTGTTATTCTCTCTTTATTCATGGTCAGTACACCTCTGTACAGTGGGACCTAGATGTACATGTATATAAAACCTGCATAGACAGTCATACATGTACAACTGTACACTCTCTATTATTATGACGTCCATCACTATTTTTCAATGCATCACTTTATATTGTCGCTTGTGTTGTATCGCACTGTACAGTATCCCTTCAATACAAAACTTATGACAGTTAAAGGGAATTGGTAACATTGTTCAGATGAGAGAAAGTGGTGCTAAGGTAGTAACTTCAATGCTTGATGTACAATTAAAGATAATCTGAAAAATTGAATGAAAACGGACCATTATTTATGATACCAGTACATAGTATTGGTGTGTACTGCTAGGTTCTGGAATCATCAAAATGATAAGAAATTTGGCCTAATCTTGGATGTACATGTAAAATTACAAGCACTGTACGCAGAAAGATGTACTGTACAAGGGGCTACATGAACATGTGGCATAAAAATCTGTCCCGATTATTATGTTGTTACATGCCATATTTAGAATATGAAAGCATTTGAAGAGCCATGCTTTTCAGGGAACATTGTTTATCTGATGTTCTTCCACACTTGCATTATAACAATGATAACGCTCACACATTATTTTCACCTCTTCCCAGAACTCAATCCTCTCTTTAAGCTCTGTCATTAAGAATCAGTAACCTGGACGAGCGAATATGAGGTAAGCCTTTTCGGTACTCTATTCCCCAAGGAGCTATTATCGCAGGAGCATACATACATTGTACATGTACGTATGTCATCTAAATACAACCCATTGGGATGCCATTCATGGGCAGAGACATATTTTGCTCCATTTGTTTCCTCATGTATCAGGGGTGATAGTGAGCACTAAAATAAAAAATAAAATTTTTCCTCAAAAAAAAAAAAGGATGGGGGGGGGGGGGATGGCATCTAACAACATTCCTCTCCCCCCCCCCCCCTTTTGAGTAGGAAAATTTGGGGAAAATAAGTAAATTCAGGAAAAAAGGTAAAATAGGGGTACAGTGTGTGTAAAATCGAGAGGGAAAAAAAGAAAAAAATCAGGAAAAAAAAGAAAGAAAAAGAAAATCAGGAAAAAATCGGGGAGGAAAAAAATCTGGTTATCATCAGGCCTGATGTATAGTAAACAAATTGCTGGTGAACAGCCTGTGCAGATAACTCACCTCCTGTATCCTGAGAATGTGTACTTTCCTGACTGCCGCTGTCTCTTTCTTGATTTCCTTCGCCGCCTTTGCTCGTTCCTCTTTGAGACTGTCTTGTTGATCTGCTTTGGCATGAGCAGTGGCTTGGAGGCTGTAAGGAAAGGAAAGTAAAATACCGAAAACAAAAAAAGGGTTACTTCTCATAAATCTAAAAATGTTTAATTGAGTGTATGCATCCTGTGTCTTTCAATTTGTTACATAATACTGTATTACATTAACCTATATCTATCATGCTACACCTTGTATAAATCTGCATCCATAGAAAAGAGTAACGTCTTGCAGTGTCACACTGGGATTGGACCCTCAACCACTTGAGAGTTGTGTGAATGAATTACTATGTACCATGACATCTACATTGTACACAATTCTTCTTCTTTCTCTCTCTCTCTTTGATGTTCTTTTGAAGTTCTTTGATTATCTAATTTTAGTACCGTATTTGCCGGCTTAAAGGCCGCAGTATTTTTGGAAGAGAAAATATCAAAAAGTCGGGGTGCGGCCTTTGCGGCAAAAGAGTAAAAAAAAAAAAAAGCGGAAGTCAAAACCATGAAAAACAGCACAAATGTGTACATATGGGACAACAATGAAAGGTGATGGAAATTTCTAGAATAACTCTCTGGAATAACACATGTCTTTAATTAATACTGACAATTATGTGTTATATTTTTTAAATGAAGGGCAAAGTTTTGTCAATCTCGTAAATAAAATTCATAACTTACCAACCAAACTACTGGTAGATCTAGATTTAAGTTTTTGCCATAGCTAAAGCAACCTTAATCCTCTCGGCTCGAGCGAACAAAGCTATGGCGCAATACACAACAGAAAGCTGCAAGAGTAAGCATCAGGGTCGGGATGGCCGAGCAGTCTAAGGTGTGGGTTCATATCCTGCCTCCGACAAAAGTTTTTTCTTCTTTTTTCTTCTAAAAAATGTCAAAATCGGGGATGCGGCCTATGCGGCCTGATTGCCGACAAATACGGTAATCAAGATTTAAGTTTTCTACCTACAATGTACGTACACCCTGTATATCATGAAGAAGAAAAAATGCAAATGTAGATTAACATCTTGCCAAAGGACATGAGGGCCGGGCTGGGATTTGAACCCTGTACCTTGTGGTCTGCAGTCGGGTGACTTATCCACTAGACCACAACACCTCTAATAAAGTGTCTTGATATGTAATTCTGGGGCTTGCCACTTTAGAGCTTTTTAGTTCAATTAGATTTTAAAGGTGTACATGCCTTCAGTTACATGTGGCAAAGTGCATTTAAGTGCATAGAGTTCTGTAAACTGATTATGTAACTTGTCTTTTATCAATTACAGTATTCATCAACGCTCAAAATACACGGGGGCGGTGGGCGATTCGCCCCCGTGAGCTCCACAATCGCCCCCGTCAGATGGTTCACGGGGGCGATTGCAAAATTAAAAATCGCCCCCGTGGAATTATAAAATAAAGATTATCTTTTCTGATATAACTTTAACACAATATTGAGTATCAATTTTCAAACCTTAAAGCAATTAAATGGAACTAATTAGATGGCGCTTTCTCTCCCATCTCTATGAGTATTACCGAAACAAACAACAGAGCTCGCAGTGCAGCTGTAGTGCGACCGTCAGCAGTGGCTATACTGCGCCGGTAGTACCGGTGTGCACGCTGACGCCCAATATCTGCTGGAGCTGGAGACAATCGCGCAAGGACTAAAACATGGAGAAGTTTTTCGTTGTGAAAAGTGTGAATCCTCTGAATTCTGGTTATTCTAAAAGATCAGCAAATAATGTAACTCGACCAGTAAATCAATATTGAGAAGAAGATCACCAAATATGTTGCAGGGGCGGATCTAGGCGGTTTAGGGGGTTTAACCACCCCCCCCCCCCCCCCCTCCCCCTTGGGCTGCCAAGTGAAAATGTGATGTGCATAGAAAAATGCTATCATGTGTCATTGTGTCCAGACCTACACAGTATTAGTAGATGTCAGTAGATGCCAGGAAAACATCGCGAACGGGGGTTCGAAATCCCGGCCCCCCCCCCCCCCCCACTCAGAGGTCGGAATGATCGCATGCGTGTTGCCAAAATGTCCGGTAAAGGGGTACTTTTCGTGCGACAAAGTCCGGCCCGAGAATTGTAAAAAAAAAGGGGTGTATTTGACTTTTCACCCGGAGATTTCTTTAAAAAGGGGGTGTTTTTTGTTTTTTTTCTCTCCTCTCTTTGGACTCCTGAGAAATTATTCCGAATTTAGGGGGGTACATTGAGCATTTTTCCTGATTTAGGGGGGTTTCCAAGGCAGGAAAAGCCCGCGAAATGCCCGCGAAAGGGGGGTTCGGAAATATTGGCAGTCCTCAGATAGGGGGTGCTTTCAAAAAGAGGGAACGAGCATATGCGTACCCTAAATAACATTGAGTGGGGGGGGGGGGGGGCGGCGCCAAAAAATCGCTTCGCCGCTTCGCGGCTCGTCGACGATGCTCCGCATGTTAGTAGATGCCAGGAAAACATCACTTACGGGGGTTCAAAATAGCAACAACAAAAATCGCCTCGCCGCTACGCGGCTCGTGGACGATGCTCCACATCGTATTGGTTACCACCCCCCCCCCCACCCTTAGCAAAAAGCTAGATCCGCCCCTGTGTTTTGGAAGGATATGGTTAAAAGTAAAGAAAGAATGTAAATAAGGTTGCTCCGAATAATGAGGAGGACATTATGTGCAGAGCGGGAAGAAATGGAGAGAATGTCATCACGGAGATAAAAGTCAATAACAGCTAGATCTATGTAACAAGTAAATTTCTAAGAGGGAAAATGCCGACTTAAATAAATGATAATGATAAAATACCAAGGATTTTAGGAGTTTCATGGGTACCAATTCAATGAAAATTTGTATTAAAAAAAGAGCCCCCGTCGGTACTAAAAGAGCCCCCGTGAGAGGGCTCACGGGGGCTCTTTTTTTTTTGGAAGAGCCCCCGTGGACAAAAAATTAATTTGAGCCTTGGTATTCATGAATACAATCTCAATACAATTATAGAAATAAGATGGAATTTGCTAATGAACAAAGCTACAACTACAGCATTACAGGATCTACATGTATTTGTATTACCTTTGTAATTCTGCTTCAGCATGACAGTACTTTTTCTTCCACTCATCCACAAGTCTCCTCATCTTGATGATGTCATCATCCCCCTCGATACGCTCCTCCCCGTTAACCTGAGGACGACTCCTCCTCGTCTCACTACTTGGAAGATCTGTGTGAACTGCAACAGCACCGACACTTTTCTCTGGCACAACCTCATCCAGCTCAGCAGCTAATTCTGAGAGCAAATCATCCTCTACATCGACGGCAGTCTCGGACTCACTCTTAGTGACCCCCGAGCTGCTAGACAGATCCGACTTTGCTTCGAGCTCATTGGGAGCAAGGCCTGGCGGATGAGGAGCTGGCTCTTTGTTTGTCTGAGGTGGGGTAGATTGGCAGTCATCCGAGTGGGAGAGGAGGATGCAACTTTCTACTGCTGGCGAAGATTCAAGGGTATCCTTGGTTTCTATGGTAACAGAGGAAGATGCTGTGACTTCTTTGGAATGTTGGATGTTGTTTTCTGGTTTATCGCCACCATCTAGAGGTGGAAGTATCCTGTCATCGGCGTTCACCTGATCACTGGCACTGCAATCTTCCTCCTCCGCCTCTTCCGCTATTTCTACGCTCCCTCCATCACTGCTAATTCTTTCACTGAAAACAGGATCCGACTGCAACAAGCCTTTCCTCCGAGTATCACTACTCAGGTTTGGATCACTTCCAGGGTCAGAGATCTTAGATTGATCTTTACTCCCTTCATCACTTCCAACATCCACTTCATCAATAATTCCATTGCAGTTCATGTTGTTATTATTAGTGTGATTAGTTTCTACGTGTTCTGTCTCTTCTTTTTCAGAGATTTCATTGGAAATTACTTTCTCTCCAAGATTGGCATGTTCACATATATTGCTTTCTGAATCATCTGTACCTTTTTCTGCAACAGATATTTCTGGACATTGAACATCTGGAAGTGTGTTTATACATGTAGCTTCTCCTGATGAGTCTAGTTGTCCTTCCATTGTCATTTTGTCTGGCACCGAATTTGATTCTCCATTGTTGCTTTGGTTTGTGTTCTCTGTACATATACCATCTTCCTCTTCCAATACTACTCTATCTGTTTCACTTTCCATGTTCAAAATTTCACCATTTTCATCCTCTAATAAAGGTGGGGGTGCCTCTGGCTCAGCAGAATCCATGGCAACCGTCTCTCTGATCTCACCATTCATCTCGTTATCGTCCGACACTCCCAAAGGTTTTTCATTATTTTCCTGGTCACCTGGAGGGTTTTGCTCCATCGGATCAGCCTCCTCCATGTCTCTGTACTTTGCACTTCAACTACATGTATGTGTGATAATTACTGTTGTGTTGTAGAAACCTGCAGGTAAAAGAGAAAGATAAAATGTTGCTGTAAACGTATAAGTACATTTGCATTATTCATCACTCGGACAAAGTTGAATTGAAACTTGTAAGAAGAAAAAATAATAAAATATAAATATTCACAATATCAAATGATTGTCATTGATTGTAAATGACAAATGTAAGCTATTACTTGATCATTTTTTTAACGAAGACGTCTCGCTATAATTGAAAAAACAATAATTTAAAAAATGACATTTTTGCAACTACCGGTAAGTAAATCAAGATGTATGTTTGTGTTTTGATTAAGCAAGAAGACATTTTCTTTAGTTTACTCTTTTATGAATTATTTATGACATACAATTGTCCATTAGATCCTCTAAATCTTATCAACTTAATTACTTACTAGGCTTAATCAGTAGGGGCGCTGGTCTGAGAATGAGGATCGTCCTCTTAAACAAGGATATCCTCATAAACGAGGACAAAATGCGTCCTCAAAAATAAGGGTTGTCTGCATTTTCGAGGACGTTTTTTTTCATCGGCGCTCTGGGGGTTTCATGTTACAGAACTGCCTGCTGGCGATGCCACAAACGGATTCCCCGGGGGAAAATAACCCTAGTTCACTGTCTACTTTTATGGGTTGTCGGTCTTCCCAAGGATTTGCTTATAATGTGAAAGTCTGTGTACAATGTCAATGTAAAATGCATCAAGAAAATCATTGCAGAATCCGTTTTTTTGCATTGCCAATGTGCCAATCAAAAATATGAAACGTCTGCAAAAATGCAGACGGTCCTTATTTTTGAGGACGCATGGGTCTGTGTTTATGAAGACGATCCTTATTCTCAGACCAGCGCCCCTACTGTAGTGTTATTGTTAATGAACAATCGATCGTAGACGTAGGTCATATTTCATAAACTCGTCACTCATGGAAGTGAAAGAGAGAAGAAAATTATATCTTCTTGCAAAATCTTGCCAAATCTTGCTTTTAAATCAAACCACAAAGTGACACTGCATGCCATGCCCATGGTGACAAAATACACATTTTGTTAATGTTATGACTAGACTACAGTGTAGGGTCTAGTCTATGAATATTTTGTTAGAATAGATTTTATGATTTGCTGTAATCAGGCAGCCAGGTAGATCTAAATGGTAAAAGGTAAAAGTCTTGATGCATTATCAGATTTACAGTCAATCTACAGTAGGCCTAAAGTCAGTAGCTCAAAAGCAGCGCAAGTGGCTTGTGCCTCAAAAACGCGAATTGTCAATGTGCCATCAAATTGCTCGGGCCGCAGGCAGCCTAGACCGAAAGCTTCAGTCTCTATAATCGTCGGTTGTTCCACTGAGACTACGTCTGGCTCCACTAGTCCTCCGGTTATAGAGACTGAATGACCGCCTATGCCATCGTATGTTGAAGATATCACGGCTAGATTTTAGCCGTTAGGCCCCTCCCACAAACATGAAAAACTTGCCACGGCCGTATTGTTATGCCCCCAAAATCCCCCAAAATGTCATTTTACCTCGTGCATATCCAATTTTAAATTAGGCCTAGGCTATAATACATCGGTTCCACTTACTAACTTGATTGAAATAATCCGTTTAATGGTCCCTTTTAAGGAAATTATGGGTCAAAATCGACATCCATGTTGAAAATCTTGCAAGCCGTGTTAAACTCTCGCTGCCGTCAATCTCATCCCTTCTAGTCTACGCCGAAGGCAAAATGATTATGAAGGAAAAACTGTGATAACGCCATTACGAACGTGTAGATGGCGCACAGTTTTTCCTTCATAATCATTTTGCCTTCGGCGTAGACTAGAAGGGATGAGATTGACGGCAGCGAGAGTTTAACACGGCTTGCAAGATTTTCAACATGGATGTCGATTTTGACCCATAATTTCCTTAAAAGGGACCATTAAACGGATTATTTCAATCAAGTTAGTAAGTGGAACCGATGTATTATAGCCTAGGCCTAATTTAAAATTGGATATGCACGAGGTAAAATGACATTTTGGGGGATTTTGGGGGCATAACAATACGGCCGTGGCAAGTTTTTCATGTTTGTGGGAGGGGCCTAACGGCTAAAATCTAGCCGTGATATCTTCAACATACGATGGCATAGGCGGTCATTCAGTCTCTATAACCGGAGGTCTAGTGGAGCCAGACGTAGTCTCAGTGGAACAACCGACGATTATAGAGACTGAAGCTTTCGGTCTACAGGCAGCCATGCCAGGCCAGCAGGGCCAGTCACATAACAGTCAGTGGCCGGTGACAACTTACCGACTGACAGTTCTCATCGCATCCACCTGTCCACCACTGCACTGTGCGAATGAAGTCAATGTGCAGTCAGCTCATGCAGATTCATAAGAATGGTGTCAATCCAAACCATCAAGTTCATTCTCACCTCCACACTTTTTTGACAAAACATGAATTGTTCATCATGTCATGAACAAACGCCTTCCAAATAGACCCATCCCATCTCTGGGATTATGCGTACAAATGCAGCAGCTGTCGTGAACATGAACAATTAATCCGTGATAGGGTTTCAATGAACTCTATTTTTGGCCCAGCAAATGTCCCTTCGTCATCGATCACGTGACTACTTTACTTCCGTATTTACGTATTGCTATGTTTATGGTAAGCGAAATGTTATTCATTTAGATTTAGGGAATAATGTCCCCTAAATCTAGCTACTCTGATTATAGGGTCGGGCGGGCGGGCGGGAGCTCGGTTCTGTAGGGAAAAAAAGAAATGGAAAGGGGCTCCAAGGGGCTGCAATGGTTCAGACTTTTGCATGAAAGGCCAGCAATTTTCTTTCTTTCTTGCCGGGCATAGCGATCATAAACGCGAATTGCTGCTACTATAAACAGGGAAGATCAAATTTTGCATCTCACCAATGCACTATCATGGCAAACTTACATTTTAATTTTCGATAGAGCACAGAGACCGAGCAGGAACATTTGCATTCTGTGGTCTGGACACTTTTGAGAAGACAGGAAAATTTTATTCCATTTCTCAGTTCTCTCAGTTAGGTTAGGCAGCTTTAAATCATTAATTTATGTAGATACTCTTCGGCGATGTCTAAATAGACCAGTGCGAAGATGGCACATGATGACCCCCCCCCCCCCCCCCCACAAGTATAATCCCCATAAATTCTGGATGACGTTCCTACTGATGATTTCACAAGAACAACATCCCTCTATCAAGAAAAAAAATCAACAGTCCTGTATTTAAACATTGTAATGGTAGGCCTATAATTTTATATCACTATATAAATGAAATGCACACTCTCGGCAATGGATTTTCTCTTTTTAAACGTGCATTTCAATTTCATTTCACAGCAAGCAACAGCAAAGTAGGAGTGAAAGCTATCCTGTAACCTTTTGTAACAAAACGCAAATATTTAAAATCCGAAAAAGTCATATTTGATTATTCTCTAAATGTAATGGAGTCTGACCAATGCTGAGCACATAAATGCCTATAATATCACCACGAAAGCAGTATAACCAAGGAGGATATTAGTATCTCTTTGGTATAACATAACCAACTATTTGTACTATTAGAAGACTAGGAATAAACTTCTCTTCATTATAATTGAATAAATATTTCAAATACAGCTACTTATTGCACTTTACAGGATACATACGTAATTATTGTATGGCTTTGTTTTCGTGTGATACAGGAATATATTGCTCTCGCTAAGACAATATTAGACTCGTCTTTGACTCGTCCAATATTGTCATAGCTCGAGCAATATCTTCTTGTATCACTCTCAAGGCCATCCAATATCATATAATTATTTTTATGTCAAACATAATACACATTATATACCTCACTTAAGAAATCCAGCCATCTGATTGGTCGAAATTGCATTCATAAACTTCAACTATTTCTGTAAAATTCCCAGTAACCATGGTTATTGGGAAAATAGTTCAGTCTCCATGGTTACCCCATATGTTTACATGTTAAAAAATGGTCTGAGCGATCGAGGATACCGTACGTGTGCGAAGAATTGGTCGGTAATTTCAATACAATTGAATCTCGATCGATCTTATATACCGACAATTTTATCTTGCATTGTTGACATGAAGACGAAAATAAACTTCCAAAAACAAAAAAACAACATCTGCCGATAGATCTTGATCTAAGTTCGTGCCAATATGCATTGCAAGAGTAAAAGAAGGGCCCGTTTAATGGAGCAAAAGCGAAGCATCCACCACACGAAGCCGTTTTCAATTCATTTTAATGTATATATTAGAGAAAACTACTAAGTGAGGAAACAGAGCGCGATAGCCGAGCGGATTAAGGCGGTGATTTTAGTTACATCACCTTTTGTACGCAAGAGTTCGAATCCCATCTTCGACAAAAGTTTTTTTATTTTTTATTTTTTATTTTTTAGTCTATTTTTTTTCGGCATATAAAAGTATTAATGACTGCTTTGAGAGAAATAGTTGTTTTTATACGCTCAAGGGAAGGTTAGAATTGTGCTATTACCCGAGGCGTGCCGAGGGCAATAGCCCAATTTTTTATTTTTTAGTCTATTTTTTTTCGGCATATAAAAGTATTAATGACTGCTTTAATATTCGAGAAATAGTTGTTTTTATACGCTCTCGGGAAGGTTACAATTGGGCTATTGCCCTCGGCACGCCTCGGGTAATAGCACAATTCTAACCTTCCCTTGAGCGTATAAAAACAACTATTTCTCTCAAAGCAGTCATTAATACTATACTATATACCTGACTTGGCATAAACCAACGTCTACGGTGAGAATATACATGCTATGTAAAAAGAAAAGACGCCGATCCACTAAGCCAAAGTCACATGCAAGGTAAAAGAACAATGGAAAAGGGAATTCATGAATACGGTCATTTAGTTACGTGTGTCTCTCATTTACAAAATATCGTTTTAGATTTAGCAAATGTCATAGTGAAAATTAATTCGTTCGTTTTTTTCTTCATAATGTAAACTTTCAATCAATATTTTTCTAACTTTTCCCCAAAGGCAAAAGAATACTTGTGTAAAGAACATTGATTTTCATTCTATTGGGGAAAAAATAACACTAAAAATGAGCACCCTACTCATATATATACTGCTTCCAAGTACTATATTCTTTACAACACCATTAGTACAGAAAACAAGCATTGGAATTAAAAAAAATATTATGACAAAATGTCGCGGGAAAAGGGAAAAAGCTGAAGGGCGACCACTTGTGCGGAGAAAATGAAATGCCCCGCAACAAAATCCGTCGAGCCGGATTTGAACCAGCGACCTAAGGATGTCAGTGCTTTCAACCTCTACAGTCCTCCGCTCTACCAACTGAGCTATCGACGGGCAGATGTTTTAATTTGACAAATAAAAGGAATTATCTGCTAACAATTGCGATAAATTGAAAAT
This sequence comes from Strongylocentrotus droebachiensis, assembly GCA_035222895.1. Taxonomy (NCBI): domain Eukaryota; kingdom Metazoa; phylum Echinodermata; class Echinoidea; order Camarodonta; family Strongylocentrotidae; genus Strongylocentrotus; species Strongylocentrotus droebachiensis. Next base: position 245,711 of record JAVYIG010002155.1, read on the forward strand.
AAGACGAGGGCATTGGTACAGGCTTTTGTCACTATGAATATGACGGACAAAGAAAGAGGACAAAATATACAATTCCTCAGGTAGACAAAGGAACATCCCTTCACTGCTATTGTGTAAAAATGTGTAGAACAGGTGTCACATGCATATTCACCTGTTTTACTCATTTTTACATAATAGCAGTGAAGGGATGTTCCTTTGTCTACCTGAGGAACTGTATATTTTGTCCTCTTTCTTTGTCCGTCATGTTTATAGTGTGTTGTTTGTTCCCCTACACTTGTCAATTTATTAATCCAGTAATTCAATGGTATACAGGGTTGTACTAGACAGTAATTTCTACGGGGTCTATTCGCTATTCATAAGGACCGTTATTCGTAAGGACCGCCTTCATAAGAACTACTATTCATAACGTGGAACTTCCCATACCTGCGGGTCCGCTATGCATAATGGGAGAAGAGTGTCACTATTCAAAGAAATAAGGACCGTTAATCATAAGGACCGCTATTCACAACGTGAGATGAGGGTCGCTATTCATAAAAAGAGGAGAGGGTCGCTATTCATAATTTATATTTGGGGTCACTCCTCGTAAGAATAGCTACCCTCCATTTCTTTTATGAATAGCGACCCTCATTTCGTATTATGAATAGCGACCCTCCACTCCTAATTATGAATAGCGAACCTCATTTCGTATTATTATCATTTCGTAGAGGTGCCGTGGTCGGGTGGTTAAAGGAAACCTAACCCCAAAGAATAAGTGTAGGTATTCTGAAACGGGCAATAATATAATAAATATCTCAGAACAAGTAAACTAAAACTTAGTATTATAAACATTATTATTATTGAGTGGTTAAAGGAAACCTAACCCCAAAGAATAAGTGTAGGTATTCTGAAATGGGCAATAATATAATATATATCTCAGAACAAGTAAACTAAAACTTAGTATTATAAATATTATTATTATTATGATGAATAGCGACCCTCATTTTGTATTATGAATAGCGACCCTCATTTTGTATTATAAATAGCGACCCTCATTTCGTATCATGAATAGCAACCCTCTTATCCTATTATGAATAGCGATCCTCATTTCGTATTATGAAAAGCGATCCTTATTTTATATTATGAATAGCGACCCTTATTTCGTATTATGAATAGCGACCTTCTCCTCGTTTTATGAATAGCGACCCCCTTCTCATATTATGAATAGCGACCCTCTTCTTCGATTATAAATAATGCACCTTATGAATAAGGACCCTTATGAATAGCGACCCTCATCTCGTATTATGAATAGCAACCCTCTTCTTGTTTTATGAATAGCGACCCTCATTTCGTGTTATGAATAGCGACCCTTTTCTAGTACTATGAATAGGGACCCTTATGAATAGCGACCCTCATTTTGTATTATAAATAGCGACCCTCTTTTCGTATCATGAATAGCGACCCTCATTTTGTATTATAAATAGCGACCCTCATGTCCTATTATGAATAGCAACCCTCTTATCCTATTATGAATAGCAACCCTCTTATCCTATTATGAATAGCGACCCTCATTTCGTATTATGAATAGCGACCCTTATTTCGTATTATGAATAGCGACCCTTATTTCGTATTATGAATAGCGACCTTCTCCTCGTTTTATGAATAGCGACCCCCTTCTCGTATTATGAATAGCGACCCTCTTCTTTGATTATAAATAATGCACCTTATGAATAAGGACCCTTATGAATAGCGACCCTCATCTCGTATTATGAATAGCAACCCTTTTCTCATATTATGAATACCGACCCTCTTCTTTGATTATGAATAGCGATCCTCCTGAATAATGATCCTTATGAATAATGACCCTTTTATCAAATTATGAAAAGCGGTCCTTATGAAAAGTGGACCTTATGAATAGCGGACCTTATGAATAGCGGACCTTATGAATAGTCGTCCTTATGAATTGCGACATTGACCCATTTATACACCCTTTACATCCTGCAGAATTCGTACCGTATATAGATCTCAGTTACACCAGCAAATGCAACGACAACGACAACGACGATGACGGTGAACATTTATCCTTACGTCACCCACATTGGAGGGCTGCACGCTATATATTTGTGTGGACAATATGGCTCAGCTCACAGAAACCGTACATCCGATAATCGTACTACATGTACATTGTACCAAGGAGTAACCAGCATATAGGCTCGGGGCTCGAGAAAGAGACGAGAACTGTGAGAACACTAGATGTGCAGTGGAAAGGCCCCCAAACATATAATTTCTACTTTATTGATGCCTGCACGGCTGCACCTACATCTATGCTAGCTAATTTTTTGGATTCTTTCATCAATCTTTCATCATGAGGACCCGCATAAGGAACGTAAGTAGAAAAGACATGCATGTTATACGACGGGCATTTTTATTATTGTTCTTGTATCTTTGTTTATATTCAATTTGCATCATTTATTAAAGAAATTTGTTTAATACATAAAAAAAAAAACTGGTACAGATACTTGAAAGAAAAACCCACCCAATTACCATTACGACTATGCACATTTTAAGAGGTACAGAAACTATATAGACAGGTTATGCATGATTTGAATAATATTCGAAGACAACGATCAGAATTATTGAAAATTATGTTGGATAAAAAAAGATAAGCAATCGATAAAATAATAATCCATTAACCAATGCGGGGGAAAAGGTTCATGTTTTGTTTTTTTAATCAAGCGGAACTGTCGAAAACAAGAAAGAAATGGCCAATAAAGCCGACACTACAAGTTTACCGAGCACAAAACGAAAAATTATTGTAACAAAAACTTTAGTGAAAAAGTTGATGACCAACGTTTAGGCGGGAATTTTGTAGATCGTTTAAATGTCATCAAAATGGTCTTGATTATTCTTGTCGTTGTGTTGTTTTTGTGTTGTTATTGTTGTTGTTGGTGGGGTTTTTGATCTTTTTAATAAAATAAATACTTCCACGGGCAGTTCTATATCCTGTTTCCTTATGGTGCAAGATGACATTACGTTTATTGACATGGCCTGGGTGATAGTCGGAAAGTAAAGACAGGATATTTTGTTATATTTAAAGTCAAAACAATATGACGTGTGCTGCATTGAGGATACATATTCAAATTCAAATATTCAAATTTATTGACGCGTTAATAAGACCTGTTAACAGAGTCTGGCTGAAGAGAAAATGTGAAGGGGAAAAAAAATAAGTGGTTAATGTTGATACGAAAGTAGACATATTTTAATGCACGCTTCTGCAAAATTAATATTCGATCATTTAAAGTCTTACACGGATTTCCCCATGCTAAAATCCCATAATTGAGGTAGAGTAAGATAATGGTTATATGTGATGATAGAACCGGTAAAGGAAATGTATTTTAAACATGAATTATGATACCAATGTTTCTTGATGATAATGTACAGAAATACGTAATATGCACTTTCCATATCAATTTGCGATGAACATGAATTCCAATGAATTTAGTACTTTGAACACATTCTAGTTCGATACCATTAATTTGAATAGGACCAGAAATATGATCGATAGTGTTGCTAAATATCATATAATTTGTCTTTTTAATATTCAATGATAGTTTGTTGGCATACATGTATCCAACTTTGAACCAGAACTAATTCCGAGTTAATTGTATTTAGGAGAGTTTGTGGGTCATGACATGAGAGAAAAATCAGAGTCATCGGCAATAATATGAAACGTAAAATATTAGATTGAAATCATTTATATATAGTATGAAAAGAAGAGGGCCAAAAGGAGAGCCTTGAGGCACCCCACAGGTAATATTTTTAATTTAGGACTGGAAGTTATTTACAGAGGTGTATTGAGTTCTATCTGAAAGGTAGCTTCTAAACCTCTCAAGGGCCTTCTTCCCTCTGACACCGCAGTGAGACAGTTCATTAAGAAGGATTTTATGGTCACTTAGTCTTTGAATTGTTAACACATTCAATAACCTCTACCTCTTGGACTGGGACAGTAAATAGAAATTCAGGATTTCGACGATCCAGAAAAGAATGTTTTTTTAACATTTTTGTATATGAGATGGGGATGACATGTGCAATATTAGGTCCTATAGTTATAAATTAATCATTGAAACTCTCAGCAATAGAAGCATGGTCTTTAAAGCATATGTTTTCGACAAAAATCTCTTGAATATCCTGGTTATTACAGTTTCTATTAAGGGCACTGTTGATTAGCTACCAAGTGTTTTTAATGTCATTTCTATGAAATTCAAACTGTTTAGAGAATTTTTTTTTTTTGCATAACGTAAAATGCTAGGGTAGGGTCCTCGGGGGGAATCGTCCTCGGGGGGGTAATTCTCTGGATGGAATTTTGTTGGGGGTAATTGTCTTTATGGGTAATTGTCCTCGGGGGGGGGGGGGTAATTCTCCGGGGGTAATTTTTCGGGATGATTTCTCAGGGGGTAATTGTCCTGATACGGTTCCTTACGTATCCATGTTTCGTACAAACCATGAATTGAACATGGAAACTGTTGACTAGACATAACGGATTTCATATGTTCACTCAAGCTTCTAATATTGAAGGGGATCAGTGAGAATTATTTTCAAACTCTGAAGAATTTGAAACAAAGTGATTCACAGTAGAATATCGAGAAGATGGGGGTGCGGGAAAAGGGTCATTTTGGTCAGCACAATACTTAAACTCCGGGGTCAAGTCCATAAGTTTTCTGCCACAGTCAGTTTCATCAAAAATTAGAAGAGAGGGAGAAAAAGGGTGTCCTCTTTGAAGCGTATAGAGGGAAAAATGAGAGCAAAGAAAAGCTAAATGAAACAAAACGAAAGTGCATGTTAAATAAATATAACTAGACATGTAATACTTGTTTTGGAACAAGTATAGGTGGGCTGTTCAAAGTGCATACCCCACATAGTTATTGAGATAGTGATCCGTGACATGTTTGACCTTTGACCCCAGTTTACATACTAAGCAGTTAAGATAACATTGGCATGATTTGACCTTATTTTTTGGAAATAATCCTCTTATTCAGGTCTATTAGTGTGCCAAATGTCAAATGTCAAGTTTATATACAATGCATAGTGTTCGAGAAACCATGTACAGTAAATTTGACCTTTGACCCTAAAATCTAAATAACATTACAATGAAATATGAATTTTCTCGATGTTGTGTTTTTATATGAAATATCTTTCTTACCTATCAACATGCAACATTTCATATCAATTGTGAATTTCCTAAAGGAGTTATATGTCGTTTCGGTAAAGTGAGGGCCTTTCGCACACTTTTATTTTTTTATTTTTTATTTTTTATAATTTTTTACACGCGATGTTTTCCTTTGCATGAAAAATTACTTTCTTTGCCTACCAAAATTACCATCCGTCATTTAGAGACATGATGATTTAGATAATAAGTGTGATTGACTATAGAATTATAAATTCCTTCACGTAAGTGAAATATATATATTATATACATTCCATAAAAATGGAAACTTTTGGTGAAAATATAAAAACTGTTAAAGTTGAAGTTTAGCTACTTTCTTTATCATCTAACACCATTCTCCACGTCTCTTTCTTTCTCTCTCTCTCTCTCTCTCTCTCTCCCTTTCTCTCTCTCTTTCTCTCTCCCTCTCTCTCTCTCGCTCTCTCTCCCCCTCTCTCTCTCTCTCTCTCTCTCTCTCTCTCTATATATATATATATACTCTATATATATATATATATATATATAGATATGTAAGGGTTATATCATCCACTATGGTAGAACAATGGGAACTAGACTGCTGCTAGACAAAATCGCAATGTCCAATGCGTATTTCAAAGGTGAGGCAAACATGAATTACCAGCACTATGTCACCCACCTTTCATTATTATATCCCCCTCTCATAACAGCATAAAGTGACGTTTGTTGTCATTTTGGTGATCATATTCTGCGTGGTATTTGTTCGGGTATACACTGAATCCAGAGATGAATCACCGAAAGCGATTGGCCAATCTATCCAGAAGGAGTATACCAAGGGCGGAGGGGAACCACAGGACCAAGGGCGTGATACACGGGTTCGAATTTCTCCTATTGCTGACCCAGACTTGTCCAGAGATGAATCACCGAAAGCGATTGGCCAATCTATCCAGAAGGAGTATACCAAGGGCGGAGGGGAACCACAGGACCAGGGGCGTGACACACTGGTTCGAATCTCTCCTATTGCTGACCCGGACCCGGACCCGGAAGAGTTGATTGGAGAGGAGCATGGAGAGAGAGGAATGGATGCACATACCTCACCCAAAATCCAAACGCCATTGTTACGTCATATTGCTCCTGACATCATCAGCATGAAACCCGATGTGAGAAATATTTATGCATTCACTATATCTTTATATGGCAATGTAGTGTACACATCTGTTTATAAAGTATGATTTTACTCGTGTCCACCAGGGCCCCTCCGTGACAACGAAGCTTATCTAAAAATGACAACGAAACCTATTAATTGGCCGTGATTGTAGACTTTATGACACAGAGCTTATTGCATAATTTATGGTTCATATACATCATATGAATACGTTTCAAATCGTACGTGTAACAGCTGCTCTACTAGATTTTTCTTTTCCTTGCACTGGATTCATTCTTGCATATGTTTTTACATCAGTTTGCATAGTATGATATCGACTGCTTTGACAGCCAGACCTCGAATATCATTAAAGAAGTTAAAGTCTTTTATACGCAGAATTGAAACAAAAATCTAACAAGAATTCTTACCTTATCCTTTTATTGAGTAAAGATTGGTTAAAACAAATCTGAGAAACTGTCTGTTGAACTTCGCTGGAAAAATGACTGAAAGTTTCAATCATTTGGGAATCTGTATTAACATTTTTTTTTTAAATCTTTTATGTGGGCATGTCTTGAACCATAATGCATGGCCCTACAGAGGATTTTTTTCCTGTTGGGGACCGGGGGAAAATGCAATGAATTATTGATAATTTATTGCACTTTCTTTGTTTTTTTTTATTGTGGGGGCGGCGACGTACCCTAGCCCCCACTGCGTACAGCCCTGATTCAGTGACTAAGCAATGGCCTCGTTACTGTGAGACCGCAGAATAAAAACCGTGTTGATCAACTATATTAGTGCCCTTTTGTGAGGCATTAATCCTCAATACTGTCAGTTATGACTTAAGGACGTAGGCCCCTAGTTAATTAGCATAGTAGCACACAGATGATGTAGAGGTCACGCAAAACAAACATTCACAAATTATTATTCAATAAAATCTGAGAATGTATACTATTATCTAGATCTATTAGGAATAAATCATTGTCAAAATCATTCCATAAATTGGGGTAAAAACAATTATTCCACCATTATGACCAACAGTGTATATATCAACACACAGATTACTCTGTCGCGGGTTATAAACATGATTGTGTTCGGTGTGTATGGGCATTTGTCACTAATGTAAGGAGGCACCTGGTTTGTCATAGCTTTATATATATACATTATTACTGCAGTGTCACCTTCTATTTGCCTGATGAGATAACGGACCTACTATGTAATAGTAGCAGGTAGAGGCGCAGGTAGAGGCCACCGATTACCGACAAATACAATGCCAATGTCCGCATGCGCACATGGTCATTTTCCTTGACCTCTTATTATACGGTTAATTTCGTCAAGATTAGTCAGTATCGTAGTTATATAAATAACTGTGCGTGCTGACATGCCAGGCCCGTACAAACTAGGGGTTCGGGAGGATCGCGCAACCCCCCCCCCCCCCCCCCCCCCCGCTTATTCGCTACTTTATATTCCTTGCTCCCTCGCAATGTCTCACTCTCACCTCTGGGTCAAAGTTGCAACCTAAGAACCCCCACTTAAAAAAAGCTTGTACAGGCTTGCATGCAATTATTTGGTGTGGCGTGATCGACAAGACCGCTGCGCCTGAACACAACTGTCCCGGGCTCGTTGTTAAACTCCTTTTTTTCTTCTTTTGCTCATGTTATAGTAAGGTTGACAATGACACTTGATTGACAATGATTTTTAATGATTGTTGGTGGAACTTCACAAAAAATAAAAGTTATATTTCTAGTGTCTCTCGAGGTCGTCACAGCGGATAAAAAGTAACAGTTGTGTGACATATAATTCTCTTTTTCTTTTTTCTCGTTCTTTCTTCTCTTCTGTTCCCTTTCTTTTCTTTCTTTTCCCTTCCTTTTTTCTTTCCTTTTTCTTTTCCCCTCTCTTTTTTCCCCTCCCCCTTTTCTCATTTTTCCCGACGGCAGCACAATTTTACCGACAATATCCTGATAGGTGGGTGTGTCGCACCCCCACCCCCACACCCCACAAACCCCTAGCGACGCCCCTGGTAGCAAGTCCATGGTGAGATTGTCCCATTTTAGTAGTTCTAGGTTTTCCCTTCCTGATGAAAACCAGGTGTTGTTGTATGGGCGAACACCTCGGTTTTTAAATATAAAAGCGTTTTCCCACAGTTTGACCATATAACATCGCAACAGTTCAGATTGGTATGTGTAATCCTGAATTCGCTTTCTTCTGCAATAGTTTCATATGATCCCGCCAAGTGAGGCTTTCGTCAATTGTTACTCCCAGATGTTTACATAATTGCACTCGTTTTAAGGGGGTTCCTTTTATATTGATATGAATTTCATCATCCTGAATTCTTTTTTAAAAAGCTGTCTTGTTTCCAGCACAATATATTCGGCTTTGTTTACATTTAAGCTTAATTAATTATGAACGAGCCCTTGCCTTATATGTTCCGGATCCTCATTAATTTGCTGCATTGAAACAGTAACAACGCTGCCAGAAACACATAAGACGTGTCGTCAGCATACATGCTTACTTTACAATATCGAAGTCCTTAGGCTATACAAAATATACAATACAAACATAAGGGGACCGAGTATTAACTCTTGAGGAATACCACATTTCAATGAAGAAAAATCAGATAATTTACCATTAATTAACACACGTTGCTTGTGATCTGTTTGTCAGATAACTAGCAAACCATCGTAGAGGGCAATGTTTTTTCACATAGTGTTGTAAGTTTTTGAAAAGGATGTCATGATCTACCGTATCGAATGCCCTTTTACATTCAATCGTGCTGTTGTCGTTGAATGAAGTGGTCTGAAGCCTGACTGATACTTGTTAAAGTAGATATTCATTGATTTTAAAAACTAACTTTATTTTCATTATTGCAAAGTTGAAACTTTGATTCGACAAGGTTATCAAAATTCAATGCTTGGAAACATGCGAAGTAATGATTATTATAAATTACAAAACGCTTAAATACATCCTGGCATAGCACCTGAAGAGCTCTCCGAACGCTGCTGAGATGTGTGACATCACGGTATGGACATGATTTGCACAAGCAGACGATGTCCCATGACATCTCACACATTTTCAGTGCCTGTGTTTTCATCTTGTCTTGAGTTCTTTCTCTTACTTCACTACCGTCAGGCTAAATGTATAATCTATTGCCTCACTCTAAACCCCGCGCAATGTTTATTTTGATGACAAATGCAGCGATACAAAAATAAAGGAATCTGTCGCTTGTCGAATCTGTCGCATTGTATATTCAGCTGCACACACCGTGGTATGTTCGGCGTTTCAAGAGGGAACAAATGCCGTCCTTAATATCATTCTGGGAGGTTTTCAATTTGAAAGTCTTGTTTCTTTGATTGTTAATTAACCCCTATCCTGTGTATTTACGAGCAAACGATTTTAGTTATCAGAATCGGGTCATATCCCCTTTTGAATGGTTTGACATGCCATTACATTTACATACACTAAACTCATTATAATTTGACAAATAAAAGCTGTGCAATTATTTTCATTCTTTATGGGATGTCGTCTGCTTGGGCAGTATTGGTCCATATAGTGACGTCATTAAAATATCGTTATTTTCCTGGCGAATCTCTCGTATATCCCAGCTGCTATGGAGGTGGTTGTATTTTTATTTTTATAAATCACCCGATATGTAGTTGACCGAAAACTTGTACGATGGCCATATGTTAGCTTACCAGTTTCTAGTGATACATTAGTTGACATATTTGTGATTTTCTTTGAATTTCACCTTTAATTATACCGTTTCCGTTTAAATATTAGTAAAATTGATTTAATACTTTCCGTTGTTTGTCGGGTTTCTCCAGTGACGAGATGATTGAGTTTTGAATTTATTTCATTCAGATCATGGCAAGGTCACTAACCTTTACGATGATCGCGTTTTCTTTATCATGGCTGAAATGTTGGATTTTTGTACCTTTCTCTTTCTTGCGACGTTCAGTAGAAGAACGTTGGTGAATTTGTATGTAAAACTATGGAACAATGGAATTCACTACACAAATTGTCAATTTGGTTATCAGTTTGTGCGTCATGTCCTCGCTATTTAGTAATTGCTTTATATAGTTTAATCCCATTAATTTTCCTTTTTATCCCCCAAAACTTGATTTCCCCATGCCTTTGTCCAGCTTATATGATTTGTATCATATTTGCGTTCATGACATTTCACCAAAATTTGGAAATGGGAAAAAGAGAGAACGATGGAAGGAAAATGAGAAGAGAAAGAGAAAATAATGTAAAATAGAAGAAGATGGAGGGTGGGGAGAAAGGAGAAAGACAAAGAGAAAGAAAGATAAAATGAAGAACTTTAAACTTAAATTTACACTTACAAAGTGCATTTCCGATAAGTTGGCTCGACATGTGCCTAAGAAATTTGGGGACAAAACTACAATAATACGAGAAAAAAAAGTTCTATAAAATTATCTTTAGGAGAGAAAGAGAGGTTATTTCTGAGCGTGCTGGGGCTCTGCCCCGGAGACCCCTGCAGGGACTCTGCCGGGCCCCCAAGCTGTGTCATGTTGCACGGATCCATTACAAAGCAAAATAAGCCCCAATAAATGAAGAGCTGGATTCCAAAAGGAGCTAAATGCACATTTGATCAAAATCGAGTTTTCTGTCTTAAAATATTGATTTCCTACATGGGGACAAACTGCACTATATCACATATTAAAATTTCACCAGGAAGTATGAAAGTTTGATGTACAATATCATGTTTCATTCCAAAAGGAGCTAAATCCACTTTGGGTACTTCTGAGTATGAAACTCTTCAAATAATCCACATATAAATATATTCAAACGTCTTTGTGCTCTGCCCCTGGACCTCACCCAGAAGGGCTAGCGTTTACGCGATTGCAGTGTGCTTCACGCACTCGTTGGCTTCGACCCCCCCCCCCCCCACCCACCAACCCACCCATCCTTTGAAAAATCCTGGATCCGCCGCTGAGAAACATAATAGTTTCACACCTTTCCTCTTAATGAGGTATTAATTATTGTTCGCAAAATTTAAAGTCCATAATCTGGTACTGTGCGACAAGTCGTATGACGTTGGTCTCCCCATTTCAATTCATCCAAATAAAAAAAAATCACGAAAGAGGCATTTTGGAAGTTTTAAGAAAATTCCATCAAATGCCAGGAAACTTGGTAATAGCACTGGCGGCTCTTTAAAAAAAAATCTCATTAATATATCTTCAGTAAACACGTGTCATTACTGCAAAATGTTGTACATCATATTGTACATCGTTCTTCTCATTTGAAGTATACGATCGACCATATGAATTTTCCCGGGGAATTTTCAGGTGAATGGCATCCCATGTTTTGGACCTTACAGCTTACATAGAAATTATATCTGGACTGTCAAAGAAAGAGTTTGACAGGCATTTTTCGAAGGAAAAGAAGCACCTTCTGTTTAAGATTGTATTCCCAATAAACAAAACACTAAAAAGTAACCTCTTTTAGGAGTGTATTTTAAGTGATTTTAAAGTATGGTGCCTTTTGAACTAGATTTAAACGTTATCGACACGTGCCTTCATTTAAACAAAAAAGGTACTCCTGTTCACGTTTTCATCTAACCTAAAAACCACCAATTTATCACGCGACTGGAGTAACGTGATTCCACTTACCTCTGTAAATCAAGTGTTTATGACCAAATAACCACTTGACCAAGCAACGAGTTTTGTGTCCGTTAACCGATGGTGGTGATAAATACGTAATTATTTGGTCTTTTAAGCACCTTTATCGATAGGTTTAACAGGTTATCCAAGGTTGATGGTAATAATCACGTTACTAACACCGGCTAATCGTCTTATTGTTCTGTCCGTGAATCTCTGGTTATATTAAATTAGTAATTCTGAGGTGTCTTACACACCTCTTTAAATGGTTTCAAAGTTACCATAAATTTCTTGGTTATGATCACGTGGCTCACGCTGATTACTAAATCTAAGCTGTAAATCCGTGATCTTTAGGTGTGAAAATAAGTAATTATTACTTGTCTTAAAACACCTTTTTAAATGGTAGTCAAAGTTGCCATAAGTTCCGCGGTGATGATCTCGTGACTCAAACGGATTATTAATCTAAGCTGGGCATACGTGACTCTTAGGTGTGAAAAATTAGTAATTATTAGGTGTCTTAAAACACCTATTTAAATGGTAGTCAAAGTTGCCAGCAGTTCCGCGGTGATGATCTCGTGACTCAAACGGATTATTAATCTAAGCTGGGCATACGTGACTTTTAGGTGTGAAAAATTAGTAATCATTATGGTGTCTTAAAACACCTTTTTAAATGGTTTCAAAGTTACCATAACTTTCTTGGTGATGATCACGTAGTTAAAACTGATTACTAATCTAAGCTGTGAATCCGTGATATTTAGGTGTGAAAAATTAGTAATTATTAGGTGTCTTAAAACACCTATTTAAATGGTAGTCAAAGTTGCCAGCAGTTCCGCGGTGATGATCTCGTGACTCAAACGGATTATTAATATAAGCTGGGTATTCCGTGTTTTCCAGGTGTGAAAATGAGTTATTATTGGGTGTCTTGATGGTTTCACAGTTACCATTTAAGTTCCGTGGTGATAATCCCGTAACTGTTGGCATATTTCTATGTTCACCAGTTGATAAATGACTGTTGGCATATTTTCATTGCACCAGTGTGTGCATATTTCCAGTTGCACCAGTTGATGACTGACTGTTGGCATATTTCAAGTTGAACCAGCTGACACCAATTAATTTGCATATTGAATATGGGGTGCGTGCAGATCTATGTTTTTTAAACAATTTATCTGAATTTACAGCATATTTCTTAATTACTGATGATTTAGTTATATGCAATTCATTTCGAAATACTACAAATACCAGTTATTCGGACATTTCGCTACTTCGTATAAATTACATTTAGTTAAACATGAATAAGGGAAACATTAACTATGAACTAAATAATTTCAATAAAATACAAGTATATGAAAAAATTTCGATTAATTAAATTATGTAAGTCTACTTATTACCAATGCCTTTACATTGGAAATACAGACGTACCAGTATTGAAGTGTTGTTGCTGTTCAACTTGTTGGAAGTTTTACCAAATGGTTCTAATGGCTCAGCTAGACCAGTTGAATTCTAACTGGCCTGGATCAACTGGATCATTTAGCCCATTTCGATTTCCAGGGTTACCAGTTGGCATTAACTGGTTCATCAACTGGACCAGTTGCAACTAGCTTTCTCTTCTGGGATGTTTGCACCCCCCCCCCCCCCCACCATCTCCTCTAATCCCAAACTACTTCTGGCGCGCCTGGACGTACTTATGGAAGATCCAAGACACGATGTTCAGAAACGGGATGAAAACGTCATTATTTTGGTTCATTTATTGTGTAATATTTGCGTAATTATTGGGTTGAACGCGGGTTACAGTAACATATTTCCTCTTCGACGTAAATTTCACGTGAATGAAGAACATGATTCATCTCAAGTCAGCCTCGTATAATATTCACGTGAATTTCACGCAGATATTGTGACTAAAACTATCACTAACGCTTCACGTGTTTCTGTGACGCGATAATTTCGTTTATGAACATGTAATTTCATAACCAAACAAACACGGGAGTATTAGGTTTACAAACCATGGTCTCCACGGTAGGGACAATCACGTTATTATAATGGTGATATTGCAGTGACAATTGCGTGATTTAGTGTACGTGTGTTTTAAGTTACCTAGTGCAATAAACGTATTAACACATTTACGTAAATGTCCGGTGTTTGAAGAACGTAACTCTCCTCAAGTCGATACCTTGATATTGACGTGATTTTCACGTGATTTTGTTTATTGGGTTAGGAGCATTTATCAGAGTTGAAATGAGCATTTATGAGAAGGGGAAGAGGCTCTTATGGGGAAAATGGGGGGGGGGGACATATCACAAGGAAAAAGGGCACGTGTCAAAATAACATTGGCACTAATTATCCGAGTGGAAAAGGGCACTTATAAGAATGGGAAAAGAAATTCTTACAAAGTAAAATGAGGGGCACTGTGCCCTCCTTCCCCAGGGAGCGCTGTCTCTGTCCTGGAGTAAGACGATATGTAAAATCTTTCGAAACGTCGATATAGAGCATGAGTGGGCCTTGTTTAGAACCAACTAACCCTGTCGAAAGAATACGTGGTTTTACCGCAAACTTCGCTCATATCAATCCTCACCATTAACGTCTTCAAAGATTACCAAATAATTACAGGTCTCAATAATTATTATATGTATACTTTTTACTCTCCCAACTCGCAGATTTTCGAGACAGTTCCTCGTCAATTTTTGCAGAATTACAAGAGTCCATGTTGGTTCAACAAACAGAATGAACTCTACTGCTTGCCATATTTCTATATCATTGGCATGGATAAATGCGGTACGACAGATCTGTGGGATAAGATCACCCAACACCCAGATGTCCTGGCAAGTGTCCCGAAAGAACCACATTGGTGGGGTAGACGTAGGCATGGGTGTGAAGAACCACCAGTTCACCAACAGGAAGGTAGGCTTCAGAACTCGACTAACATTGTTCTCCAACGGATAAATACAAAAACATACATTATTCTTCAATGGATAAATACAAAAACATACATTATTCTCCAATGGATAAATACTCTATATATACGTCATGATTATATAAGAAATTATAGGACATGATATTTACTGTCGTTTCCACGACTCCATTCAATAAAGCCTTCGTCAGAGTAAGTATCATTGTTTCCTACCCCCCCCCCCCCACCCCCGCTGTTATTACCCTTCCACAAACAACATAATGTGTTTAAGCTGATTAAAGACATTACAAAGACTGATTTTCAGTAATTTCAATATCTATATAATTATGACGACATTATAAAAGTTCTGATGAAAATTATGAAGAAACGTTAATACCTCAGTCACACCACCGGGACCGACACCAAACCGACACCGGACCAAACGAACAATTGCATTACCCCCAGTGGCCCAAAATCAGTCTGTTTTGAGTCGGGGTTGAGTCGGTTTTTCAGTGTGACTGGGGTATGTGACGCGAATAACAGAGATCGGAGACGTCATATGCCCCCCTTCTTTCAAACGGGTCCCGAAGCCTTACTTTAACCCCTTCCCGTATCTTTTTCCACTTTAAACAGCGCGACAAATAAGCAAGATGATAGGAGAGAAAAAAGACTCGTCTATCGACTGGTATCTCAACTGGTTCAAGACTTTTGGAGTGAAATCGATTGAGTCAAGTCCTTCTCAGAACGCTGACGGTGATGTCACTTTCCCCAAGGTTTTCTGTAAGTTATCAGGACGTCTCTGTAGTTCTACCAGGAAGCTGTATCCTTGTTCTACTCTACAACGCATTTGCATGGTAATGTGTCTTGAATTATATCGTGAAAGCAGGGGTGGCGCTTCTTTGCTTGGAAGGGGCAACTGTTTGTCACAGGAAGAGGAAAGTATCAAAAATTGCCCAGAAGAAGAAAACAACTCTAAAATTCGCATCATAAAATTTGAGGAAAACTGCAAAGATGGAATAAAGCACACAACACATTTAAGCCTTTGAAGAAAGGATATATGTTTATTTCACGAATGGGTATAATCTAAGTGCACATCAGATCAGAAGGGAATTTTTTTCACTCGGTAGGGGCATTCTTTTGCCGCTAGAGGGCAAGGGTCTAAACATCGTTTTTGTTTAAATAGCCGCATTTTGCTTGGCTATATACTACAGTTAAGTAGAGGAAAAACTGTAATGACGGAACAAAGCACATAAAAACAGATGCAGGCATACAGATAGGTAATCTGCTTTGTCATATGTGTTTTTATAAAAACTTAGGGGTATAGCAGATGAAGAAAGGGCAAATATGATAGTAGGGTCCCTTCAGATATTGCGGGGTGGGGGTATGTATTCATCCGGAAGGATATCACATTTTGTTGCTGAATGGGCACTTTTCTCGGTTTTGGAAATAGTGTGGGGGGCACCAGCCATAACATGTCTTTTCTATCTGCTTGTCAGAATTTTGTTCGCCATTGCGCCTTTTTCCTTTTTTTCCAAAAAAGCCTGAAGCCATTTCTCACTAATGTTTACTGTACTCCTTTTCTCCATGGAAGGCGATGCATCAATCAGTACGTGTTTTAACGTTGGGGATAATTGGGAAGAAGGGAACTATACCAATGCTGACCTGATCCACGCGGTCCAACCACAGGCTAAAATCGTCATGATCATCAGAAATCCAACTCAAAGGTATCCCGATATGTTAATTTTTGTGCATGAAATTAATTCGAAGTGTAGGGGCTTCCTGGAATGATACATGTTTTACATAGAAACTAGTTTTTCCGATTTTTTTTTTTTTGGGGGGGGGAAGTGAGGATTCGGTAAAGTCTGTGGTTTATCTAGGGCGCCAAAAAGTGATAGAATGGGGAGAAACAGAGAGAGAGGAAATTTGTAATGGAGACTTGTCCTTGTTGTGTACACAATACACATACAATTCTTGAATTATGTAAGGTAGGTTTCAAAAAGAGGCAAAAGAATAGTCAATAATCGTCAGCGGTTTCGAAAATGCATTAAAAATTGTCTATATGGAGAGTGAGGGGGGGGGGCTCGCATTCCCCATATCCTCATTGTAGTAAGCGTTATGTCTTGTGTAAGTTTTTCTGTTGGGAATGCATACTAGTCCGTTGCCACAATCTATTCGTAATCTATCATCTGCCAATGAATTAAAAACCGCACTCAAGACATACTTGTTCAAGCTGCTAAGTAATATTAAGTGTAGTGTATCCTTTGATATCATTTTTAATGTTTGTACTTATGTTCATGTTTATGAGACTACTTCTACTCTATTTCCTACTGCGTCATGAACATCACTTTTGTGATGGATACCGAAGCATTATAGGTGTTCATGTTATTATTATTATTATTATTATACAGATGCGTCACTACGGGGGACTTGGAGACACGTTTACTCCAATCGAATGGCGAAAAGGGGGAAGGAAATAGAAAAAAGGAGAGATAAGAATGGGAGAGGGAAAGGGATGAAAAACGAATATGATG
Source organism: Strongylocentrotus droebachiensis (assembly GCA_035222895.1). Classification (NCBI taxonomy): domain Eukaryota; kingdom Metazoa; phylum Echinodermata; class Echinoidea; order Camarodonta; family Strongylocentrotidae; genus Strongylocentrotus; species Strongylocentrotus droebachiensis. The sequence goes on from JAVYIG010002155.1 coordinate 263,040, forward strand.
CGCCTACCTCCCGTACACTCCACCCAATCCGAGATCACTGCTCATTCTACAGAGTTAAATAATTATATGGTTAATGCGCATTTCATTTGCCCTACCACCTCCACCCCATTCTATGATACCAGTGATCCCGCAATAGCTGGAGCCACGCTACACCTCTGCGTTGACATATTCATGTTATACGATGGCAACTTGACGTTCAGTAAAACATTGACATTATATCATCATACTGACTTGACAACCTAATTCTATCACATCAATAAATCCCTAATTTCGTATCTTCTCCTCCATCAGATTTTTTTCGCAGTTCAACTATAACGGCAAATACCAAGATAAAAGTCCCGCTGCCCTTGACCACGAAGCGAATAAACAAATTCACTGCTTCACCAGCTGCCTGCAAACAAATTCCGAAAGATACTGCACTTTTACAAAGCCATGTGTAAGTTGAGCATCCTACTTTATCATCACCTGGTGAAGTCACATTTTTTTTTTTTTTTTTGTGTTTATTAAATTTTCAATGATATAACAATTACATATTTACAAGTCATTGGTAATAATTAGACAAACAAACAAACAAAACCAATATGTATAAGTGCATCTTGATCGAGTTCCATTCTTTTCTATATAGTGGAAAGTAACAAAGTGGAGGAACTCGGATTCTCTGGTGTGGGAGGGGGGTGTAATCACAAGTCCAAAAACAACAAATAAAAACAACAAACACACCTTAATGAAACATATAAAACAAAATGAAACAAACAAGTGAAACAACAAAAACAAATATTTGTAAAGGTGTCGTGGTCTTAATGGATATGTCACCGGACTGTGGATTACATGGTTCGCGATTCGAGTCCCGAACGTGGCACTAATAATGTATAATGTCCTTTATCATCATCATCAATTTCAGGTGGCGCTGTAAAGCGCTGCTGTGGTCTTCACGAGAGCACGCCATGCAACTCTTTTACCTGCCATTTGTGTTGCACCTTTCATTCCTTGTCCAGACACTTTCTTGATATCATCAGTCCAAGATATTGGTGGACGATCTCTAGCCCGTTTTCCTTCGACTGCTCCTTGCAGTATTTGCTTCTCAACACCTTCAGATCTCCTAACAATGTGCCCAAAATAGTTTAGTTTTCTTTCCATGATTCCCCTTCTGATGGTCAAGTCTGTTCCAATCTTTTCCAGGACCCACACATTTGTCTTTTTATCTTTCCATGACACCTGCAAATTAACAGCCTCCTGTAGCACCACATTTCAAAGGCATCAACTCTCTTTCTGTCATTCTTTGTCATGGCCCAGGACTTACTTCTGAATAGAGAAAGAAGTTGCTTGAAGCAGACGAACCTTCAGACTGAGAGATAGGCCTCGGCTCTTCCAGATGTGAGACATATTATGTACTGTTGATCTCGCCATTGCCATCCTTCTCCTTATCTCTGTGGTGCTCTCTTCTTTGTCAGTGATGATTGAACCCAAGTACTCAAACCGATTTACTACTTCAATCTTATTTCCAGCTACGGTGAAGTCAGTGTTATTATCATCTCTATCGACAACCATTATTTTTGTCTTTTGGGTGATTAGAAGAAGGTCTTTCTCTTCACTTGCCTGTTTGATGCGATTCAACAAATCAATCAGCTCTTCTTTGCTGCTGCAAACGAGAGTAGTGTCGTCAGCATACCTTAGGTTCGTGATCTTTTTACCTCCAAACTTAACTCCCCCATTGAATCCTTCCAGAGCATTTCTCATAATGTCCTCAGAATAAATATTAAAAAGGTTCGGAGACAGTATGCAGCCTAGCTTTTGACGTACTCCCCTACCAATTCCAAACCACTCAGTATTGCCTTTACTGGTTCTCACTGTTGCTTCTTGGTCATGGTAGAGGTTTTTGATCAGTTCGATGATGTGACTTGGGAACCCCATCATTGCCATTGTATTCCACAATTGAGAGTGGCTCACACAGTCAAATGCTTTGCTATAATCTATAAAGCACAAATAGAGGGGATGTCTGTGTTCTCTGCATTTCTATATTATGTTTCGAATGTTGACGATCTGTTCTCTTGTCCCTCTACCTTCACGGAACCCTGCTTGCTCATCTGAGATCTCGGCTTGCAAGTTTGTTTTTCATTCTTCTACTAATCAACTTCAGAAGTATTTTGCTTGCATGACAAATCAAGCTGATCGTTCGGTGATTTGCACATTCTTTCAGATCTCCCTTCTTTGGCAATGGTATAAAAACAGCTCTACACCAGTATGCCACTCCCTACTATTCCAGATATTGCAACAGAGACGCCACATCAGGTCAGTACCTTCTTCACCTGTAGCCTTCCACATCATGTCAGCACCTTCTTCACCTGTAGCCTTCCACATCTCGGAAGTCAAGTTGTCAAAGCCAGGGGATTTGCCATCCTTCAGTTGTTTCATTGCAAGCTCCACTTCTGATCTTAATGGAGGGGGCTCCATTTCATCACTCTCCTCCCACTGAGTGTCAACTTGTTCCTGTGCAGCAAACAGCTTGGTACTTTAGCAAGACATTAATCTCCAGTTACCACTCTCCACCTAGGATGCTACATATGGATTGACATGTGCGCGCTTGGTACTTCTGACCGACATGCTTCCCAGGGAGCAGAGCGTGTGCACTATCATGTGCGGATTAGCAATTGAATCCCCTTACCTAGTAATAATAGTTACCATGTAAACACTAAGAAACATACAGTAGTAGCATAACAATGATTAGTATAAAAGCAAAACAAACAGGGGAAAAGGGTCAGTTCACTTTAAGATGCTTTTTACTCCAAAATGCCCTGACAATCAGTAAGTAAAGGTTAAAAAACTGGGTATGATCCATGCATCCCCCCCCCCCCCATCCCGCCCCTTGATTAGCCACTTCGATACTAATCGATGTTCCGCATTCTTAGCAATAACTTGTCCGTCTGGTCACTTTGAAAAAGGCAAATCATAACTTCTTACGATGCATATAAAATTCTAAGATGAAATGAATTTGTGTCGAATGAGTTTCTTACAATTCAGCTCTCACACCTCTCTTTCCGACTGGATCAACCCCTCACTATTTCACAATCTCTCTCTCAGTTTCATACTTGACCTCCATGTTAAACGTTCCACTACATGTATGTGATGCCACTGTAAACCTGCCTATCATTGTTATATGTGTACTACCAACACCTGCACCAACTGCAGTTCTCCAAACTGGAGGAAGCCAAGCCAAGAAGAAGAAGAAGGTTGCTATTTCGTTGTTTGTACTTTTTCAAATGTCGCAGAAGTTCTAACAGAATAATCTTTTCTCAAGACAAAACTTAGTGTTTTCCTTTTTTGGGGGGTATGAAAACTTATTTTTATCTACTTGAAACTATGTATTCAACTGTTAACATTATCCTTTTATTTTATCCATGCTTATGATTAACAGAGTTTGTTGGCGACTATTTACATGATAATCGTGCAAGACTGGATGAGATTGTATGGCCGTGATGGAGTCTATATCTTAAGATTAGAGGACTGGCATAAAAATACTGCAAATGAACTTAAGAAACTCCTTAAATTCTTAGAACTTCGTAAGTATACACATTTCGTTTTTGTTATATTTTGTTTGTATTGTCTTGCCTTTTTGTTAAGTTGTTTGTCTTTTGCGTTGTTCTTGTTGTAGTTGTTTTGTCTCGTTCGCCGCGTAATTATAACATTCTGCCTATCCCAGGCAACTTGCATCCAACAACACTTAATTGCATCACAGAATTCAAAATGACAGGATGAATTCATTCTCAGCCACATGCAGAAATTACCAGACATGATCAATGTCGATCGATTATGAAAAAAATATTTATTGAGAAACATTGTATCCACCTGTAGCATTTAAAAAAAAAAAATCGATATGATTTCATGTTTTCGAGAACGATAAGGGTATCTAATAGAAATCTAAATCTATACAAACAAATCTGTTAATTATATCAATTTCCGGAATAAATGCTCGGGTAACTAAAGTGAATGAATATAATGAATGTGAAAATGAGGAAGATAAAGGAGATGATGAAAAACACAACCAGAAGATCTATAAAGCAATAATTTCTTTTCGATGATAATGGTGGCCTGTTATATGGCTGTCTAATGATTCTAATATGCGTTGCACATGACATTTACCTGACGTTTACGAATGCATCAGCGACTGGCACGGTCAATGCTGTGCCATGCGTGAGATTGTGCAAAAGTAAAATATTGACGTGAATCCGGAATGATATCTCCTGTGCAACGGGCATGCAACGCATACATCTGCTTCATAGG
>JAVYIG010002156.1:0-267251 GCA_035222895.1 Strongylocentrotus droebachiensis
TTAATGTGTTTAGATTATAAATACCTGGAAATATATCCATGAATCATTGAGCTTATTACATAACTAGTCATTAAATACTACCAGCAAATATTACTTCTTAATAAACATTATTTATTGTTGGAAGTCAAGATAGGAGAATCTCTTTGAAGCAAATGTTTTTCTGCCCTCGTTGATATTGAATAGTACCATCATCATTAATGTTGATGTATTGAGTAACATTCTATGCTCAGGGTTCACTTAAAGGTCATTAGTTGAAAATAAGGGGGTCACATTTGATTTTAAAAGATTGGCTTGATTCCCGTTATACAAGGAGGTTTAATTGTTATAAACCATGGTTTGAATTAATCCACTGTGGACTACACTAAGCATATTTATGTCTTTGGCATTAATGATGAAAAAGATATTGATTGATTGATTAAAAAAGATATATTGCTAACAATGGACTACAGCCTTTTAACAGAATCTTTTGTTTGAATGTTTTGCTATAAGAATAGGAAACATGAGAGGAGAAATGTACATGAACGTAGCATGTAATTTTTCTATATGGATGGAGTTGCCTTTTTCGTAGGGAATTTGACTATCATGTTATAATTGCTAGCCTAAAGCAGAGATGTATGGAGGTAAAGGGGAGGGATTTATTTCATGATCAACAATTCACAGTTTTACCTTTTTCTGCCAATAGTCAAATATAAATATTCTTGAATATGTACTTTAGTACAGCATTCTCTGGCACATATCTCTCGACCAGATAGGTGCAAGAGGAAATGGAAAAACGTAATGGAGACAAACAACTTCTTGGTATTGAATAAAAACAGACAAAGGTGAAGTTCAAGGCGATGTATAGCGCCAGTTCTTCCCCTGTCAAATATGTTTTGACAAGTCTGTGCCCTCCGATAGCCCTCAGTTGCAGCAGCTCCATTGCATGGAAACTATTTCCAAGGCCCTTTAATGATATGTCGTCAATGTTCAACATACAAAACTGTAATCAAATGCTCCTTTGAATTTACAATCAGTGGAATGTGTGAAATTAACACATGCCATAGATGCCCTACTGTGCTGCCTTGCATTCTTCTGCAACCATAATATTTACCTGAGGTAAGAGTACCAGGTGTGTCAAAAAAAGATTGAAAACAGTTTCATGTTAGGCCCATGTACATGTACACAGCCCCAAAACCATTTTTTTAAATCATCAATTTTTTGGACAGCCATTTACAATACTGGTAAACCCATATTTCCTATTTCGTTTTTTGGGTCATGTTTGCCAATAGTTGCTTAGCAACTTCTGATGAAACACTGGAATGTGCGAAAAATTGATTATTGTAAATGCAGCTACCATGTGTCATGTAGCCTTGGCACAAATGTGTTGTTAGATACATGTATGAATCTAATGTCCAAAAGTCACAGAAGTGTCAAACTTATAGTAAAACTTATTGTTTCATACATTCTCTTGAATGTTGGTAGAATTGTGTTTATGTTTAAAATGTATCAACATCCATGATTTTTTTAATAGTGAATTTGATATGTGATATTTGTTGATTTGTTGGGTTCTTTCATCATATGATCCATTGATATAGGATCCATCAACCAATTCATCATATTAGTTCAAAATATTATCATTTGATTGTATTAAGGCAAAGATACCAAACTTGAAACTATGAAAGTTTAGCTACAAAAAATAGAATTGCACTTCAGTTTAAATCTACACTGTAAGTTCATTTGTTGAGATACCCTGTTGATTCTGAAAGTGATATACAGTTCAAAGCCAAAGGGACTATTGATTTATTGTTCTTCTAAATTACTGCTGACATGCTTTATACCTACAGGGGGAGGGAGCAACCTTTCCTGCAAGAAGAACTTTCTAAGATTTTCTTTCACGTCATTGACCTTGCTCTCTCTAGTTTTGATTTCGTTGTTTTCTTTTTTAAAACTTTAATTGACAAAAATTTAGGTTTGTACTATTCAATTCAAGCTTCTGAAAGTGATAAACAGTATCCTATTCCATGAAAATGATGTGATGGTTTTAACAGTGTTACCTGCCTGTGATGCTATCATTGATACATATGGAGTTTCATAGACATTATGGAAAGGTTATGAAGTGTTAATGTCGTAGTTATAAGTAAAATCTCCAAAAATAAGAATGAGTTGTCTGTTGATCATAAGAATGTTTTGTCTCACAGCTGGAAAACAGTGGATCCAACAGCTATGATGTGAATAAATAAATATTGCACTATAAATAGTACTTTGCAAATTCTTTCCCACTTATCTCCTTGTTGGAGAAGAGTAATCATATTTGAGAAGAGATTATTCCATAAAATGGTTTAGATGCACGTGTACCATCATCTTTATATGTTTGTGCACAGGGAAACGTTTTGCCATATCACATGGATGGCTCTATTTCATACTTCATATCAGTGAAGAGGAGGGAGAGTTACGTGCACGGCGTGAACTCCTGGCCTATGTAAAACAAATGTTTGGCTTTACTGCGTTAACACGCACTGTGGACACTATTGATTGGAATAATGTTTGTAAGAACGAGCTGCCACTCAATTTTTTTCTTCCGTCAACGTTTCAGTTACACGTGCTAATTCAGGAACCAAGTAGAGGATAAATGTATTATCGAAGCAGTTGGTTTACTTGGTCTCTTTATTTTTTGTATGTTTGAAATGAATGTGAGACTCATGGAATTGTATATCCATAGAAATTTGAATTCTCAGTTCCTTGAAACTTATCCTCATATTTACATAATAATAATAATAATATTCAGCTTTTATATAGCGCAAATTACAATTAAGTCTCTAAGCGCTTCCAAACTTGGATATTATTACCCTGGCTTTAGCCTAGCTGCCATTACAGCGTTCCAGCATTTCAAGGAATGAATTCCTGCCAGGTACCCATTTACATTTATATTTTTATTTAATCACAGGAAAAATGATTTTTCAGCTTGTGGCTATTCTTAAAATATTCCCATGGAAAATAATAAAATGTACACAGAGCTTAATAGGAGCTTACTTGAACTAGATATAAACTTTATGTAGAAAAGTTCATTAAAAAAGAGTGGAATTCAGATAAACCTGATTTATTATATAGTTCAGAAAGGTGAAAAGAAGTTCATATCTAAGGTAGACGGTCATTCTTTCATGTATACAGGTTTATTCCGTATTATGTAATAATTGACATTTTGTTTGTCTTTCTGGAATGTTGATATTATTTGGAAGGTTTTCTACACTTGATAACTGCCTGATAAAATATTTTTCTTCCACTACCAGCAAATTTTACCTAGAAATTCTATTTTGACATTCGATTACCATGTCTGCATTTTACCGCAGTCACTACCACTATTCCCCCCCCCCCCCCCCCATCCTCTAAATAATATCACCCTGGATACACTATTAAAGACGCGCAGGTGTAATCAGATTGAATTGACACGTTGAGAGATAGCGTTTCATTGGAATAGAGTGCTCAAGTAACAGCTGAAGGTTGCAACCAACTGAATTAACGTAAAAAACCCGCGAACGGCTAAGCGTTGCTTTCTTCTTACACAGTCTGCCGGTTAGAAGATGCCCGTGAAGACACAGCCCATTAGCTTGAAATTCGGGCTTCACTTTCACAATTATAGAGGTCGATAGGAGGGGCCTATGGTCACAGCAGTGTCAGTGTGAGGTGAATGGCCTATGTAATACATTTTCATTTGTATTGTGCTCCTTTACAAGCTTGTCTCTTTTCTAACCGTAAATTCTTTTGATCTGAGAAAGAAAAAACGAAAGACAGCTTTGAGGATCTATTTCTTATAGCAGCTGATTTGATTCGTTTTCATTGATTTCTAAATAGAAACCGATTTTCTAGTACTACCTGTATTTTTGTATGACTGAATAATATTGTTTGCCTATATTGTTTTAAATTAATACGATATTCAGTGTTTGATGAAAGCATTCCAAAGTTCAGCAGAAATCAGTTTACAATTTTTTTTTAATTTAGAGGTCAGTAATGAAGAAGGTTAGATTCTCTTGATAATTATATGTGTACATTCACAGAGGACATCATTGTTGGGATTTCAGTTTTATTGGTTGCCTCTGTAACATGTAACTACCTCACTAGTACACAGATATATCCTGTCACATTTGTCTCACCCTAAAATGGTCCTCTGGATTTCATATCGACTGGCATCCCATGTACAGGTGATCTTGCATGGTGTCCTGGCGCTGCATGTAGAGGACACACAAACAAAAACCTGCCTTGAGGTGACCAAGATTGAGGAGGAAATGTGGTCTAAACTCGGTGGTGAAGAAAGGAATTTGAGAGATGTGAGGTGAAATTTAATGTCAAGGGTGCCATCTTCGGTGATACCTTGAAGCCCTAACTGGGTCACTGTCATTGTATCTCCTTTCACTGGCTCTACTCATCCCGTTCCTTTCACCCCTACCCCACCCCCCCCCCCATTCAGACTACCACAATTTGTTGTATGCATACCGGTATATGAAAACTTTTTAGCTTGCGATAAATTTTATTACATTTTGCTGGTCTGAACTTCGTACAAGAAACGTTATATTGAGAAATGCATGTTTGAGAAAGGATCAGGGTCCCATTCTCATGTAAACGTTAAATTGTATGAAAAAACCATATAAATGAGTGACGCTTATGTACCTAAGTGATGATTGGCCAACTGACGTGTCACCTGACCTCTTCTAAAGTAATTTCTTAAAACATTTCTCTGTACAACATTTCTTGTATGAGTTCCATATAACCTTTCTGTAGTCTGAGCAGGCTTATATAAACCAGGAGGAATCTTGCCCCAAAGCCCACCAGACATGAATGAACCTCATTGACGATCCTATGTTTCAGGTTTTCTGATTGATACTTGTGGGTCAAAGAAAGTGAGATGGTAAAATGATAGTGGTTCAACAGAAGATGCAAGGATACCTTTCACTATTCCTGACTTGAAAATAATAGTCGTTCAAATGTATAATCTCTTAGGAAATGTTACCAAAAAAGAAAAGAAAAAAGTGTTGGAGAGTTTCAGTTGTAAAGATGAATGTTTTTTTAAAGAGCATTTTGAAAGGTGATTCTGATTCCTGTATCGATATATGATTCTGATTCCTGTATCAATATCTTCTTATATGAAATGCCAAGATTAAACACTAAAAAAAATGCCAAAATTATTTACAGGTTATAATTTTAATTTTTTTAATATTTTATTTTTACAATGGCTTGTTTTGATAGCTTGTACACTTTTGATTGAGTATCTTTGGCATCAAAGCTCTGAATATATACTGATTTGTGCCTTTAAGTTCGAAATTTGGGAGAGTGGAGAAAAAAATAGGTCGGGGTGTGGGTGATGGAGTGGGTGGGACAGAGGCAATCAGGATTTCATATTTTCTCATTCTGATCTGTTAAAGGATTTTGTGAGATTATTATTTTGTCTTGTGTGTGTATGGTGTTGGATGCCTGGAGGGCAGCGAGAGAGAGAGAAAGGGAGTTACACACACGGCCTGTCATAACCTGCTGGGGGCAAAGTATGGCAAGCGGCAAGTCAATTTAGGGATCGTGCAAAGGGTGATTGACCGAGGCCAAGGGAGAGATACACAGACAAGGAATCGGTATCAGAACCAAGGAACGAGGGGGCAGGAGGGGAAAAAGGGAAAGAAAAAAAAAATCCGGTAATGAAAATGGGGAGTCGTAAATTAGGGTTGTCAGAGTGGCTGCAGCTGTATGGCTAGCAGTGGGGAATGGCAGGGATTAACTTGTCAGGCTCATGCAGGAGCTGCAGCCCGAGTGCGCTAGCTCCTCGCTCGCTGGAACTCGTTTGCGTCGTAGTCATATCACGAAAAAGCTCTTTACTTCTCAAGCAATCTTTCTCCGTTATAAACCTTGTTGCCTTTTGCTGATGGCACAACACTCACTCTTACCGTGCATTTGTTTTTGTTCTGTTTTACCTTTCATCCACTTTTTTTCCCCACCTCCCATGTCTTTTTGCCAGGCATCCACGCTCAGGGTTTGTTTATCGTTGATACTCTGCCCCGCGTGCTTCGCGGATGCCGGGGCTAACCACGGAAAATTGGATTTTCATTCTCTGCAACGCACACCATTTGTCTTGCTTCCAAAGCTGCTTTTAGCTGTATTATTGAAATGAATTGGAAGTAGGATAAAGTGAAGGAGAGAAGAAAGGGAAAGAGAGCGAGAAAGAGAGAGGGAGGGAGAGAGAGGGGGACAGAAAGGGCCAGGAAGAAAGAGAGAAACCACAATGATAGGGTTTGTCATGATACTTGATTACAGTTATCCGCCCGATTGTGTTTCCCTGCCCCCACAATCCCATTCATTTATTCATTCATTCATTTAGTCTGCCCCGCATGGAGACATGCTCATGATCCTGAAACCCAGCCCATGGATTCAACAATTACCCAAATACCATTCCACAGATTTCCCCTGTAAATATCCTTTTAGTGATCTGTTTAATCACTATTTTCAAGGGGGATTTAAGTCCTGTCCCGAGAATTTACTGGAGCGGAGTAATATCACGTGTTTCCATTTGTCATCCCTTAGAAATTGAGATGTCATAAAGCTGTCTGTTTCAATTATGCCAAAGGAGGTCACCAGATATAATTATAATCTATGTCGAGAAATTACTCTGCCTGACTCCTGACCACTGAATTTACGTTTTTTGTTTGAGTCGGGAATCAATCCTGATTTAAGAAAAGAAAAAGAAGTTTGACGCAATTTTTGCAGACAATATGATACAATTGAATATTATAAGCTCTTGTGTTCCCTAACATTGTTGGATAATGCACTTAGTTGGATTTTGTAATAACATACATTTCTGCTAGCCAAGTTATCTCTAATAGCTTTTCAGTATTTGCCTCATTCTTAAATTAGCTCGTTCTAGATAGATTTTTCTCGAGTGATTGATGACATGTTGAATCCCTGGTTATAGATGGCTGGTTATGATAATTTCCTGTCTCCCAAAACTTAAATGCATCTTTAGCCCCATTTACATTGCAGAAAAAATCCATAAAAAAAAAAGCATTACCAAAAAAAAAATACATACAGTAGGCTTGTGGGTGCACCATGTGATAGAGAGAGGGAGCATTGAGGAGTCCTGAAAAGGACTCTCGGTAAAACTTTTAAAATAAAAAACGTTAATGTTCGCTGATTCTGGTTATGTTGTTATTGTGATTTGTGTGCATGCACTACTTTTTGATGTAAAATGAGAAAAACTGGACAAATTCATCAGTGTTTGAAAACGCAAAAATTTACACTGCAAAAACGGGAGCGTTTCGGCTGGTATTTCACAAAACCACATTCAAGGGGTAGTTATTCATTATTTTATATCAGTTTTTCAACGTTTGTATTTCTAATGAAACTCCGGAATGTAAGAAAAACCCCAAAATTTTGCTTCCAGTGTAAATGACCCTTTAGATAAAAGGACCATTTAGCTGTGGGCTGCGGATTTACCTGGTATGTCTGCAACGCTGAAAAGAAATTTCACCTATCTGGATTGAAATCACAAAGATAAACACAATCGTTATGATTATCCTTCTTGTTTGGATGATGAAACATATCTTTTAAGAAGCAATTTAGCCTCGGGCATGAAATTGGCGTAGCTTTTTAGTTAATCTTGTGGTATTAGGTTTGGTGCATGAGCCATAAAATCATAATTGTCAGTGGAATCATATCTCTATGCTTTGTCCTAGAAATCTGCAGAAATAGATGCATACATGTAAATCTTACTGGAGGCAATGAGGGATGATTCTAGGGACCTTGTGAGAATTTTGTCCTCAAAGTGTTTTTTTTCTAATAATTTTTTTTCTAGTAAAAAGGTAAAAAAATCAGAGTCCAATCTTTCTTTGTCAGATAAACAATTTGTCTATCATTAAAGGAAAAGCTTTTGACCATATTGGTAACTTTAAATGGACAAAAGATCAAGTTGCACAGAACACTTATTGTACCATTTTACTTATTCTCGATGATCTTCATGACTTCTTGTTACCTAGCTGGATTTATTCTAACTTTTAATCACCCTCAGCCCACAGGCCACACATGTCCTTCCATATCAAAACCCTCCACCCCCATGTCTTTGGCATTGACCTTTGACATTGGCATCCCCAAGAGCTGGCATTGTCCATGACCTTTGAACCTTTCATAAATATGTCCAAGGAGCCGCAGCAGTAATTTTCCCTGGCTAACAGAGGTCATCAGGAGGCCAGGAATATATAAGTGAATGGAAATGCAAGTTTTACACTTATGCTATTACAAATAATATGCTTTTTAAACAGAACACCAACAAGACTGTTTTGTATAAGTATAGTTCTGTTTTCACTGGAATCCAACTATAATTGCACGTTCTAATATGTTTTCATAGCATTATTCCTATTAGAAAATGCCATAGTTTGGAGATGTAATCATTTGTATGAAGGGTCTTGTAGTCAACTAGACAAATAATCTAACATTTTCCTCACCATAATGTCTCATTACGTTTCCTCAACACAAAGCACCTTAAAGGTAATACAAAGTTTTGGGAAATTTTGAAAATTGGGTGGATAGTGAATCTTTACAATTTTGATATATTTGGATGCCCCTGTGGATGTATTATATGCACTAAAAAAATTAGCCCCTAAAACATTTCTGTTTTCGAGAAAAATTGAATATAAAAATTTACCGGTGCTCCTGGTAAATTTTGATAAATTTCAAATAGCGCCTATGGTCGTACAATGGTAGCTGCGACCATGAAAATCTCAGAATATGTAGTTGTGATATATAATTTCCAAACGGGAATGGCTAATCGGTCGATTTTAGTCAAGAAACATTGTTTCATAGCTAAATTAATATCTTGAACTTGAGAGGGAGCTATACAACATAAAGAGTTTATTATTTATAATTTCATAACTTTAGACTCGATTTCAACCGCGACAACGATCAATGAATATTGTAGGAACGCATATGCTTCCAATATGTTAATTTGAACCAAATTCATGACCCCATACCGAAACTTTGTAATACCTTTAAATGATAATTCACAAAATCAATGAAAAACTGGGGGGAAAAAGATTGTTATAAAAGTATTTCAGAAGCTAATGTCAACACCAATCTCCTTTAATTTCTATCTTCACAGGTACTTGCATGTCTAGTAAGTTATATATTTTTACACATCTAGATTTTATCATGGCCATGTCATTAGTCAGAATTGTGAATGGTAAATAGGGAATGCAATTGTTAGAAAAAATGGGGAGGTATGAAAATAAAAGTACAAAGAATTGGCTTTACTCCCAAGATATTGACTCTCGATGAATGAAAGAAAAACAAAGAATATAAAGGAGCTGTGAGTCTTTGAATATTTTCAAGTCTGTATTTACGCTGGCATATTTGTGTTATTCTATCGGGCCTTATATTTGCTGGGGCCAGAGTTACGGTGACCTTCAATAGAAACTTGTCTAAACTGCGCCCACAACATCATCGATTGTAGGATCAAACGCTGAAATTGTTTGTACATTAGCGGGTATGTGGGACAAACGATTTGTGCACGCTTGGTCTCCTCGCCAAGCAGGTCAAGTATACTACACTCAGGGTCATTCAATCGAAGATATTATTGTTTCGTTCGGTTATGACTTCTGCTGTTATTATCAAGTCTAGCTTGACTTTAAAAAGAGATGTTGGTTCCTTTTAAAGAGTTGTACAATTACTGCTGATGCATGGAACTATATAATTGCAAAGCTACATTTTGGGGGGTCTGTAGTACTGCAAGTATTCTTTGTAGCTGCTACAAGAAACACATATATAACAAAAAACCTATATGGTGGCCTTTGAATTAAATGTGACTAAGGCGGAGTCATTGAAGTCAACTCACTATTTAACTATTTTGAAAAGCATGACCGTTTTCTGATTGAGCCCTCCACGTAAATGGTAACAGAAAAATACTGAAACAACATGTTTTATATTAGTTTTAAACAATTAAAATGCAATTGCCCAATTATTTAAAAGTGGTGAAATGGTTGAACAATTAAGATACAGTCAAAAGTACAAATACAGTGGCGGATCCAGGGGGGTAAAAAGGGGGCACGTGCCCCCCTGGCCAAAAAAAAAAATGTTAAAATCAGCCTAAATTCGCCCAAAATTTACTGAAAAACAGGGGCGTGTCCCCCCGGTCAATCTCTTTCCCACTGTGTGCCCCCCCCCCCCCCGGCAAGAAATTCCTGGATCCGCCCCTGTGGATTTGGCACAAAAATTATCTTTGATTATTGAACAAATTGTTAAGCTCGGTGTCTTTCCATGGGTAAACCCCAGGGATTTATACTTTCTAGGAAATTAGCTTTCAGCTTTAATCTATAGAGTACAATGGTAGTGGAATCAGGGGTACCTATATGAATCTTATTATCCACTATTATTAGATTATTTTTGGAAACATGGTTGGTGAATACAACAATTTAAAGATGTGATTACTTTTATACTATTATAAAATATTTTACCTTTTTATATAATGACTGCTCAAAAGGAAAACATAGAATGTTACTTTCACTCACATTGAATTGAATTTATTCACAGAAAACTCACATCAGCCTAAAAAGACTGCTTTGCAGCAAGTCTGTGTCACAGTAATAGAACAAATCATACAGACATCAAATTGAATATACCGTATTTGCCGGGGTAAAGGCCGCAGTATTTTTGGAAGAGAAAATATCAAAAAGTCGGGGTGCGCCGTATACGCCGAAACAGTAAAAATCGCAAGTCAAACAGCACGTCCATTATTTGTAGGCAACTTCATACAAAAAAATATATTAACAAAATTGACTTGAAAACACATCGGACAAGATCTAGTCTGAACCACGTCAGCAGCAAATTTGAAGAAGTTATCTTTTTAATCGTTGTGCAACCAAAGAAATAAGAAGAAAACTGACAAGAAACTCGTACTAAAAATCGTACTTGTAAAAATGTCCTTGGATTAGACGGCGCGTGGCCCGGTAACCAAAATCATACCTCGCTCACACACTCTGTGGTGGGGAGCTACCGGTCTGGAAGTTGCAACAAATCCAACGCAGCTCGGAGATTCATAGCGCGCAATCGTCGGTGTTCTTAACTTTTCAGTAAGATAATTCTGAATTATAATTGAGACTATCTAATTAATTAAAGCGACAAACTAACCTCGGTAGATCTCTAATAACAAAAGCTTGTTTATTTTCTCCATTTGGCGGTACGATAGGGGTAAACCGGATAACATTATGGCCACAGCTTGGTTTGGCAGGCCATTCATGTTTCTGTATGCATGCAAAGCGCCCTCTAGTGTCCAATGAATGTGCTAATCTGCCTAAAAATCGATGAAGATTTGCTAAATTAGATCATTTTTTAGGTAAACTTCCTGTAAATTCATAAAATGATTGATAATTTTGGTATGAGTTTGTAGGAAAAATAGAGTTCTACGAGAAAATTATGATTATTTTCTTTGGTCCGTTTTTTTTTTTTTTTTTCCTTTTTTTTTTTTTTTTTTTTTTCTCTCTACGAAATGTCAAAGTTGGGGGTGCGGCCTATGCGCGGTGCGGCCTTTACGCCGGCAAATACGGTAAACACATCTGAAAATCAACTTAAAGCTAATGTGAATATAAAACAATTCTGTGGTGTATAAAATTTCAGATATTCTAAACTATGGGTATAATAAAATTGCTTAGATTACATAAATCTGCCATATATATTTCCTTGTTGGACTATTACCAATAATCATATGGACAATATAATCTTTAGTATAAGAGACTAGGGTTACCTGCATCCTCAATCCTGTTGCCAGTTGGCCTACAATGCTATATATGTATCGCTGTGGTTAGCCATTTCAGAAACTGATCACTAGATCAAGACAAAGGTGTGGTAAAAGGATTAGGCCAAAAAAAAAAAATTGTTTGGTTGTCCTCGATTGCTTTTCTGGAGTAGGGGCGGGCGGGCGGATTTTTTTTTTTTTTTTTTTTTTTTTTTTTTTTTTTTTTTTTTTTTTTTAATTCATTTTGTTTGTGTATTTTTTGTGATTTTTTTTTTTCCCCATTTTTTTTTGTTTTTAATAATTTTGTTTCCATAAAAAAATAAATAATTGGGATTGTCAAGCATTTAAACAAACAAAGTCTATACAACACTTTGATATGGTAAAAAAACTAGTTTAATGTACAATGAATATCAAGACCAACACAGAAAGTATTTTGGGCTTTGAAATACAGCACCTTTTAAATCTCCATTGTACTACTTACATACCTGCCAACCCTCCAGAATAATGTGGAATATCCCGTTTTTCTGGATTTTTAGGACCCCAAAATGCGGGAGATTCCAGATTTTTTTTTGGGGGGGGGGTGTTGCTTAAGCGAAATTAAGCTTGTTTTATCATATGCCGCGATGTGAGAGTTCGCGTATTGCATGCTTTGAAGGGCTGCATGATTGAGCAGCGAATTTGTATTAGCTTTTTTGCACAGATTTACCGCGTATTGCCAGTTACACTGCTGCTGCATGTGCGAACGCCTGTTAAGGGTACAGATTTCTTATTTTTGAAGACATACCGTGCTAAAAATTCTTAATTCTCATTTTCAAATGTTGGCAGGTATGTACTTATAGCTACTTGCGCCCTCTATGTAGCAAACAATGCCTAATCGGTGACCATTGGTCCCCATGATCCTCTTTATCTTTTATTAACTGAGAGCTGATTTGATGAGATAACCACCTGTCCAGTGACCTTGCAAGGTGGTCTAATCCCTCCTGTAAACTAGTATAGATGGGCTTTAAAATGAGTTTAAGAATGCTCAGAACCTGATTTGAATGAACAGGATTTTGACATAGAAAAATAAAAATGGCAAGTTTAATAAATACCTAATTGCGTACTGAAAAGATCAAACTGGCAACGGGACGCATTTTGATCCTTGCAAATGCATAAAATGGTATGTTTGGCATTTAAGATTGCTCCCCCCAAAAGAAATTAAATTAAAAAAATACAAAAAAATGAATACAAAAAAAAAAAAAAAAAAATGAATTAAAAAAAAAAAAAAATATAAAAAAAAAAAAAAAAAATACGAGCGGCCCGAAAATGACGAGCGGCCCGAAAATGACGAGCGGGCGGTCGAGGACAACCAAACAACTTTTTTTTTTTGGCCTTAGTACTGTCGGGAAAATGACAGTGATTAGTTGGAATGAGCACTATCCAGTTGCGATATAGCACCTTGTGATGAATCAGCGATGATCCAACGATTGCCCCGGGTTATTTTTCTTTGAAGATATAGGGTTAGGGTTGCACTTGGGTTTTGGGGGCTAGATTTAGGGTAAGGTTTAGGCTTTATAGGATAATGTTTTGGTAAAGTGTTGTAGTTAGGAATACAGTTAATGCAGGACATTGACTGTGATTGGGTTCTAGGTTTTGGTCTAGGCTTGGGGTTAGGGTTATGTTTAGTGTTACTTGTAGGATCAAGGTATAAGTTAAGAATTTGGTCGGTGTACATGTTGATATCGACAGTGGTGGAATGATTGTCCCAGAAACGAGTGTCGTAAAACTAGATCAGCAGGAGCAAGGATACCTTGCATGCTACACCATGCAACGGTAGGCATGGTTATATAGTCCCAGGTACCTCGTCTCCCCTACCCCACCCCCTCCCTTTCCCCTACCCCACCCCCTCCCTTTCCCCTACCCCACCCTCTCCCTCTCCCCTACCCCACCCTCTCCCTCTCCCTTACGCCACCCTCTCCCTCTCCCTCTCCTGGCAGCTTTGGAAGAATATAGTACTCTCTGATAGATTAGCATAAGTTAATGATACCTTGTATGCTGTACCGTGGTGTCCAACCCCCCCCCCTCAATCCCACCCCCATGCTGCCTAGTTTGACTGGGTTACCTACCTAGATGTATTGTTCCTTCAGCCTGTTTGTACAATGATGTATGCTAGCTAGCTAGCTAGGCTCTTACTGGCGATGACTTGGGCAGCAACAAAAGTATGAATCATAACCTCCTGATGAGCATTCCAGATTACTGTTTTTCTTAACCCATTTCTCTACGTTTTGCTCTTTTTCTTCTCTATAATATCTACGTGTACATCAGACCTGTTTTTTGTATGCCTAGTCTACCAGGCAAGTCTGAAAATCCTTGTCCAGGGTCGCTGATTAAAATCAATGTTAACTTAAATTGCTGATTTGACTTGTTTTGGTGCCAAAAAATTGGGGAGTTAAGGTATAATTGTATTTATCTGTTTTAGTGATTTGATTCAATTTTGCTGGTTCCTTTTTTTTTCTCTAAAAGAAAGGGAAACATAGTTTAGATATATTTCAAACTCTTTCTTTATACTTCAAGTAATGTCTGTTGAGAGCTGTAAGGGAGTTAACTCATATCCTTATTCTTTGATTCATTGATTGTGCTAATGTGTATGAAAACCACGACTCCATATTGCAACGTTGTGAATGTCATTCATAATAGATTAGTGTATCACATTTGATTTATTGTTAGTCACATTCATGTAATAGATACTTAAATGTGAAGCATTTGATTGATAAGAGGCAATTTGTTTGCGTCCTTGCTCAAGAGTGGTGTTGAAAGAAAGATCAAATGAGATATTTCTGCGAAATATATGTATAGAATATTTCTTTTGAATTGTTAACAGTTGCCCTTTTCATATCAAAGCTAGGATAGTAGGAATGCGTTTTATTTGCAAAATGGAGATTGTAAACATTGATACATGTAAACGGGGGCATCTCTACACAATTTCCAAGAAGCAAAATTAATTTGCTGACAGAAAATGTTTAATGTGGGGATGTTGTCACACCATGCAATGCCCATGTTAGTGAATTAGAAAGCAATGATAGAGAATGAAGAGGGAGGAGGAGGAGGAGATAAAGGGGAAAGAATTAAATCTGTGAGGGAGGAAAGAGTCTGAGCGGAGAAACTATTCTATTCTCCCAGATGGCACGAAGATGTGATGAACGTCTCTTGCAGCATCATGAAATTAATGAGTCGATGCATGTGCCAATGTATTGAATAGACTCATGAGGAGGTATGCTTGCTTCATTTACTTCTCAAGAAAGAAAGATGAAGGAATCATTCCAGTATCCAGCGTGCGGGAATCGCGATGAAGTGCAATGTGATTCAATTATCAATATTTATAGGCTCATGCGCTAGTTATAAATTTAATAAAAACCTGTGCGCTTTCTTTCACTTCCAACAATGTTTGTGACATATCTGTGGATGTTTGTGGTGATGCAGTGTGCTGATGCGACAGGGGATTTGTTTGCTGAATGAAATTAGTGGTAAAACATGTTCTAAAGATACTGTTTTTAATCTTATTTGATCAACCGAACATGTGTAGATATCTTAGACTGATGTTGAAGAAGTGTATTTAAATTCAAAATAAAGTCCATTCCTTTCGACATATCATGGTTTTTACTATTTTATGTCTACATTAAGATCAGTTAAGTTGTAATCTTTAAAAAGACTACCAGTACCCGGGCTTCTCTTTCTAAATTAACCACAGTATCATAACGTGTTATCTAAACCTGATGTTGAACAAGTATTTTGTCTTTTTGGAGCCAGAAGGATGTTAACTCAAATACGTATATATAGAGTTAATACCATTCTGATCCTGAACATATCGTCGCTGTTTTCACGAAGTGACGGTAGTGAAAAAAAAATTGCATTCACTTTGCGTGACGATTTTCCTCACTACCGTCACTTCGTGAAAATAGGGACGATATAATTAATAAATCCTAGTGGAATGATTATTTTCTGACTTAGATTTTTTTGTATTATGTATCAAGATACATAATTTAACCCTTATCCAATCTTTTACTCTATGATATTGCTTTTGCAGTCAAATTTAAAATCTAGTTGAGGAGAACTTATCTCCATGGATATCACCTTAATGATTTCACCAAAGATAATTCCTAGTAGAATAGAAGTTTAATCTGGTTCTATTTGTTTTTTCAATCTACATGATTAATTTCTCCAAATTATTTCTTACTTGTAATTCTTTTTTACTTGTAGTTTTGGTAAACTATATTGTTCGTTCATGGTTAATAATGTGTGAAATTGTGAATGAGAGAAACATTTTGTAAATGGTATTAAAGCTTTACCACACATTTGTGGTTGTCGTAATAGTAACCATATAGTTCTCTACATGCAATGTGTTACAATGCATGTCTGCAAAGATATTGTGGAAAAGAGCTGCTTGATATGTTCATTTTTCTCAGAAATTGTGTCATCCTAACATTTTCATTAGTTCATTTTGCTTTGAAAACTTTATGGTTTGATAATTCAGATATATTAAATCTTGACACTATTGTCATATTTATATCTAGGGTTACCAAACAAAGAAAAAAATCACTACTTCCAAAAATGATTAAGAAAAAATTAGTGATTTTATTGATTAAAAAAAAAAAAAATTACTACTTTACAAAATAATTAAAAGAAAAATGGCAGGGCTATATGAAAAGAAATAATTCTCAAGCCATCTTTAAATCTTTTGAAGCAAAAAAAAACTTGTGTTACACAAATAGTATTTTAAAAAGAGAATCTCTCTTTGTTTTCCCCTATTTCTATCCCTCTATCTTTCGCTCTCCCTCCCCTTTTTCCTCCCTCTCTCACTATCTCTCTTTCACCCCGCTCTCTCTATTATGTACATTGTATTCTGTTTCTTTTATTTAAAAATCACAAATTCATTCACACATTAAATAGGAGAAAGCAGTGAATGGGATAACGAGTATTTGTAAAAGTGACACATTATTCTCACAGGCTGATTGTATCATCAGGCGCAGTAGTTACTCAGCTGTATTCCATTGACAGAGTATTTACCAGTTCAGTTTTAGACAAGATAGAAGTGGGGCACATGTGAAGCTTTCTCTAGCTCTCCAAGAAACGCATTCACACTGTGGTGTTTCGTTTAGTTCATGAATGTGTGAAGCCTTCTGTGAAGGGTAATTCAGATGATTATCTGTGTTTGGTGTTAAAAGTAAAGATCAGTTCTAGTCATGAGATTGCATTGTGAAAGAAACGTAGTGGAATCGATAAGAAAAGGTTTATCATCTAGAATGTAAGTATTGGTGTGTACTGCAAGGTTCTGGAATCATCAAAATGATAAGAAAGTTACAATCACTGTACACAGAAAGATGTATATGGGACTACGCGACACGTGCGTGACACGTGCATGATATCTATCAGGTCCAAATAGATATAATAATTTACCAAATATATCAAGTAGTAAGCAGTTTCCCGGCAAAATGTGTATCATCACGTATTAGTCAAAACATATTCTTTCACATGATTGGTAATAAGAGCTTCCATTTCATTTTTTGAAAGGGGGGCGTATCCAAAACTGGTCTTTACCTTTAACTTGAGCTAGGATATAGGCATCAACACATACTCTACACAGTAGAACTATGCGAGAAGCTTTTGTTGGTGGGCAGTGTGAATAGGGTCCATACACATAATAAGGAAAGCTTCTTCTCCAGCCTGTGTTCGTTGCATATGATTGGCATTTCTCCTAGTGCAGTCCATACAAGATATTTCCCCTGTGTATTTCTTTATACCGTATGTACATTTGAATGAGCTCTGAAGCAGAGCAAGGGCAAGGACAATATTAGTGGGTGATGTAAAAAAAAAAAGTATGAAAAGACTGGATAAAGAATGAGCCAGGGAAAAAAGAAGGAGAGGGAGACAGAGAGACAGAGGAAGAAAGACAGAGACAGAGAGGCAGAGACAGAGATAGAGGAAGGGGGTAGGGGAAGGGGGATGGAGAGATGGAGGTAAACGAAAGGGGGGACTGGGAATTGCAGCTTTCATTTTCACGTTTGTTGAACAAGTTTTAGTCGGTCGCAGTATTTGCACTTAGTCATTTGCTCTGTCTACATGGGGTAGAAGTATTTATTGAGCTTGATCAATTACACTTCTTACCCTATTCTTGAACCTTCAAATAACAAATGATAGAAAGAGGAAATTCCCTCTTTTTCTGGAAAAGGGCATATTTGCGTAGTGTGTAGACTTGTTTTTTTATCTTCTTTTTTCCCCCAGAATATCCCCCAAATTTACGTGCGGCTTTACCAAGGGAGAAAAGATGTAGAATAAAAGAGGATGCAAAAGATGTTTGAATGTTGCAGTAATTTTGGACTTGCATCCAGGAAAAATCACCTTGAATCACAGTTCTCATTATTTCTTGAGAATTCAGTACTTTGTGACAAATTTGTACAATATCTGAGACAGATTTCATAGATTGTAGGAGATAAAATGTCATATTTGAATGAAATTTTTAAAAAATTGAAAAATGTGACCAATGAAATAATACTACATTCATTCACTTACATATTGTCTGTTCAGAGCCAAAAAGGTTGAAACTTGAAAGCTTTCTGACTGTCAACAGATAATATAATAATTAAAGTGTCAATTGATTTCTAAATATGTTTTGACAAATTTGAAGTGTATTTGGCCTTATAGGGCCCAAATTTTGAATCTGCCCAGGCCTTTTGATTTGTGTTTAAAACAACAGAAGAAAAGTTTCAATGCAAATTGTGATTCAAAGATAGTTTTTCTATTTTTGTTGGCATATTCCATCTCTAGGTTATAATTTAAAACAAAATTAAATAAAAATTTAACAAATATTGGAGCAATGCGAGTCATTAATGTATTGTATCTTGCAATTAAAAATTGTTTCTTAACTTTGTGCTAGCTGTTAAATTAGGGCTTTCTTATTCCAATGGATATCAGAGTAGCAAAGGGCCCTTGACTTCTAACTCGGCTTGCATCGCCCTTGGCGCTGGGAAGATTGGGTTTCCCTAGCTAACACTGAACTCCAAACTATGTTCTCCTTCTTGTGCCGTGGCACGTATGTCATCACTCTGTGTTCTTCCATTGATCAATGTGAAATGAGCTGCTTGCAAGGTGACACCTTACTACTAAGGTTTCTAGCTCCCTTCCCCACCCCCACCCCCTCTCTCTCTCTCTCTCTCTCTCTCTTTCTGTCTGCCTGTCACTATATATCTGTCCTTTGTTATCTGTATACCGATGTAGTTCTCCGCCCCCTGTTTCTCCAACTTTAATTTGTCATATTTTTGTCACATATCTGTCTCTTTCTTTCTCAACTTTTTTAGTCAATTTCTGCATTGCACCATAGATGTTTTTCTTTCTCCTTGTCTTATAATGTAACCTTCCTCTTTCTTTTGTCTCTCTAATTTTTCCTTCTATTTATCTGTCTTTCAATCTCTTTCTGTCTCTTTCTGTCTCTTTCTGTCTCTCTCCATATATACGTCTGTCTGTCTGTCTCCCCTTCACCCCCCCTCGCATTCTGTATCTCTTTCTCACTGTGCTTCTTTCTGTATCACCTCTCATTTGCTTGCAAGTCTCTCCCTACCTACATGTACTGCCTATTGGGGACTGTGGGAAGGGGACTTGAGGGGGCCATGTCAGGAGGGCGTAGGTGAGCTGAGCCTAAGGCATTCCAGGCCAAGCCCCGGTGCGTGCACGGCTAATCCCCCTGCCAAACCTTTTTGGAAAGGTTAAACTAGCCGTTCTTGATATTAAAGGCATGAGAACTGCCCCGTGATGAATGGTGTCTTCCTCAAATTGTGCGCTTCTACTTCTTACATGAATAATGTTTAAATTTATGAGGAGAGAAAATCCTATTCAATGATGGCTTGCTTGTTTTCTGATAAAGTGTATTCCATAAATTCATTCAAAAGGCATTTTTTATCATTAATTTCTGCTATGTATGAAATATGTCTATGAGCGCGTTTATCTAGGCTTGCCACTAGATATGTACATATCGTACCCCACTATTGAACCCCACTATCATACCCCACTATACGATTGTGATTTGCGGGATGTCGCGTTTATCGACCCTTCACGATTCAAAATAAAGGCCTTGTGTCTGCCCAGCTGTTTTGACCAGGGAAGCAGACAGTTTCTCGGAGGTCAACTTCACACAACAACTGTACACAACACCTGGGTGGTCCTATTTGTATGTGAGGTTCAAAACAGCTTTGCGTTTATCGATCTCTCAGAAACGTGATTCTGGCTGTATGTCACATACAAAACGCACCTTTTTGCGTCTTTAGATATGCCCATATCTAAAGCCCTTTAAAAAAGGCTTTGCGTTTATCTACTTCTAAATTTGCCTGAAAGACGTTTGAGAAACCTGATTCTAGCCAAAAATTTGCTAAATAAACGCAACCTATGTCTAGTCTAGATAATACTGATGATTGTATTTATAAAGTAAACTAATGTTGTGACCTTCAAAATCAGTTTGATGTAATGAATTCACATAACTGACATACACTCATTTCCCATATCATTCTAAATGTTCAATTCTAAACAATCTGTATGTAATAATACATGTCAGTTTGAAATATGAATTATGATATGTAAAGGTAGAAGCAGCATATGTTTGTGCTATTCTTATTTACGGTCCATCGATCCGCCTTTAAGTGGACCCTTCCATCACCCTGCAACGGAACACCCATACCACGATCTAGGAGGAATTTCAGAATGCATGGAAAGTGCGTCTTGCCACAATCCTCTTCTGATCCCGGGGCTTCATCCCTGGGGCTCTGTCTCACAAGCAGCTCAAATTGAGCCCGGTTCCCCCCTCTCTAGTCTACCCCTCTCAGACCCTATCCCTCCCCCCAATGATGATATTAATAATAAATGCATACAGATTGATAAGGAAGACATTCCACAAGGTATTCATCAAGCAAAACAATGCTGGATGAGATGCATCAGTAGAAGGATATAGGCAGCAGGCCAGGATTTAACCCCCCAATGATATCATTGAAAACAACGAATTCCAGTGTTTGTACCACTTACCGCATTTCAGAATACCGAGGTGGTAGCAGTGCTGCTTGCAAACTGTTATGTTAATGGTAATATTTCATTTAGAAAACGTATGTATCTAAAATAAACACTACAGTTTAAACCAGAGATCCTCCTAAATTTGAAAGGATTATTTGTAGAAGTTGGAAGCAAATCAAACATTTATGACAATTATGCCTTTTAGAGCCATCAGAGTAACGGAAGGTAGACTAGGGATGGGCCAGGAGGGAAAGTGTTCAGTGTCCAATGCGAAGAGCTCTGTTCCCCCCTTGGATTGTTTTCTTTCAGGTCAGGTAATGGGTCAATGAACTAGGATGACTCAGTTGTCTCATTATCGGGTCAAGGGTCGTGATCTACTTTGACCCTATCTCAGCTCTGTAGAGTTGTGGGTGTTTTTGTGCTGTATCCAGGCCCAGTTACTAGATAAAGAAAGTATCTTCTGTGTTTCCACTTTCCAGTCTAATTCATGGATCATATGTTGTACCAAGAGGTTGTTTATTGCTTCAATGTAGAGCAATCTCTGTATCCTTGTCTGCTTCAAGATTCAACAACACTTGCTAAAAGTCCAATCAATTTTATTGCAGTAATGTCGAAGCAGTAATTTTGCATAATTGATACTGCTTTGGTAGAGTCAGAAGGAGGCTCGCTAATGGCATTTTAGAGGGAGTTAAAGGTAAAGACCAGTATTGGCAACGCCCCAATTTCAAAAAATGAAATGGAAGCTCTCATTACCAATCATGTGAAAGAATATGTTTTGACTAATACATGATGATACAAAATTTGCCGGGAAACCGCCTACTAATTCATATATTTGGTAAATTTATTTCTCTCATGGTCTGGTGAGAGAGATAGGGTAGTCCCATATACATCTTTCTGTGTATAGTGCTTGTAACTTTACGAAGAATGAGCCAAATTTCTTATCATTTTGATGATTCCAGAACCTTGCAGATGCTAGATGCTAGATGATCGACCTTTTCTGATCGATTCCACAACGTTTCTTTCACAATGCAATCGCATGACCATTACTGGTCTTTACCTTTAACACCCATCTAGCTCTCACCAGATAATATAATCATGTGCTTCACATGTTTGTTTTGAATATGATATCCCCATTCTCAAGTCATGTTCTTGTTACTCTCAAGTTTGCTTGTTTATCTGTTTGTTTCATTTCACAAGCGCTTGATTTCAGATTTTTATATTACGTCCTCATGGCATTATTGAGAAAATTGGAAATGTGATTCAGCCTTAATGCTTTACTAATCATGTTTGTGTTGGATATGAAAATATGTAGTACTGCAAAATGTCTGCATTGGTGTAAGATTTTGTTAGTACCGATAGTTAGGGTTTGCTTTCAATATTTTGTCTTGTTTTTAATTTTGTATTGGCATATAGGAATCACATGTTAACTGCATGTCAAGTGTACAAAACAAAAGTTAGAAGTCTTTCATATCCAATCAGATGGAATGAATGTGGAACAATGTAATCAGTTAAATGATTGTGAACTTTTGACCTTCACTTCCATGCGACCCAGTTATATTAGATCATACTTTCAACCTTGCCAACGTTTTGCCAATGATTGATGATGTTTTTCTAGAGAATAAATGCATCTCGTCTCGCTTGCTTCTCTTCCCCCCTTGGCTTGATCCTGGCATCTGTTTTATATGCATCAGATATCTCTACATGGCAGGGTCCCTCATCTTCCTCAGCAATCATCAGAAATTGGGTAAAAACGGAGAGACTAATGAAAGGCACCAGGCAAGCAGATCCCTGCTATTTCCCCAAAAGATTAGATGGGAATCTCGTCCCAGCTAGTCACGGTGCGCCGTCGAACGCTCACCGAATCCTACTCCGCGGTGAGTGTGCCCCTACGGGCGCGTGCCATTCCGCTGTTTCATTTTGCGGGGATAAAGGGCTGGATGACTCTGTCCCCCGAGATGGAAGAAGAAAGGATAATTATGCAATACATACACACTCACAATCAACTACATGCAATTATGCAAGGCAGGCTGGCCTGGACGATCGAGCAGACAGATTCATGCGAGCAGGTCTCTCTGTCTGACTCTGAGCTGAGCCTGGCATAGCTGAACACTAACTCACCTGTATTAGTATGCATAACCAAATCAGCCATAAGAAACGATTCGTTGTGAATTAATGTCAGAAGTAATATGTGATTGATAGGACTACTTTCCAAGGTAGAGGCTTCAACCAAAGCAATTTGCGCCGATAAATTGGTTGTATCTTGGAGAGGCAATATCTCTGCATCATTTGTTTGAACCAGGCAGCTAGGCAGGAGCACCTGGGGGATGTCTTAGTCATGTATCTAGGAGAAGGTTACGGCAGAGCAGACACATGAGATGGTTGGCCGGCCATTAAAGGGAGTCTTGCTTGAGTTGTAGAAATGGCAATTAGAATTTCGAACAGAATCCAAGAAAAGAAGCATATATGTTGAAGGCTACAAGGAAATGTTATCTGACAAAGGACTTTGGTAGAAAATGTATTGAAGGCAAAGAAGAGTAACGGGATTCTGCCTCAAATTAATATGTAATGGTAGTCTCATATGTGTTTTTCAGTGTTTTTGTTTTTGAGATATACAATATAAAAAAATTCAAATATTTCTTCACATTTTGGTGGTTTAAATGACCAATCTACAACTGTATCGTTAAACTTTTAGAATAATTTTAACCACTCACTTTTCAAATTCATTTTTGTTTCCTGAAACCCAACATAGCCTTTAATCCTGTATATAACTCGGCATTGCGAAAAAACATCATTTCTCATCTCGCAAACGGCATCATCCTCCTGGATTTAGGGTTTGATTTGATGGGGATGGACAAACCTGCTTGTCCTCTACCCCTGGGGGTCATATTTCTTCATTCGCAGAGATGATAATTTGAGATGAATTAGTGCGACTAGAGCTGAGGACAAATTCATTTTTTTCCTCCCCCTCCTCCTTTGTTCGTGCAGAAGGGATTGTTTTATAGCGTCAGGCCTCGATGTAAGTCGTGCTTCATGGGATATTGATGATCGGGAGTTGGGTAGCATCAGTAGCCTTGCCCTTGGCTTGGGATGATCAACCATTGTCACTGCATGTTTGGGGGTGAATTATCAATATCTAGCCAAAGTAATAATTTAACCTCACCAAACAAAAGAAAAAGATATTCATTATGAAATACTTGTTTTTCCAGCAAGATGATAACGATAATGCATGAATAATATAAAGCACTTTTTTAAACACATTTTACTACCATTCTTCTTCTGAGAGACAAATGGAAATCATGTCCATGTTAATGAGTCAATGTCCTTCTAGCTCTCAAACCTTTTAAGTTTTTATCACCCACAAAAAAGTGTAAGTGACTGAAATGGACTTGAATTTTAATTGTGAAACAACCTTATCAACAAAATACATACTCTTATCATATTTTGACTGGTGCATGCTTTGATAATTTACTTGTAGCTTGCAAATTGTTACATGAAAAATGAGTTATTGTCATAGTTTCTATACATTTAAGGCCAAGGAAATGTAAAACTATAAAATCTAGATCAGAGTGTGGTACTTTTAGCGGACACACCAAGCTGAAACTTGAAAGAAAATGCAGAAAAGACGAAAGAGAAAGCGAAAAAAGATTAAGAGGCATGAAAAGGATCTAGTTGTGCCGTCAATGGAATTAGCCCCTGGTGGTTTGTTTGCGATTACATGTTGGGTCAGTGGTAGAGGTCAACGAACCTCCCTCAAGACTCTCACCTTCTGACACATGGAAAGAGACACTTTCTCTCTCTCTCTTCTTCTCCCTCTCTCTCTTTCTCTCTCTTTTTCTGCTAAGAGTGATCAGGTGATTATTTCCTTCATTCACCTTCATCACATTTGAGATGGTTTTTGTGTATCTGCTTGTTTGCTTAAAACAAAGCACAATATTTGTTCACACAAGCTTTCGTAATAATCTTTATCAATTTTGTTGCAGCTGATCCCTATCTATTTCAATATTTTCCTGAGTTCGTGGAGGGATTTGCTGAGAAGTGCTCTTCGGTCCCTTGTAATGTATTTTTTTGATAAAATTCAAGTAATAATCCCCCCTCCCTATTAAAGTTTGATAATATAAGCAAACTAGATTTTAAGTATGAAACTTAAAAATTTACATAAATCTTAACACTTTGTGTAAAAGGAAGTTATTTGCTTGGAGCTTGTTTAGAACTTGCAACATTCATTTTCACTTTCTGCTGAATTTGCAGGTCTTGTTTTTTCATGAAATTTCCATGAAACATTCAGGAAAGCATTAAGGTTAGTGTGCTTCTTTAATGAATGTCATACTGATTATCAGATATTGTTTGTAAATGGGAATTAATTTCCTTGATAATGCTTGATTCAAATCCTACAGACCTAATTTCTTTTTTAAATGCCAGTTTCATGTCTGTAAAAAGCAATTAAAATCTTCACAGAGGAATTGAGACAAAAATAACTGCATTTCCCAAACTCACATGGTTCTTGCAGGTGCAAAACTTATATCATTTTGATAAGTTATTCTTCAAGCAGCGTAGGGAAATAGATTGCTTGAGATGCTTGTTCAGGCTTCAACTGATTGGATTTAAGTATGAAGATAGAGAAAGTAGGTTGCTAACCTCCTATCTTATGTATAGGTTCAATGCCTTACCAGTTCGGATGAAGGGAAATTCCCTCCTGATGCAATTAGTAGTGGATTTCACACTAAGGTATTTATCGTAGGTGGAGAATATGATGAGATTTGTATTATAAATCCCCTTGTAAGTACTGATGTTTAGTGTGGGTTGTGCCCTTATCCCAATTGATTAGGTTTTCCAATAGTTGATTTGATTGGTGTGCTCTCCCTGTAACTTAAGATAAAGAAAGGTAATGAAGTGTAGATATGATTCAATTCTTTTGTGGCTTAGAACTTCAATGAATGGAACCTCCTCACAAAACTCCATAACTTTTCTTACATGTGTGAAGGTGTCTGCTCTTTTACAGTATCCTTTAGCCTGATTAAATTTTCAAAACAGAATTCTAATCATTTCCATGAGCAACATCTTTATTTCTAGTTAACTGCTTGTTAAATATAAAAAAAAGTGAAGAGTGGATGTGAATGACAAAATATTATTTTAAAGATTTGAGGTCATGTGAGATCCCCCCAGGAACCATCTTACAATGTGATGGGCATGTAAAACGGTTATCGTTGTTATTGGATTGGTTCATCTTCAGTGAAAGCCCAGCAAATTGGATCACAAGTTGTGATGTTTTCTCTTGTTTTTTGACAAGCGGTGCATTATTCAAATCTGTGTATCTTATGAATGTTTCGATGTATACTAATAATGAATCAGAGAGATAGAGAGAGAGAGAGGGGGGGGGGGGGGGGTATGATTGAAGAAATGTGAAGCGGAATAAGAAAAGGGATATTGTTCAACTCTCACCAGTAGGCAGTGTCTGTAGAAAATCAAGATATAATTGAAACAAAAGTGTTTACGTAAGCTTCTCTGCGCTTAAAATCTATTGTTGCATCAATTATTTGTTGTATTGGGCATAACACATCAGGGTGTGTATCTTTAGTAGATGTAGAAGTATTAGAATTAAAATATTGATAATTTATCAATTTTTTCAGGCAATTATGCATCATTTTTACACCGACCTTGTGCAAAGCTGTAAATTGCCACTTCCCATGTAAGCGTCATGTATGAATATGTTTGCATGATATTTTGTAACATAGTATTGATATCATTAGTGTGAACACTTCAATTTCTAATTCTTCTTTTCATCTCACAAATCAGTTAATATCACTGCCATTGTTCTCACAGCTTTAAGCATGGTTTAATGAATGAAGGTGATGCCACAGGACCTTTCCTTACCTATCTCATTGAAGCCCAAAAGGAAGAGAATGAATCACCTAACATATTGGATATGACAGTGTAATCCCATTCCATGATTAGCTTAAGCCCATCCTGATCCCTTGCCTTCAACCAACCCCTAGATCGTCTAGTAAGCCCCTCCAAAGCCTGGGATTAAATTGATCGCAAGTCCCCTTGTAATTAATTGATTGAATGTCTGTCACTCATGTGCTACTGTGTTAAGTGTCTGAGAAAAAAAAGGTTGTTGGTTGTAATGAGTAAAGTAGGGTCTGAAATGTTAGAGTTGTAGACTAACTCTTACATAGTCATCATACCGGAAATGTAACTACATGTGTACAATTTCTCTGATACAACTATTTGTCAAGCTTGGCTTGATGCGTGGAAAAGAGCTGATCATCTAAAAGTATGCATATATCTCGAGTCCACTCTTGAACTACAGAACCGTCACTGCAAAAATCACTTATAAGCTCATCAAATGCCACATTAATTTTGACATTGATATTTGATGATAAGGACTCTGGGTTATATATTAAGTATACTCCATCATTACCGGTATAGAAAAATTGCAGATTTGATCAAGTTTTTGTGTCGACATCAGGAAATATCTATTGAAACAGAAAGAATGAAAAAGTTTTTCATACCAGAATAGAGAAACAGACTGATTTGGCAATAAGAAGTAATATTTAGCATTAACTGCCTTCTACTTATGAAAGGTTCAATGTGTTTATCCCCTGTGAATAGCAGAGTGGCTGTGCAGAATCTGTGTTTTTGATTTTCAAGTTCATTGATCTGGGCAGAGAATTCAATTAGTGTAGATGATGAGTTTATGAGGATTGGATGTGTCAACAGGATAGATAGTTGGATACGTGAGGGAGATGGATGGAGGCCCATTAGACCGTATTCTCCATCTGAACTGTTTTGAAAAGAGGTTTCAGGAAGAGAGAGGTGGAGAGAGAGAGAGAGAGAACGAATAGATGGATATAATGGGAACAACAACTTGATTCAGAGTGAGAGAAAAAGAAATCAAATATATAATTAGAGAGATGGATGGAAAAAGATAGATAGACAGATAGATAGATATAGAGAGAGAAATAGGTAGATTGTTGCAGTCATAAAAGACGGAGAGAAGAGAGCGCGAAAGAAGGAGGTAGAGAAACAGACAGAGAAATTTGGAGAGACATTTGTATAAAGAGACATACAGTCCTTAGAGAGAGAGATTAATTCTTATAAGTTTTAAAGCACTTAGCAAAGGTTTCATGAAGTATCTGAAAATTGCTCACATATGAAACAGAAAAGAAAAGTTATTGCCTGAATGTCACCATTTCAGGGAAATAATCAGATGATGACACATTGAAGTTCAGCAGTAAACTGGATGATAAATCAGGCTATTAGTCTTTATGTATGGTTTATCTGTGAAAAAGTTTGTAGATAACAAATCAGAGTCACATGGGCTACATGGGTATTCTGACTAAAACTAGATCTACGTGTGTCATCATCATGTAGGATAGCATCGATGGTGGCTGGCGGTAACGTCCAGGGCTGGTTTGATTAAAGTAAGGTCAACGACCCTTTTCAGTTGAAACCGTCCTACTCATCAAGCCAGATGTCTCGCCTGTGGAACTATTCCTACCCTCCCTGTCTTGAATCTCTTCCCAAATCATATCAAGCTGTTTCCCCATTACATTGATGGATGCCACGGTCTGCTGAATAGCAGGAAAAAATTGTTTGAACACTTCTGGAAAAATGATGACGATGATCTGTGCGTGGCTGGCGTGGACGTTGCCAGTTACCCATCACTGTCGCCTCCTCTGTGCGGTTATTTATCCTGAATTCGGGGTACTGCAGGATGCACGACTTGGCTAACAAGATAAGGAAGTTTGGATTCTGCTTCATGGAGCACCTAACCCAGTTTTCATGAGAAGTGAACCCTCCCACGAATGTGATATTCAATCCTCTTATCGTCAGCTGCGAGATGCAGAATTTATCACTTCATTGTCTTTATAGTAATCAAACCCCACTCCATTGTATTGCTTTGTTAATGTAGTCCCCACCTGTGTTGTGCAGCATAAATCATTATGAGTTATGTTGCTACCGATAATGTTGTATGAATACGCACAGGCCTGGGTACACAGATTATGTTTCAGCCATGATATCAGATGTTCAAAAGTCGACAAACATGAAGGAACATTGAACTTTTGGCTGAATAGCCCTCTATTTTGTTTCATTCATATGTAGTAAAGTAGTGTGAGCTACATGTATATGCTGAAGTTTATATTGAAGTTTAAATGCTATGTAAAACATGGGGCAACCTTCATGGTAGATGGATTTCACATTTAAGAGGTTAGTGTCATTTTTATTACGAAACATTGACCCAATCTGTGGAAATGTAACTAGTAATACCTAGATTAAAACATCATTTCCTAATCCAACTCATTTGATAATTTATCCCAAGAAAAATCGAGCATCCATGTACGTATTCATTCTATCAATGAGACATCGACCTACACAGGACCAATCCATGTGGGAATGAGGGGGGGGGGGTGGAGGAATGAGGAGGGGGAAACAGTATAATTAGGCTTGAACACCCCTCCTTCCTTTCCATTTCTTCCTTGGAGGGGGCTGATTGTGAAATTGATACTTCTTGGTGACCGGCAGATCAGGGTGACTCACTTGGGTTGAGGCACGTTCAGATGAATTGTAACAACGATCTTCACACTTTCTTCAGTGTGCACGTAGTCCTATTCACACAAATATTTCAATTTTTTAATTTCTGCATAGAAGTAATGAGAGCACTAGTAACAATTGAACTTTTGAAGGCGCGTTTAGATGCGATGTGGAAAAGCAGCATTTTTTTAATAATGATATTAGGCGTAATACGCTTCACATTTCTATATTTTATAACACAGAGCTCAACAAATATGCGCAAGTCCTTGTGCGTACAGTTGTCATTCATTTACATGTACAAAAATGTGGCAGCTTTTTTGTTGCGGTTTACTGCTCAATATCTGAACAAGCCTTCAGTATACAGGCTTGTGGTATTGTTTCACTCACATTTTTTCAGATGGAATGTGGCTCTTTTAGAATTAAAAAAGAAGAAATGCAATTAGCACACTTTATCACCATCCCCATTAAGAAACCAAATTACACTCAAATTTACTGAACTTGAAACAGAAACAGACATTGGTCATGTGAGGAAAATTGTACACGATATCTATCTATATATATATATATATATATATATATATATATATATATATATATATATATATATATATATATATATAATTGAGTTTGATTAGCATGCAGATTTGTATATTATACATATCTGTATGTACACCAACAGACAAAAAGGGAGATGTTGTTCTGCCTTGTCAAGCAGAATGTTATTTTATGCTATTACACTTCATCAGTTAAAACACCAACTGTCAAATCATATGATCATTCTTTACACCCCATTTGACTAATGGCATCCTCATTACTATTGATACCAAAATACTGAAAGGGTAATTTGCAGTTATTGAGATTGCTTATACAAAAAAAAAAGAGACTGGAGGGGAGCTAAACCAGAGCATTGTAGAAAAAGGCGTGCTTTGTTTGTGGTTTGCAAAGGAATGCCTTATAATTACTTTTTCAATGCCCGGCAAGTGATTTCATTGGTTTGTAATGTCATTATTAATTGTTTGGGTCAAGGGAAATGGTTTTGTATAGGGTTCATCATTCCGAGTAATCTTCTTTTTGATTGAAGAGGAGAAGTATTTCTCATAGATGAAGATAAGCACGTACTAAAGATTGTTATCAGTGCTTAATGCATGTAATTAACCATTTCCTTTTTTTTTAATGATAGAGAGATATCAAAGATGCAGCAATAAATTGTAATAATTACAAGGCTTGTAATTGATTTTGTAAAAGTTGTGAGGGTCGCAATGTCATTACATTTTAGTTTGATGTCATTGGTTTGAAATAGGAAAGAAAGCAAGGTTAGAGACGGCATGTCAGAAAATCATGATAAAGTAATTAAATTCATGAAACAAGATGACAGCTTCTTGTGAATCATGAAAAAATGTTTTGTAGATCCACTAATGATGATGCTCACCATCTTTATCACTACCACCACCACTATCATCATAGTAATTATCATAGTCTGTGCTTTTATGAACAGAAAATCCATTATATTGGTGTACATGTCAGTTCATAATATTGACGACTTATACCTTTAGAACCATAGGTACATCTTATCTGTTTACAGCTGTAGCCAAAATGGATTGTGAGATCAGAAATGGTTTGCAGAAGATATGTTTAATATGTTGTTTCTACATCAAAAGTAAAGCAATGTTTACCCTCTGCCTCTATATGAAAAAGGTTGGAGGCTAATATTTGTCAACTAACCTCTTACATTTTAACCTATGCAATCATGTAGCAGTTACTTTACTACTCTACACTCGGCCAACAAATTTACCACATTTTCCAAGGGGGGAGGGGGGGGGGGAGCTAGTAAATTAGTAAACTAGTAAACTCTGCTAGAAGGTCCTTGAACTTAGTCCCAGTGCATCACGATGGTGCCTGTTCGTTCACTCCTTTCCTCTTTCCTTCCTCCACCTTTAACCCTTTCAACCTTGTAATAAACAGTGTCCATCCCATGATCCTTCTCTGTCTGCTTTCTTCTCTCCGAGCAGTCACCCCAAATGGAGACCCTGCTGAATAAGTTATCTCCCCAAATCTACTTTTAAGTATGCATCATTATAGTTATGAGCTCATAGTGTGAAAATGGCACCAATGAGGTAGATAAGTTGATTTAAATGTTACCTGATGTGTTGTTTGGTGCAAAGAAGTTACTTTTAAACTAGCCATGTGGACTTTGAAAGAAAAATGATTGATCAAATTATTTTGACATTAAAGTAAACAATTTGTGTAGGTGGCATCTTCAAACTTGAGTGAACTCTGCATTAAAAACAGCTTCGCTGTCCAGTTTTTCAAGAGGAATTATACTTGTAGTGGCCATGTATTTTGTTGAAGTGTCCTTCATATTTGTCGGTTTGCAGGATGAAAAATAAATTAAATTCAGATCAAAAGTTATCAGTTCCAACAATTCATGTAGGGCTTTATTCATGGATAATGCATCATATTCATGACCATCCGTCCTCATAGTTCCCTAACATTCTATAAAGTATAAGAACTACACATTTTGTAGTCCAGTGTTAAAGAGCTCCATTATCAAGATTGGTGGATGGAATACTTGCTTGAATAATTACTGCAGCAGTCCTTCTAGGTCAAATCTAGATGTACACACAACCAAGTTTTTCCTGTGTGCTTTGGTTGAAATATTGATTTGTCATTCATCACTGTATGTAGGACACATATTCCTTTGGAAACGACATATTGCATTAAAAGGCTTCGTAATGCAGGATAGATCATTGACTTCTAGGTGCACTGTAATCTCTTAGACAAACTTTCTTCACTTAAATAAAGTTTTCATTCTGCTGATCTAGGTTGCGTTTCCATATTTTTTCCTCCGCACCGAGTCCATGCTCTGGTTTGAACTTTCTGGATTTATCCAACTTCCTTTCGCTTCCTTGTGTTTATTTTACAGCTGAGTAGGTTGTCTTCCCTCAGCCACCCCACCCTCATTTGATTTTCACATTGCCAACAGTAGGCCTGTTTTCATCAGACCAAAGTTGCAAAATAACTATTTTAACTAGCCTGATCTTGAATTAGCCAGCTAATTTGCGTTTTTATCAGCCTGCAGTTGCAATTAGCATTCATCTTGGTCTTGTTTCCAAAATATCCTGAGTCTGAAAATAGCAGGTTATTTTGCAACTTCGGTCTGATGAAAACAGGCCTACTGTGTCTACTGTGTAAGCAGAAACTTTGCGATTTGTGGAGGAACACTTTCAAAATTCAAGAAAGTTTTCATCTGCTCGGGAAAATGTCCGGCTTTACAGTACATGGAAAGGTTTTTTTTTCACTCCTATTCAAGTGATATTTCATGTTTTTGCCATTCTTTCTTTCAACTCTATTCATTTCTGTCCATTTTCCTCTCTTGCCTGTTCTCTCCTTTCTGTCCATTTCTGTCCATTTATCGTCCCCCCCCCCCTCTCTCTCTCTCTCTCTCTTCCTTCTTCTTCTCTCTCCCTCCCTCTATTGCTGTCTTTATCCCCTCTCTCTTTCTTGTATTAAAAGCATAACCACAAATTCAATGGTGCAAAGAGTTGGTGGAAACGAAAGTCAGGAGTGAAAAAAAAGAAAAAAAACCTGAAATATAAAGCAGCACAAAAAACGATTACGGTGTTTATGAGAAAATGATTTCGATCCATTTCATTGTGTCTATAACGGGAGTAACCTTGCAGTCGTTCATAAACAGTCTTTATGAATATTTCACCTGCAATCTCTGGATACCATTGTCACATTCAATAAATCAGCCGGATAGCCTGATATTCTGCGGTTGTATGGTGACTGTGCTGGAAAACGTTGATGCAGACATGAAGTGATTTCTGTTTTTCCCCTTCTTCCTTGTCTTTGATGCTCAATGCGTTTCCCAGATGTTATTTTTCCTGCTCGTATTATGCTAGCTGAGATTTTCCACCGTCTGAATTAAGTCATTTTCTTTTTCTATTCATCTTTATGGCATTCTCTTTCCCTGTTCTTGCTTTTGGTTTTATTGATTTTGTAACATTGTTAGTATGTGGCTCATTCTATGACTTGTTTGCGTCCTAATACTCTATGAAAATCTTATTTGTGATATTGTCTTTCTCTTTCCATATTCTTACTCAAGGTTTTATTGATTTTATTAGTTCTTGTTTTGATACTTTATGAA
The DNA here is from genome assembly GCA_035222895.1 of Strongylocentrotus droebachiensis. Classification (NCBI taxonomy): domain Eukaryota; kingdom Metazoa; phylum Echinodermata; class Echinoidea; order Camarodonta; family Strongylocentrotidae; genus Strongylocentrotus; species Strongylocentrotus droebachiensis. Next base: position 33,441 of record JAVYIG010002156.1, read on the forward strand.
AATGTTATTCATTGGGTTTTTCTCTTTCGCTGATTTTGCTTTCGGCTATATCGATTTTGTACAATGTAATAGTATGGTCACTCTAGGGTTTGTGTTCTATTTCCTTCATATTTTGTTTGGAGCTTTTAAGTTTTTGGAGTCTGTGGCTGCTCTTTTAATAGGAGATGTAATAACAAAGAGACATAAAATCTTGTGATTGTGATTCCTCTTAATCTTCAGATGAATAAATCTGTATTTCATAAATAATTGTCTACACTATTAGAAAGCAGTATTTGATCGTTTTGTTATAGGATTTTAGCAATTATCACTGATATCAAATTTTACGAAACAAGGCCTTGAATTTGAGTTTCTGAAATCTCTTAGTGATCTACAAGTTCAACCAAACAAACATGATAATGGATTCTAATATATCAAATGTGACGAATAACATTAAAAAACCCTCGTGGTGTCTGGTGAGTGCCAGAAAGGCCTTTAACTCTATACTAAACTGATAACCACCTTCTAGCACCCGGCAGATATGATATCATCTGTTGAGGGCCGGTAGGCAGTAGGGCTTGATTATATGGATTTATGCCCTTCTGCTGCTGTAGCATACTGCATAATTTTATATGAAAGGATGTCACAATAAATAAAGAGAGAACTGTCAGTAAGGGATACCCCTATGAAATATTTCTGCCCTTTAGGACAATAACTCCATGCAGGAAGTCAATGGCATCTCGTGCATGCAGTGTATCACAAGCGGGATAAACCCTTGTCAAATCTCTCGGCCTAACTGAGTATTGATTGACAGAATGACTTTGACATATTTAACAGAGAGGTCTGTGTTCAGCTTCCAGGTAATGTCTGGGCCACCCCTCTGATGATTGGTCAGTTGTTAAGTATCTCTACAGCTTTTGCATCTGCTCGTGATGCGAGTATGGTATCTGGTAGAAAGTTTGCGTCTTTTTGTCCCCTGCAGAAGGGCCTTAGCATGGGAACTGTAATCAATTACATATTATATATATTCAACCCAATTGACTTTTATCCGTGGTAGATGTTAAAGTATTTTTTGGCATAACAATTGAATATAAAAGCCTGTAAATTGTCACAAGTTATTCCCTAAAACTTAAAAGCCCTAAGATATATAGATTTTCTCTTTTTAATAATTTCATATTATATCTTTGAAAGAGCAAATCTTTGCACTTGTGCATTTGTGCTAAATTACCTAGATCTACATTGTATCATGTCTGGAAAGACCTGTGAGTCTACAGTGTGAAACTGCTGTGTTATCCAGGGGAAATTGTCTCCTCATTATGGTGGGCAATCTCACACAGTGGATGATGAGCTTGAAATAGCAGTAGGTCAACCGGCCATTGTTCACACCGCTCGCTTGTTCGCTGAATGAATATAGGTCACAGCCACTCGCTTTCATGATAACACTGACCACAAGCCTGTCTGCAGCATCAATTGACCATCATCCAGGCTTGACCGCAGCGTTTGTTGACCTCGTGAGGAACACCAATGTCAGCTGACAAGCCAGTATGACGAGTGGATAATGACTGGAATATGAAAATCATGATAGCATAGCAGCTTGGATATTGTTATAATGAGGAAAACATGGTTTTGTGTTTGTTAGGGGGTTGAGAAGTTGATTGGACATCTTAATGAAAAAAGTGAATATAAATGGACAGTATATTTATTGTTCCTCCCTATTTTTCAAAGGAAAGTTGGGAAGGTATTTAGGAGAAAGGATTTAAGATTCCTTTTATGAATGTGATTTTGATTTTGTAAGCTTGATATTTAGTAATAGCTTTTTAGTGTACTATAAATCTCATTGTTTTTTGGGGTTATGATTTTTATCCAGTAAGGAAAGGTATAGGCCCTAAATACTAAATATAGTATATGAAAGTATTAGGGACAATGAAAAAGAATAATTTCAATACTTTCTCCTTAATTCATTAAGTGAAAAGGTACATATTTTCATCGCATCATGATTATATTGTATGTATCTTCAAGAAACAACATGTAGTAATTGAAATTTCCCTGTTTAAGACATTGATCTCAGTCGGATTTGTGATGTCGACCAAAAAATGATTTAATTCAGAAATAGTTGTATGTAAATTTTATCACACCAAAAATGATGCACTCGGTTGTTAACATGGCATGTGAACACGCTCCATGAATATTTTGAGCAAGAAATGATTTATCATTTATCATTCTTACAGATAAATGGCCATTGAATGGGGAAATGACAAGCTTGGTTTGTAATTGACTCTATTCATAAAACCTAGTCAGGCAAAGCTTTTGTGTTCTTGATGTACACATGTGATATACCCTCTCTATTTCATCACTCTGGTTAGTTGAACTCCAGGAAGAAAAGAGGGCAGAATGGAAGAGAATGCTTGTGGAGAGAGAATGAGAGAGACAGACAGGGAGACAGAAAGAGAAAGAGAGAGAGAGAGAGAGAGAGAGAGAGGGGAGAAATCCAGAGAAGAGAGGGAGAGAGAAAGATGGAGAAAGGGAGAGAAAGAGAGATGAGAACCTAACAGTGGAACACATGCCCTTCTGACCCAGTACAAAAAGCCGACAAATAAGTCAATATTTCGATCGAAGTAACGTTTCTAAATTCACCTTCTCATCTGTAGGGCATAAGGGTGAATTCGACCTCGAACAAGACCTATGTGTTCGAGGAACAGTATTTTTTCATGGATATGTTTTCCTCGCTCTCCCTCTCTGTCTCTCTCTTTCTCTCTTCCTCCCCCTCTCCCTCTCCGTCTGCCTTCCTCCTACTTCTTTCTGGAGCAAGGCATGGCTGTGAATTAAAATGACGCCCTTTTGGCCGCGACGCAAGAAGGGTCGGTGTTAAGTATGACCGTTTGGCGCATCGGGTTACAGGAGACAGCTGCCCTGCGCTTTGTGGCCCTTTCCTGGCCTTTGTCTATCGGGGTTCTCTTGCCAGCTCCATGCAGTCATGGAGGTGGCATCTCCCACCAACATCTAAAACATTGCTCCCCGTACCGCCAACCATTGCTGTAAATGCACCTATTGTCCTGCAAAGAAAACATAATTTCATGTTCTGTCATCGACTTTTATTTCCCACTCATTCCAGATTGATTTTTTTTCTTTACCTCTTTTCATTTAGCAAATGTTTTTAAAAAATATATATAGATATACTGTATAATCTGTTGAGAGCTTTATTCATGACAGACTTTTATTCATGAGTTTAGTCCTGTCTGCCTTTCCACAGATATTATTATTATGATATGCACGTTGGATATGATAGTGATTGTTGGCTCATGTCATACATACTTCAGGATCTAATTTGTTTTTAAAGCTACAGTTTCTATGAAATACATAGATTTAAATATGATTATTTTCTTTGAATGTCAATCAGGGGTATGTTGAAGTTGGATGACTTATTTTTCAAGGGCTGTAGGTAGCGTTAGGTAATTGTTAAAAAAAACTGTTTATAATACTGCTATGATTTCCTTTTGTAAAATCTTATTGTCAAAGATTTATTTACCTTTTTATGTGAAATTACATGAAATTAGCATATATTATTCTTTGCACAACATTTGGTCCTTGTATCGTATCATAATCTTACATGTAAAGATTACAGAGGCTTTGAAAATTCACTGGTGTATGCAATCAGTTGAAAAGGAGGAGAGTCGTTGATTTCACACGTTGAATAAAGTGTCATTTATTGCCTGCATCTTGACAATTTAACCAATTGATGAACTGAGCTAAGTTGACACCTTCTTACAGCCCGAGTCGTAATAGTCCTAGGGAGAGGGCTTGTGTCTTGCCAGTGTGCATGCAGAGGTTCACAAAGCGTTGTAATGGGGCACGCTGCATGCGCTTCCCTGTCAGGGTCGGAGAATTTCAATGAGGGAGGAAGGATACAATTATCTGGGTTAGGTCAAGAGAGGGCAGCATGTAAGAAACTTGTTATTTAGTGATTGAAGTAGGAAGGATGTTTGCAGTGTGCATTTTCATGGTAAGCAGTTGTTGGGAAGTTGGGAATGTTGAATGGGAGAAGGCTGGATATGTTTTGCTTTGGTAATAGCTATCTATATCTATATTTTTCTTAGTTATGTCTTTCAATTTGTTCTGGTAATTGGCCTTTTCTTGCATTGATAACTGACCTGCAACATTTTGATTTAATTAGGTACTTGCACTTATAACAACCCTTGTATCTCAGGTAAATTGTGGGCAAACATAATTCAAAAACTTTTGGTAAAGTAGCTTTAGATAGATATTAATGTAAGAATATTGTGCTTTTTCTTAGGTTGTCTGTGATGGCTTTAAATAAGGGTATCATAAGAAAGGTTTCTTCCTCCTTTAGTGCTTTGGGATACCTTGCGTCTTTGTTGTCTGCTCAGTCAGACTGCCTTGCTGCCTCCAATTACCCACGTCAAGTCATTGATCAGACTGCTCTAATTCTCACTAATTAGCTGTGACATTACAATGAAGTGAGAGAAGGTATTAAAGAGAGGGGGCGGAGAGGAAGAGAGAGATAGAGAGGGGGAGGGAGAGATGGAGAAGAGGCTGATTAAGCCATAGAAAGACTTGGCAGTATGACTAGCATGAATTGATGTTTTTTGGAAGAAATAAGGTCGCTGACACCAAACCTGTCTGTGGTTGATATGACGGAAGGTGACTCCTGTCTTGAAATGGAGTACTGGGGATAGGATTATGGGAAAGAATTAGCCTAAGTTAGAAAAATATTTTAAAAAAAAGTTTGAGTGAGTCTGGAGTATGTATACCCTCTCTGTCTTCTTTTTGTTGGCCTTATAAGTGAGGCTATATACATGTATGAGGTAGATTATAAGATCTTTTTAGATGACACACAGTCAATAACTAAATTATTCATACCTTATTAAGTTGTCCTGATTTATGTTTCTTGAGAATGTATCATATTAAAAGCTTACATCTAAAAGTATTCAACAAAGGCCCTCTTTCGACCAGTCCAATTTTCATTCTTGAGTTACAAAAAAAACACTCACAAAAAAAATCAAATGTAAAAGGGGAATGAATAAATTAGTTGTTAACTGTACCTTCATTACCTATCAGGTCAAATACAGAGAACCCAGGATAGGTGAGTCCTTCATCATTTTATCCCTCCCACTCGCATCATATACCCATCCCAAATTGAACCTGACCCAGACTTGATACATCAGCATAGATATAGATATCAACCTCATTTTGGAACATCACAATTCATAGGATTTGATATTAATCATAAAAGCTGGCAGTAACATATTAGGATATCCTTTTCTCTATTTGCCTCCCTCAATGATGGGTTTCTTGTAATGAATGACTCACAATCGAAAGCTACATGTATACTTTGTTTCAATATACGAGAATGCTTCATATTGTTTGAGTTATTGGTAATGACTGTTGAAGGACAAGGTGCTCTCTAAATTAGAGTCCATGATTTATGGAGAAATCTTGATATTAACAATGAGGAAATAAGATCTACTATCAAGTATTGAGATGCAAACCAACAGCATGGTATGGAATGAGTGAGTAGGTCAACTGTCCATACTCTTATGCATTGGGATGAGGAGAACACTTAAACTGTTACACATGTTAAAAGATATATGCCGTAATTAGGTTGCTATTTAAGGATTAATTCTATTAGAGAGAAAGAAAAACATGATTGACATGATCACATTCTCATAATTTGAAACCAAGTAGCTGTTTTTTTAATGTAAATGAATAAAACCACTGTTCATGGTTTTCAAAATAGGATTTTTGTAAAGAAAATGCTGTTGGTTGAGACTAGGCAAGTTGATAATATGGGAGAAATGAATGATGGGAAATCCCGGCTATCACTAGTCAATTAGACATCAGCCGATCAAGAAACGTGCAACTTTACGATCCTAATAAGGACTTATCGATGTTCCATCAAACGGCGTTTAATTGATTCATCGCGCCGAGCGATAGCGATACAGTGCAGACATATAACTTATTAATTCAGTGTTGGTATTAAATGCTTGAACAGAATGGATGCTTAGGATTGCTGTTAGGGAAAAGAGGTTTTTTATCGTTGTTAGCGATCTCGCTGGAGAGTTGGAATTGTCTCTGTGATGAATTGGTAGAGGCTTAGGAACGACAGGTCGAATGCGAGCTAATTGCATCGACTCCGCAATTGTCGCAGTTGCCATTTCAGCAGGGAGCTAAAACAGATGATAAACTAATAGTGGCAAGAGTTTATCCAATGTTCCATCGAACGAATCCGGGCAAGGGCAATTCAATGACAACTTTTCACTTCTGATTTTGACTGGAGTTGTTGTAGCTTTATTGAAGTCTACACCAAAATATCACAATTTATCTTAGAATATAGTTGTCTTCATGTAGATTTCCGTATGATATGAATAAAAGTTACTTTTGCATCATTCATTATCTTATTAGGAAACTGTGCATGACATCGTCAGATATGGTAACAGCCGGATAAAAAAAGGGGATTTTGATGAATAACGAGGCAAGTGATTTAATGTTGCGTCGAAAGAAAGTCATCTTGTAGCACACATTACCATGTCGAGACCATTAGGAGAAGAGAGTAGGGGGATGTGATTTTCAGTTAATGCATTGTGTGATTGCATCTGCAGGGCAATAACTCGCTTGTTTTCTCCCGCTAGAAACGAGGCCAGGACATCCATCTTGTGTGCCTACTGGACACATTTACAGGATTTGGCGTCTTAGAGATGGCTTGTGGGTAAGCGAGAGACGCTGTTCTTTCTCGCTACCTCCATTCGCTAAATGTCCAATGATAATCCCTGCCCGCCTCCTCCACTTTGCTTCAGCGAGAATGCTTTTTTTGTTTTAATATTAAAAAAAGAAATTATATCATGCTTAAAGGGAAAGAACTATCCACTTCTTCAAATCACTTCTTCTTCACATATTAGTAAATTTGTTAGATATTGACAAAGATGTGTGAGATTTTACTCTTTAATGTATGTCATGCCAGGTACGTGTGTCATCTGTGGATGATGTTTATTGAATCAGACAAATAATGTCCATTTTTTTCTCAGAAAGGCTTGGAAGATCTTATGAAAATGTCATGAAAATGGCATGAAAAGAAATTGATGACTGATTACACGACCAAGAAAGGAATACTGTCATTTCTATCGTGCAGCCAATATTCTGTCGTCAAGCTGTCATTTCTGACTATATGATTTCAATATTTAAAAAGCCAATCCTCTGGCCCTTAAAAAGATTATGTGCAAGAAATTTTAATATTTTTTGTTCAAAATAGTGGCTGTGCAGAACAACTACGGTAGTCATTTGAAAATACAAACCATTCTTTATTTGTTTTCATTCAACGGTTTTTGCGGATAAGACAAACATATCTCTTTTCCTCCCTCCCTCACGGTTCTAAATTGCCCTGGAAAGAATGAGTGTGCTTTCTTGACATAAATGCCATTGGGCTTGAGCGGAAACAAGCGCTGTAAATTGGAATAGGCATCTTCCAAGCCCTCCGAGCTTGCTTGACATCCATTTATTTGGACGGATTGGATTGAAGTGACTATTCCAATGAACGTCAGTCATTGTCAGTCTGGGTAGGGGGGCGGGAAGGTCTTTCCTGGCCTACCGTTTTATGCAGGCATATATATATTTATATCAGAGTGCCTATTACAAGGATTTGGAAGGAGATGTCTTCCATTTGTGTAGGTAGCAAGGGCCTATTTTAAAAGAGATAAACCCATAAACATCAGTCTTTGGTGAATGAGGTTTTGTGAGCACTAAAATCAGTATGAAGAAATCTTTTTTGAAATATTAAATATATATGCTCTACAGTTTACTGAAGCATCTATGTATCATCCTCTCTCTATCTAGTTTCTCTCTCTCTCTCTTTCTCCCTCTCCCTCTCTCCCTCCCTCTCTCTTTCTTGATTCCTCCCATTTTCTCTCCTCTCCCACCCCCCTCTCTCTTTCTATTGTTTTCAATTTAAGATTTCACCGCCTTTACATGGCAAATTAGAACAAGTAGATTTCACACTTATCCTAATGTCTCTTTATAAATCAATCTTATTTAAAAAAGAAACACAATATTTATACTTTAAAGAAAACATAACCCCAAGCAACAACTATAAGTAATATAGATGACCTGAAGAAATCCTCACCAAAACATATCAGAAAGGAGTAAATCACAACATTCTTAGCATAAAAGATTCCTTCCTAGCCCTGTATTTTGTGTATGTACATTTTCTTGTATTTCTTCTGCCAGCCACCTGTAATAAAGAAACAGAAAACAATATCAGAAAATATAGCAAATGATGTAGAGGTCAAATTCATGAACCTTAAAAGGCAATAGAATGAATCACCAGAGAAAGGAGTAGATCGATCCATTAACATACAGAAAGAACAATTGAAATAGATGGAAATAGGAGAAATAGAAAAGAATGGGGGGGGGGGGGGGAGTTGAGAATGAGAGTAGAAAGAAGAAAGAGAGAAATATATACCCCCAAAAAGAGAAAGAGGGACAGAAAAGGAGATAAGAAGTGAGAGAGGGATGGGTTGTACATAAATAGGTGGGGAAAGAGAGAAGGAACCAGAGTAAATGTGAATGTGTCCATGAATGACTTAAACATTTCTCCGTCACAATCTTTTGCAATTTGCAGACATGTGTACAGACCTCAAGCTTACAGATCTGTTTGGCTCCCTCTTTTGACCATATGTCAGCTAGTCTAGATATTTCTTGCCCCGTTAAAACTATTTATGAAAAGAAAATGAAATGAACTCATAAGTTCTAAACCAAGACCTGTGTCAGTCATTAGAAAATATTAATGCTGCCCTCTTTTGACAAAATATGGACATGAGATCTTCTAGGCGTTGTGGCGTGCGCCTGTAATCCAGCTAACAGTGGAAGTTACAAACTGATTCAGCCGAGGACGCAGGTTCGAAACTGAGTCACGTCTTTCGGATGGTGACGTTTAAAGGTCGGTCCCCAGACGTAAATAATCATATCTGATTGATACACGTCTGTAAAAACCCAATTACACACACACACACACTCTTCATTTTTTTGTAATACTTTGAAGAAGGTTTCATGTGATGGTAAAATAATTGTTTGTTTATGTGGCCATTGTATTGCAAATTATTTGAATGTTTGTATCTTTTTTATGAAGATGAAAACCTATTTTATATGTGCAAAAATACTAACCAGATTGAAGTTATGATATAAATGAACAGACAACATTAATTAATATCTCTTTGTGTTTCTTCTTTTTCTCCCCTTTTCCATTGTGATGTCTCTTCATCCTCATGTTTCCATGGTTACCAACATTAAATTGACGCCTTTCATTCTAATCTCTGATCAGGTGAGTGTAGGTTAGAAGAAGAAAAAAAAAAACTTTCAATCTACAAATGATAATAACATGACATTAATTTTTTTATTTTTTTATTATAGTAAAAATTCTGTAAAGTGGTCAACTCAACTCTTATGATCATTATGATAATACCAATGTTGTTAAAACAGGACTCAAATGGGAATGTAAGAATATATAATTTCAAAGCACCTTCATTTTCCATGAAAGGTTATTGTTATGTACCACGATATATTTGTGTGCATGTATTTTATGTTTTCTTTGTGCGCTTGCTCTTCCTCAAATGTGGTTGTTAATACCCCACCTTGGCTTTTTGCTACTTATTTAACTATCATTTTTACTATGAATTTATTCAATCGGAATTCATTCACCCAGGAATCCAAACATAGGTCTGTCATTGATGAGATGACTGAGGTGAACATTGAAAACGAAAATCATTCAAATTCATTTTGCAGCTTATAATTGATTCCCTTTCTTGCCCTGTGTCTCCCACGCCTTTGTGTGAAATGCATTTCAATGTTTGAATGACCAGCAAAGTGTGCCAATTTCATCTTTACAGTAGCTCTTTCATTAGGGGAAGGAAAACTACATGTGTTATTTATTGAATTTCTTGTTATCTATAGACTCTTGATACTGAATGTGTCAAAGAAGTTGTATTTGCATTTATATTATAAGAGAATTTTTCCTTTGAAAATTTGAGATTGAGAGAGAGAAGGAATGGGCAGATGGAAAGACAGACAGAAATATGCTAAACGCAAGCAGGGAAGGGGGAGATAAAAAGGGCATTTATAAGGAGAGGAAATTAATATTTTACCCCGTCTTGCAGCAAATTAATTTCTCATTGTTATCTCTCAAGGTATTTTGCCCCCGTTGAAGAAGTGTTTTTAAAGCTACTACTTCTTCATCCTTGCCCCAAACTTATATTTTCAATCATACATGAGACTCTTACACCACTTGCCAACCGCCCGCAAGAAAGCCTTAGGAATGTATTGTCAGAGGCAGTGATGGCCTTGCGGGCAGCAGACAAAGTGTAAGATTCACAGAACCTAGCACTCTATCTCTACAGTAGACCCATGAGCTGTATGTAAAATAAGACATGATCAGCGAAAATTAATCATTCATCCTCATTAGAGAGATCATCAGCAGTCCTATTTCTTACGTCATAAGCCCTTATTGACTTGAGGGTTGTCTGGAGTTGAGATGACCGCCGGTCGGTCGGTCTCCTTTGTTCTTCAATTAAGTTGCCCCCACAGAACTAGGGAATGAAATATTCATTTTATTTTTATGAGCCTGAGTTGGACGTGTACCATTGGATGACAATAGAGAGGGGAAATGTTTTATTTTCTGTTACATATTGAAAATCTGTAGCAATCGCAGAGTAGCAAGATGGCTCCTGTTATTGGAATATTAGTGTAAGTGAGGTTATTAAACCTGCAGGTTGTTAGAAATGTTGAATTACTTTATAATCCAAGATGAAAGGAAAAGATTTTCTTTGTAAAATGATTAATATTATATTTTCTTGTTTTGGGGGCAAGAGGGGGATTGACCAATCCTCCAGAGTCACAATGGTGCTAAAATTCTAGGATACTCATGTTTTTATTTGATAGAAAGTCATGTTTATTGGATAACAAGTCATTTTACCTTGAATTTAGGGGTAGGGGATATAGTTGTGTTTTGCATGTAAATGAGCATGTGCCAACAATGTGGTATTGCATCAAGATCCTGGTGTCGACAAGTGAACTTGGAAATGATTCATGGCTCACTTGAGGGATATGAAACTTAATCATAATTCTCCTCTATTCAACAGTGCTGACAGAAGGAAATATTATGTACACGTAGCCCGAAAGGTGCTCATATTCAGAGCAAATGCGTGACGTCACGCCTACCCAAAGCAAGCAAACGCTCCCCGTTATTCCACCAAGGGACATCTTTTATTTCCATCTTTTGAAAACATGGGTAATGAAGTCTCCTAGCTGTTTGTGGTTGTTCTTCATGATCATATTCATGGGCCTCTCTTCCATCGTGGTGGCGCTGGATCACTGCTCCTTCTCAATATCCCAAATCTAGGACTGTGTCAATAATTGTTCGATCTGAAGTGCGAGAGAATTGGATCAATGAGAAAGGCGAACATTTACCAGCCAGTATCACCCGTCTTTTTTCTCTCTTCCCTCGTTTTTTGCAGGCGCTGCGCTTCGATTGGCAGCGCTTGTCTCCGTTTCTTATAATTCCGTCATATTTTTCTGCCTCTGAGCCATAACCTACTTTTATCGCATTTTTTCCCCTTAACCTAATAACTTGTGGATGCTACCGTGCACGTTCCCCAACATCCGATCGCGGAGCTTCCCTCACCTACCCGAGCTGTCCCTTTCCTATCCTCGTTCCCCTGCACCTAGCTCACCTCCAGTTTGCTTAGTTGCTTTATGAGTCTGCATGAGCTTGTATATATGAGGCATGATGCAAGCTGTAAACTATATGAATATTGATTTTTGGCTTCCCTCTGCTCCATCTCTTTCCATTTTTTAAAAACATCTCCTCTCACTGTTCCGTCTCGATACCCAAATGCTGACATGGGTTTATTAAATAGTGCCTAGAGTGTCTCCCCGTGCAAGGTTTGGGATAGCCAGGGCAATGCCTGCGAGATGGTCTCTTTAATTACGTTCTCGGGGAACATGTGGGAGTGAATGTTTGCCTTGTGAGGGCAGCAGACCTTTTACTAGCTGTCTCTTCACTCCATATTGAACACAGTTGTGTTTATTTACAGTTTTCTGTAGCTCTTATTGTATTCATTGTTCTATTCAATTGCATTTTTTTATTATACATCTAAACTTTTTTTTTTTTTTTTTTATTGTGTTATATATATTCATCATGTTTGGTACTAGTGCCCACACCCACCCACTTTCTCTTTTATTATCATTCACTCTTTCTCTTTCTTTCTCTCTCTCTCTCTCTCTCTCTCTCTCTCTCTCTCTCTCTCGCCCTCTTTTTCTTTCTCTTTCTCTCTCCCTCCGTCTCTCAGACATTCACGCCTTCACTATCTCACCCTCTCCCTCATCTTCTTCATCTCTCTTCTTTTCTTCCCTCCTTCCTCATTTCTTCCCTTCTTCCCACATTTCTTCCCTTTGTGTCTCTCACTGTGTCCTTTTACCTCTCTCATCCTTTTTTAAATCTCTTTCCTTTCATAGTCTCCTTATCTCCCTGTCTCTCAGACTCTCCACCTTTCTCTCCATCTCTCTCCTCTGTCTGGGCTCATTGATCGGGGACCAGGTTGAAAGTGTGATATTTCATGACGGCCACGCCTGGTGAGGAAGTGTAAAAGTGACAGGGTGCAAGGTTCAAATTGAATTTCTCATGCGTGCATCCAATATTAATAGCTATATAACTTCTCGGCCATCTCGATGCAGAGCACCTAAAAAAAGAGAGGAAAAAAAGAATCTTCATTAATTTCATTTGATATTCACACAGACTGCCTGGCCTTGAAAATGTGGCTATTGGTAATACTTGTATTGCCTGAGTTCCTGCTTTTAGTGTCCAAGACATCCTTTCAACCTTGGAAAGGCGTATCTTAATTACAATTGTTCTAAAATAGAAGCATTTGAAGCTGGAAAGTGGTAGTCACACCAGGAAGGTGCAAAAGATAGTTGAATGTGGAAGAGGTGTCATCTTTTATTGTACAAAAGAAAATAAAGAAATAAAAAACTGCTTTCATACAAAATGAAAGCAGCTTGTAGTAGCATAAAATGGACTTGGAAGGTGTCAATTTATATGTAAAAAGTACTTATTACCTGTTGCTTATTAACACTTGCTTTTCATTGAAAAGGTTAACTATTGTTTGTATCTGTTCAATTATGTTTCATTGCTTTGATACATTTCATGCATTCATATATTAATTTTATTGATTAATTAGGCTTTTCCACTCCAATTCTTCAGCAAAAATTACTGCTATATTAGTTAAAAGGGTAGAGACATAAATTGTATACGTCTTTCAATTCATTAAAATGTGAATACTCCCTATTAAAGGGATCCGGTAACTTTGTCTCAGATTCTGAAACGAAATTCTGGATTTAGCTCATGATGCAATGATAATTATAAACCTTTAGGTCAGCCAGGAACCCCATGACTTTTACAAGCCGATCGCCTGTCTGATTATCAAGATATTTATGATTGGAATTACAAATTTTGAAAACCGTTCGCCTGACGGTATTCATAACACTACAGTCTATTAGGGAAAACGAGTATGGTAAAACCGGTCACTCAAAGATTTTTACTTTTTTGAGGCACTTCTTGATCATTTTGAGGCGCAATTTTTTTAGGGCTTCAATATTACACCATATCACAGACACTGATAACACGTAGGGCCGTGTATCTCAGATTTAACATTGTTAAACGATCCCTTTAATGAAATGTTTTGTGCTTTAAACCAGTTTAAGCGTCTGTAGTGTGAAGCGGGCATGTCCCCGGGTCCTTGGAAATGTGAAATGGTCAGGACATTGTTTTCTCAGGTCGGCCTTGCCATGTATGATCTAGCTTTTAATTCTATTTCATCTTTTTATAGTGGATGCACTCGGAGGAAGAGAGTGCATTGAAAAGTGTGTGGAAAGTGGAGAAAATCAGTTTAAGGGGTGTGATGTGTCGGGTGTGATTAGAAAGTAAGGAAAGATTCACAGGGAAGCTCCTCCATCTACATATGTGTTTCTTTTTTTGGAACCAAGAAAGTATGAAACTTGGTGAACCTGTTCAGAGACAGAGATAAAGATAAAGATGAGTAATGTAAAATAGAAAGAGATATGTGGAAAGAGAGGGAGAGAGAGAGAGAGGGGGGGGGGGGGGGGGAGGTGGTTTCTTGAAGGCTATAAATGAACATCTAGACTTATTCATCATGTCTATGTATTGATTGAAAGCTACTAGTGTTAAGGCTTGTTAATGAGCTATGAGGTTTTTTTAGGATGGAATATTCAAAGAATTGTTTGTGTAGATTGTAAAAACCAACCAAAATCTTCATAACATTAAATAGCTTAATGTATTTTTTTCATTCTGACTAATTTAAATACCTAAGGACGTAATCATTACAATTGTGTAGGGTTATCATTCCATATTGAATAACTACATGGTTAGAGATGATATTTTGTAGGTCTAGCTAGCACAGGCAGGACATGGCAGAAGGCAAGGGAAATTAGCGTGGCTTTGGATTTGCTCTTTGATTTATGAAAGGTATGAGATGTATGTGAAGACATGGATGCGGGTAGACCTCCCTCCGAGATGCGGTGAATAGCTTCATGCCTTGAGAACAGAATCAGCTCCAGATGATGAACTTGGATGACAGCTTCAAGGTTTGGAATAAGACGGTACTGGACCCCCACCCCCCCTGTCTCCTGCCCCCATCCATACTTCCTTATGCAATGTTGCCCCCACCCCCCCCAAAAAAAAAACTTGAAGGTTGAAGTGGCTATCTCTACCTCCTTCTCCACCCCACCCCACCCCATGATATAATTAATACTGTTCAATGTAATGGGAACTTGTAGAAAAATATTCAAATGCACCATCAATCCTACACCCCTCTGATTAAATATGGGGGAGGGGCATCAGAAAGATTGGTCAAGAAAGATGAAAAATGAAATTGCAATATGAAATAATTTAGTAAACAACAGCAGAACTCAATGGAAGTAAGGGAGAGAGAGAGAGAGACAGAGAGAAGGAAGGAATGAGGGACGAATAGAAAGGGGGACAGGATGGAGTTTGTGAGAGGGAGAATTGGGAGTAGAGGTAAGTGTAGAGAGCAGACTTTCCAAATGATTGCTTTGGAAATGAAGGAGTAGGAGAAAGAGCGGAAAAAGAAAGAATGATATCAAAGTACAGCAATAAGGGAGTAAGTAATATTAAGCACAATGGAAGACAAAAGATGGAAAAAGGAGGAGGGGGCAAGTTTGATTGGACCATTTTTTCTCTATCGCATCTTGGCCTCCTCTCTTCTCATCCCCTGGGTCCAAACTTGGCATAGTTTGGTATGGTGTTGATTTTCAGCATTTCTCTGTAGCAGGTCAATGTTACTTAAATATGATCCCGAACAACCAAGCAGTGCATTGCCATAGGGGCCTCCTGCAAGATCAGAGCACTGTCACAGGTCTTTTTTTAACCTCTAGTTGCAATGACGACCTTCGTCATTGCCTTGTTTTCGTTCACATTCTGCCCCATTAATATTCTCCTTTTCCTCCTTTTCCTCCTTATCCTTATCGTCAGGAAATCGCATTCGTTTTGCACGTAGTGTTTGTGATTCCTAGTTAGGTGCTTTCCTCATGTCCTTTTCCTTTCAAATTTCATAGGCATAGTCTCTAACATCTCATCAAGGTCACTACATTCTTCGATTTTGGAAATCACTCATGCATGACCGTCCAGGCGCCATTTTGTCCGTTTCTGGTCCATTTTAAGGCCTTTATATCTTCCTTCCTATCTCCACTATCCTTCATCCTACAAACTTCTAACAAATTCCTCTAGATAGTCTGAGAGATGTTCTTTCATCTGCGACATATGACTTGACCTTCAAAATGCCATCTTCATACTCGAAATTCAAATCTAAAACCGACTCCGTCAAAAATCTCTCAAGTTCTTGAAAAATGGACCCCTAAATAATCTAAAACTGCCATAACTTTCTCATATAAATTCCGTTTTGTATTTAAATCTCACAGTATCTTCATCTCGTAATTGCACATAGCCATGCCAAATTTCACGCTCCAATGGCTTTGCACAACATAAATAGCGCCCTCTAAAGTTCTGGGAATTGGCTTTCTCTCTGTGGCCGTATCTCCATAATGGCTTGGCAAACCCGTACCCTTTTTTGGATTTAGATACTTGAGGATATGCCCTTTCCAGCCATATACAAAATTATATACCCTATCACTGACCAAATTTGAGAAAATTGCCCTCCAAATTCGCCATTTTCACGAAAATTCCGAAATAACTTCAACTTGCTCTAAAATGGCGATCTTTAAACCTAACTCGATGAAACTTGGCAGACACATGTATCCATATACGTGTCAACTGTCTGCCAAGTTTGGTAAATTTTAATAACGTCAGCGCAAAGTTATCGCCAAAAATGATGAATTTGCTATGCATTACGTAATAGCGCCTTTAATGCGTGCAGTACATTGCGTGCAGATGACAATAGTGTCAAACTGACCGCAATGAAGTGCCCTTTCGAATGATACCAAGTATGGTATATGTTTACACAGAAAATTGTGAGTAAATCGCATTTGAACAAGGGTCACTATACGAATTCCGCCCGATTATAACACTTATCGGCCATGACGTCATTTTTTTCAGACTACTTTTCGCCCCCTAAACATCCTTTTTTTTCCTTGAAAATTTGCAATGACATTCCGAGATGCAATACGCAGGGCACCTCGTGACCGGATTTTTGGAATTAGTCAAGGGGGCCATTTAAGACGCCATTTTGTCCTTTAAATCTATTTTACATCACATGTTTCGATTGGATTATCATAGAAATAAAGAGAGTAGTTTACAATAACAACCATGAAATTTTCTTTCCAATGATACCATATACGGCCCATAAAGAGACATAAATAGAGAGAGAAAAAACAATTTAACTCCGGTCATAATACAGATCCTGTACGTTTTCCGCCCATGCATTACACGCATTGTCTATGGGGCCAATCGGGTTCACGCTTTTGACCCCTAGAACGATCTTGATTGCAATGACGAACATGCAACTAATCCCATTTGTTTTTGCACGCAGTGCTTGCGAGCCCTTTCTAGGTTCTTTCCCCTATCCCAATTTCTTTCAAACATCGTAGGCATAGTCACTACCATCCCATCAAGGTCACTATTGAGGCCTTTCTTTCGCCCTACTTGTCTCCAATATTACAGAAGCTAAAGACTTTGTACAAATTGCTCTGGATAGTCCGAGAGAAGCTCTTTCGTTCGACACGTAGAAACACGGCGTCATTGCACGCACATCGTTGTGACACGATTGCATTTCTAGTTGACTACTGCTCTTCAACAAAAGCTCCTTTTGTTTATTCCAAAAAACCACCACATCCTCATCTATAAAGTGATGGCATATCATAAAAATTCTGATTGAAACTTTATTTATATCATTACCATAAACATCTATTTATATTTTCTTTCTTTGAATAAAGTTCATTGTATTAATTCCCAGGAAGATTGCCTTTGAACTTCAAGGGGGGATGTTAGCAAAACATGGTTATTGTGAATATTTCCGTATATATTGTGGCAATGATCACTATTTTTTTTCCTGAGCATTGTGGGTACTTTTGTTGGGTACTATGGGTAGTTTGTAAACTGGCCATGTCTATACTTTTACTATCCCACTTTTGATTGGGGGGGGGGGGGGGGAGTCAGCGGAACATGATTAAACAGGAACAATTTCTCAAGTAACGAATCTGTGGGAGGTCTGCCTCTTCCAGACATGATTTACTCTAGCAATAATGTTTCTCTCCTATATTCCCCTCTCTCTTCAGCTTCTCTTTCTCCATTTTCTTTGGGTCTTGAAGTGGCAGCATTGTTCATGGACTTGGGTTGCCCTTCATGCCCCTGCCCTTCACATTACCCAAGGTATGCCCAGACTCCCATGAGTCTCCCATGACCCTTGACCTGTGTCCTCAGGGTGTAGGGGTCAGGGCTTAGACTCTTTGGACAGTCGGATGGTGGGGATTTCGATTAGCTTGATGGGATGAACCCCAAAGGAGGTTTTTGAACTTTGGTTATTTGTTTCTTTTATCAGGAAGAAAGGGATAGATTATTGATTTCAGGTTTCTTTTGTGGAGATAATTATTGAGATAATATTATTAACTTGTAACTAGTATTTTCTTGAAAAAAAGCTGTATAAGATTCAGAAAAGGATCAATGTTACAAAGTGATACATTTTTTTCCCTCTTTTTCTTAGGATTGTTTTTCAAAAATTATCTTAATTTTACTTTCTCCATTCAGCAGCTAAATTCTAAGGACATGTCTAAGAACTGTCCCAAGTTGCATACTTTATCAAAATAACCAAGCTTTCTGATTTTTTAAAAATATTTTGATCTGCATTGTTGCAGTTATGGCGAATTACATGTGTGGGGCCCCTATCTTAAAATTTATTTGCAATACAACACAAAATGTTTGTTTTTCCATTCTTGTCATACTTCAGAAACTAATATTATTTTCCTGTGTATCTCCTAGAGATTTCAATGTAAGACTGAGTAGCGTCTTCAGAGTTTACATTATGAAATATTAAGGAAGAAAAAAAAGGGAACAGCAACCTAGCCAAAATCCTCTCTAATCTCAGCGAGAAACCTTTCAACTTGTTGCTGCTAGCAATTCATACAGTAGTCACTCTGTTTAGTACTTTGAGAGATTGAACTTGGAAAAGAGTTTTTTCTCTCCCTAGTGAAATGCTTGTTATAACAACAGAGAGTTTAATGACAGACCCACCTTTCTAACAAAGTTCACTCTCACCTACTACAGTGTATCTCCAAGCTATGTTCGTGACCCTTGAACCCAAGCCTCGTATATTATTTCTAGAAATTTTGCTTCCGCACCACCCCTCATTTTTTCCCTTTCGTGGGTCATTTCTGTCCAGCCTTTGGCTTTCTGGCTAATGGAGGGTGGAAAAATTAAGAAAGAAGTGAGAATGGGGAAAGGAGGTTGTGAATAGAGAAGAGACAGAAAGAGAGAGTGACAGACAGACAGACAGTCAGACAGATGGACATACAAACATACAGACCAATAGGCAGAGAATAACGACAGAGATGAGAAGATATTGCGGATATTAAGTGTTTAATTTTCATCGGTTAAGAGTGGGTGGCAGATAATTAGGAATAGATCATGAAAGGTTAACATTTTTCTCCCGTGCATTTTTACAAACAATGTATGACGTTATTGGTTTTATGTAGGTGTGTGAATGCTGCAAAAGAAACAGAAGAAAAAGGAAGAGGTGTTACCTTGAAATGTCATGTTTAAAAATAGTAAACAAAAAATATTGCAATATTGAAATGTTTACCCTTTTACTTTTGAGCACAACAACCAAGGAAAGAAATGAATCCAAAATGTAATTGAAAAAAAAATGCAATCCACGATGAAGGATTATTCAACTATTTGCATTATTCAAAACTAGGCAAAATATTATTACAGGGAGAATAATTCGTTTGAAAGTTTAATAACAAATGGCCTATTGTTTGGAAACATTTTTTGGGGTAGCTGTAATTCCCAAGTCTAACCCATTAATTCTCAAGGTCTCCTATTCCAAAGTCAACTCCTTTAAAGTCTTTGTGAGGGAGTGAGTGGTATTTTATTTAAAGGAAAAATGTTTTGAAATACCAGTGCAATATTACTGTTCTCAGTAGTATCATTTTCAACAAGAATGCAAGATTGTGGTTTTGTGGTTTGGTCTTGTCTGATATTGAAAAGAATTTTAATGAAGGGAAGTATGTAGTTGAAGATTTTGAAAATAACACCTAATTTGCAGACTGCATGTATTCATACATTTTTTTATCAAGGCATACACAGTAGATTTCTGTTATGTTATCGTTAAATTCTTTAATTTTTTTATAAATAATTATGAAAAGTAGTTTGGAGTTTGATTATGCAGTTGTCAAAAGGGATGCGTTTGATTTCCACTTCATTTTCTCGAAATTGGTGTGGTGTGAAACCACCCAAAGAGTAACGCCTAGTTGCACTTGAAATGAAAAAGGAGTAGTTAAATCAATCTATTGATTTAGGGTACGATAATTAATGCCACCTCACTAACGGAGGTGTTGTGTCTGATATAAGCAGCTTGAACCCTGCTAGTGCCATGCACACGAAGACCTTGCATAAAATCAACAACATTTAGGGTTTGTAGTCACCAAAGGGTTAAGAACTTCCAATATGTAATTACATCTTTCACACTCTACCACATGGGGAGTGCATGCAGTACCGTTCACTTTCCCAATGATTTAATAATCACCATTGTTCACCATCGAATAGATAATGATCACAAGAGCAAAATTTATTCTCCATCACTTAATTAATTCTCTGTGTGTTTGTTTGCTCTCAAACCCTAGATCATTTCTCTTTTTCTGTTTCATTTGCTTTTTGAATTCTCTATCATCGCTTGCAAGACTGATCCGGGAGCTAACGATTGGAGGGCGATCCTGTTTTATTTCAGGTGCATGCTTGCATGTCTCTTTCAAGGCTGTGCGTTATCTAACCGCCCGCCCGCTGACCGCTTTGCAGGCATTTATTAAGCTTTCTGTAAATGTTTTATAACTCACTGCGAACATTTCTTGACGGGTAACAGGAAAGAGGAAATTTCTAGCTGCCTCCTGTTCTTATTGGTTTTCTTTTTGATGGGTGCTTTTGATAAGGAGAAGTCTTTTCAAGGTTTGCAGATACCCAGGGTATAAACCAAATGTTCAGCAGTAAAGGAATAGGCATGACATTGGGAAAAGATAGAGAATAACTTCAACGTGTTACAGAATTGAAGACAGGTTTTATGATTGGAACAAGTTACTTGAAATACCTTTTTTCAGTAAACGAAACCGTAGAAAGTATGAATCTGATAGCTTGAAGAACTGAAAATTCATCTTTTAATTTTTCAATAAATCGTAGTGCCAGATTTCACCTTGCATATTTCCAACAGAACATTTTCATAGACAGTCTTGACTTTTCATTCATCCCCACTGTATATTATGAAAACTCTTAAAAGCAGCACCAAAAGGTGGTCATGGTGTGCTCCATCCCACCTCTTGCATCAGCCTCCACTGTGTTGATGATGGTTTCCACGGGGATGCGAAGAGGTCGATGGGGAGCGCGCCACCGGAGCCACCCTCGGAGGTGTGCGGAAGCGCTGTGAAGGTGGTGTGCGCTCATTAGCGGGCTGGCGTGGGGGTAATTGGTGAGAGAGTGCCATCACTTAAATACATGCTGATGCCCATTCATTCATGAAAGATGGCGAGAGAGAGAGAGAAAAGTAAAAGAATTGGTATCTTTGCTGCTGTTCATGAAAATTCACTGTGTATTAAAAATGGTCTGCTGAGAGCTACAAGGACTTTCATGTAGCTGGAGGGGAAAGTTTTTGATTTAGTACCTTTATGGTTGTCAGGAGATAATATTCTCTTCTATTCATTGTATTTCCTCTTGAAATTTTCAGTTCAAAATTATTTTTCTCTTTGATCTTAGTACCTTTATGGTTGTCAGGAGATAATATTCTCTTCTATTCAATGTATTTCCTCTTGAAATTTTCTGGAGAAAGTTAAATTCTCTTTGATCTTCCAAAACTTGGTGTGATGTAAGGAGGGGCAATTTACCAACATCCACTTTTCATGATTTAGAAAATATGAAGAGTAAAGAAAAAAATCTGTTGGACTGGTTACAAGAGAAAGCACTAATCCTAATCACGATATGACACCCTTTGGGGATATAAAGTGCGTGATACGGTCTCTGATCTTATATGTAAACCAGTGTATATGATGTACATTAGGTAATATTACAAATCACCTGTCAAATTCCTTTCAGATATGAAATTTTGGAAAGCAAATTTGGTATTGTGAGAGAGCCTTTATTCTCCCAGGGCAAGACAAATGTGAGGCAGGATAGGGATTTAGTGTAGAAGAGTACAATTTTAACAGATTAATGGTGGAGGGGCTTTAATGAGAGTGGTCATTAGGGGGAAAGTGTGACTTCATGATTTGAGGGGTAGGTGGATTTTTTATTTATTTATTTATTTTATTTTTTTTTTTGGGGGGGGGGGTTCTCAGTAATTTTAAAGGTACTATTTAACTTATATACTAGATGCTGGAAAATCAGTTGAAAAATTGATGGGGAAGATTATATGGAAGGGAATAATAGCATGAAATTCTGTTCAAATTACTCATCTACTTAGCTGCAGTCTGTCATCTTATGATCATTCAAATAATGGTGAAAATAGAATTCCCATTATTTTCGTTGAAAATGAGAAAATTAAGTTTTTCCCATACCAAGTGCCAATCTCTTTTATTAAACATGTGGTAATGTATTTTCCTACATTTAATCCAATTTCATAAACTTTTCGATGACTATCTTATGATCAGTATGATATAATAATACATGTAGTATTTAATGAAGGTATGACAAGTAATGGTAGTTTTGTCTTCTTTGGTCTCTTCTCTTGGCTATTGCTAATCGGCAAGCATCTTTGATCTACCAGCAGAAAACTGTAAAAAGAGCTGCTTTCCCTCTTCAGGTTGTATATCATAAAGATTTTTTTTTATACAAAAACAGCATTACATATGTAGTAAGAAAAGAAATAATAGGACCATGAAGCCATCACGTTTTACTACAAATATTCCTTCTTAAAAAGATGTATTAATTGTTAGTTGAGAGCCAAAGGTGAGTTAATATAGTACATGATATTATATGAGATAATACTATTATGGCCCTCAGCAGATGATTAATTACAATTTTACACAAAGTCCATTACATAACAAATCCCTTCCAAAAGCGGAGCTGATGTTTTAGAAAGAGAAAGGTAATGGACAAAAACATACAAAAATCCTTAGCTTTGATTGATGTTCTGAATACTGTCCAGATTTTAATGTGAATGGAGACAATTTCAGCCGTCTCTTTTCTGTAAAATATTTATCTTTTACTTTTTATTCTCATGCAAAAGATATTCAAAAAAGATTATTGCTGGAAGATAGCTAATCCTTTAAAGCAATTCATCAATAGCATGTTTTGTGAACAGCTTTAAACAATCATGCATAAATTAGAGAGTAGATGAAAAGCGAAGTGAATATTAAATACATTAATGGACCATGTGATTAGAAACATGTACATGTTAATGATCAAGGAGTGCTAAGATTTAGAGTGATATTTTGTTCTGTAAAGTCAGCTTTATTCTGTTGCCATGGTAATATCATCCTCGTTTGGAAGATTGATGGGAAAACAGGTGGAGCTTTTCTTGGATCAATGCCTGTAAAATATTCTTTTACCCATCATTCATCTGGTCTCCTGTTAACAAAAATACAAAGGGCTCTTGGAGGTCAAAGATCAAATGTTGAAATATTGTGAATATGTTGTAAATGAAAATGAAAGGGTCAGATGTCATGCAAGACCCATAAATAATAGTGATTGTTTTTCTGAAGGCATTTTGTACCAGAGGTGAGGTTAGTGGCAGATGAAATGGTATTGAAAGATAGTGAAGTGTATTTCTTTGAAGAAGACATAAGAAACAAGTCCAGATAGAAGGGAAAATGCTTTACACAAAACAGAGGTTTGATGTTCATACATTAGAGGAAAGAAAAAATAGGAGGGGGGGGGGGGGTGGGGGTCGAGACAAAAATACATTAGGGGAGAATAGTAAGGAGCTTAGAGAAAAACTAAAAAAAATAAAATGAGTGAGTGAGGAGTTAAATTGAGAAAGAAACATGACTAAGAGTAAGAGAAAGAACAGATGAAAGTATGATTTGAAAAAAAGGATGATACAAAATTAAGAATGACAATGACTGTTCAAAGATGCATTAGGGACAAGATATGATGGAAAAAGGCTCAATAAAAAAAGCGAATAGGATACAAAGATAGATGTGATAAAACAAGAAATGGAGAGAAGGGGGAGGGAAAAGACAGCAGAAAGAGAGAGAGAGAGGGAGAAAGAGAGATTGGAGAAGAGGGTAAGAAAGGAGAGACAGGGAGAGAAGGAAAGATAAGAAGTGTGAAAGAAAGAAAAAAACAGAGATAAAGAGGATGAAATCGGCCAGGACTGAAGAGATGGTGAGAATGGATGCATCTATGATGTGATTTGTGAGGTTCGGTCATAGCGGTGAAGTTGGAAAAGTGCTACTGCGCACTTTACGACTTACACAAGTCTCCTGAGAGCTCGGTAATATCTACTTTCATTCCGTGGATGCTCCCATATTTCTTTTCTTCCTTCATTTGTTCTTATATTCTTCTCCTCTTTACACTTTTGTGGGGTGTTTAATTCCACTGATTGGTGTGTAACAAAAGATTTGAGCATCACCGCAAGAATGTGTGAAAGCATCGGTAGTTTGTCAGCGCTTCATCGCCAATATGAAATTGATAAATGCTATAGTCTGGTTGTGACTTGTAGATCAGTTTTGACTAGTTTCTCATGGAGACTGGAATTTGAGGGGCAGTTACAGAATTTTTTCTTACAATATGGTCATGAAATTGTACGTATGCATTCACCCACCCCCCCCCCCCCCTTTCCCGGATTACATAAAAAATATATCAATAGCCCACCCCAACCCCTCTCTTTCTCTTTCTCTCTCTCTTTCTCTCTTTCTCTCTCTCTCTCTCTTTCTCTTTCTCTCTCTCTCTCTCTCTCAGTTAACTCCGGGAAGCTCCAACACCGGCGCGCAGCGTCGAAGCTTCGTATGAATATTCATGCTGAATATGCACGAGGTTGAGAAGGACTCTGTTTGTTCGAGTTGTGCATATTCAGCGATTTCGAGCGATCGGCGCTCGATAGCATGAATATTCATACTTTCTGCGGCTCTGCTGCGCATGCGTACCGTCTCTTCGCCATTTTGAATCGACGCTGCTACATCGAAGAATCGTTTGAGTAGGGCTCTGAATAAGCCTTTTTTTCCCATCGAAGACTTCTTCAAATTATGAATTCAAGTGATCATTGTTATGCCCTGAGGATTCGTGCACCCTATGATGTAAAAATTGTAAGTACTCCCTTTGCAGATTTAACAATAATGTCACCGAAACGGATTTTTTAGAACCCCTTACTCACAGTTTTACCGAAGCTCCGACGCTGCGCGCCGGTGTTGGAGCTTCCCGGAGTTATCTCTCAGTCAGCTGATACTGGTCAACCGTGGGGTAGGAGGGGTCTAGCCAGTCAGGGGGCATTATAGTATCATGGCCGACAGGGTAGGGTGTACCGATATTACCCGGTGGATAAAATGCAAAAGAAAAAGGACATCAAGTACTATGAGGGTGGGAGGTGGTTCGATCATCTTCTCTTCACTTCTGCTTCCCCCTTGCCCTCTCTTTCTATCTATCTCTACTTCTATTTTTTGTTGGTCAATTGATGTGGGCACATGCTCCCAGCTACTCCGCCTCTGCCTGTCAACACAACTTTCTGTAGTAGGAATCAAGTCGGGGAGCATTATCTTCCTGTGACTTCCAAATGGTTTTTGGCATGGGGGAGGACAGGACTTGGCGAGGGAAGGGTTTATCCGTGTCTCGCGCATCAAGATGAAACAGTTTGTATAGCCCAATCAGCTCGAGTCTGTGACAGGAAATTGGGACAATTTGACTGCTGACAGCACCAAGCAAAGCTTGCCTGCTCACTCAGACTGCATGATCGAGCTAGCTCAGCCAAGACAGGTTATGATACATAAGGATAGAGGAAGACAGTAGGAGGAAGGTACTGGGGCTAAAGGGTTATGGATATTAGAAAGATGGGATCGAGAGGGGGAGGGGGGGGGGGGGTGAAGACCATCGGTTGGAGGGGCAGAGTATTGTGTTATTTTATTTCATTCAATTCCTTTCCAGCCATTTACTTTAAAGTGTACAGCTTGGGAGGGTGGGGAAAATATGTAAGTTGAAATTAATGCAGTGCCATCCCATTGTGCACAGTTTTTAAGATAATTCTCGTCAAAGATATTTCATGCAATATTTTACAATGATGTAGGAGAAAATGCAGTTTAAGCTACAGATTAATATCTTGAAAGTTAATCTATAATGTCTTTTCTCAAGATACAGTGATACAGGGAGTTAAAGCGACCTTGAGATATTAAAATTTCCTTTGAAAAAAACGTTAATATGTTGCATCAAAAATCTTTTCAACATCGGCCTAATATTTATGACAACTTTAGCATCTACATGTAACATTCCCATGTAACTCACAATAAAATAAGTTCAGCAGACCTCAGAGTCAAGGACTGTTCTCACGGGACACATCTGTACCTCTCGTTCTAATGATTAATTACCCGTTGTTCCATCTCCCTTAGATCGTCCAAACCCCCCCCCCCCTCCCCATTGCAGTAAACCATGTTGAGGTCCTCCGAGTGCATTGCCATTTCCCTTGAATGTAGATGTCAGAGGTGGTCGTCTATCACATATTGTTTTGGTTCCAAGAAATACAAGGAAAGATTCAATGGTTAAATAACAACAGAACCTTTGCACGTGACCTTACTCTGAAATGAAATGAACATTCATGTGTATCTAATTTCTTCATGTGTATTTGGTTTATTCATCTGTGGAGACTACTCCCATCTGTTGCATTTTTTTATGTATTTTTTTCTCTTCATTTTCTTCTTTCAATACCACTTTATCCTCTCTTCATTTTTAATTTTATTTCCTTCATCTCATTTTCCTTTATTTCAGTCCTTTTAATTTTTTCTTAATTTTCTCATGTTTCTATCAATTTTCCTTGCTTTCTCTCTTTTAAACCATTTATTTTCTTCTTCTTTTTCGCTATATCCCTACAATCTTCTGTGGAAAAAGTACTCCTCCACATCTTTTTATATTTTCTGTACAAATTTGTTTTATTAGCTAAAATATTAATATTTTCATATTTTCCCCATAGATTTTATTTTGAATCCAGAGCTGTTGATACACTTCCCGGGCCACATTTGCCCTCTGCTCCTATGAGTTTCCTCACTGCACCCTGTAAAGTATTCCATTTGTCTAACTGCTGCTACAATTACCAAAGTTTGAAGCCCTCCAGAGAGCTGTTTTTCAGCTGAGGAGGAATCTGTTATTCCATGAGTAATCTTTTGTGGGTATCGAATGAACAAACATTATGAAATAGAATACGCTTGATCAATTCATGTTTCCTGCTGGCTGAAGAATTGAACTGCAATAGAAATGGATACAATCGTCCTTTTCCAATGTATCTCTGTTGTCATAGGGTATTCGTGGACCAAATTTGAAAAAAAATATGCTTGCTGTCTGAGTGTGTTTTCAGGCTTTCATATAGTAATAATGTTAATGATGAAAAATCTCCCAAGAAAACAAGCTTTTTTTTAAAAAGAAAAAAAGGAATTTCCTAAGTATCTCTAAAACACCTAAAATTCCTCTATCATTATCGAATCATGCGTCATACAAAGTCGCAAACTCTGTACCATTGTACAATCATAATAAAAGTCTTGGGGGAAAAAAAAACAAACTTCTATTGTCAGCGCATATCTTCTGTTTTGATAGCTTGGTATGCTGATGACTGTCACAAAATGCAACTGAGATCTATTTGTATACTGTATGGTCTTTATTTTCCACAAAACATATAAACCATTTGTTTCGTCATCGAAAGACACTCTACATTCCAATTGTGTCATATTTATCTATTATCTACATTTGTATTACTTGAAAGAGAACAAAACTCTTCAAGGGCAACTGCAAAAAAAGAGATATCTTTCACTACAATAGCTGTTGATATGGATGAAACACTACATGTTTTCATAACTCCTGCGGTTGTACTATTCTTTTACCCTCTATATTCTTATCAATGGAAATTAATAACACAGACAGGGTCTGGCCTTGGAGGGTACAAGCAAACATATCGTTGGGCTTTGGACGAGTGTCACCTCCTTGGGTTTTGATTAACACCTCGATGATATCAGAGCGTGCATGCGTTTCTGTGAATGAATGGACGATCCGGGGCTTGCTTTGACAGTCGTGGGTTGGTTCGCCGTAACAATGGCCTTCGGTTGCTTACCACCACGTGAGAGATATAGATAGACAGAGAGAGAGATAGAGATAGAGAGAGAGAGAGAGAGAGAGAGAGAGAGAGAGAGAGAGAGAGACAAGAGAGAGAGACAAGAGAGAGAGAGAGGGGGGAAAGTGAGAGATAGAGAGAGAGAGAGAAAGAGAAAAAGAGAGATAGAGGAAGAAAGAGAGAGAGAGGGACAGAGAGAGAGAGAAAGAGAGAGAGAGAGAGAGATACAGACAGAGACAGAGACAGAGAGAAAGGCGTGTTGAAGGTGCCATTCATGCGTAGGATATGAGCCAATTGGAGCGTCCTTTCTGTCCTCTTTCACCTTCTGCGTTATTTTCATTTGTTGTGGCTTCATTTACTACGAGTGTGTATGAGTGTAGGAAGAGGAAAGAGAGAACAAAATTTTCTTATAAAGATATAAGATAGGGGTAAAAGAGTGGAAAACACTAGAAAAGAGGAGAATTATTTGTTAATTGTTTCAAGGATAATTTTTTTTTAATGAGGGAATAGTCATTTGTGTGATATATTATAAGAGGTTAAATAAACTATATCTTTAAAAATATAGAAAGAAGTAAATGTTATTATCAAGAGTTCAATCCGTTTCATGGAATTTAGTTTACTCCTTTCTAGGAGGCAGATTATCTTGAAGAAGAAGAAGGAAAGAGAGAAATCGAGTGAAAGAGGCAAGGAAAAATAATTGAGTGTGAGAGGAATAAAGGGAGAGGGAGAAGAATGTTCTGTATAAGGCCGTGTGTGTATGGGAGGGGAGAATATTTGCCGGTCCACTGCTCCCTCCTCATAATAACTAGAACAAAGCGCGTGCACACCAGCACAAAGCATTGTGAGACAGCTGCTAATTCTGACACCCAGGGATGCGCTTTGGTCGCTTCAGATCACCACAAGTCTAGTAGTGCAATGTTGATATATCATCATTATCTGTCATAATGATAATAATATTACGATTAGGTAGTGTTTCTCTGTACGAAGTCAATCTTTGGATCAACCATAACAAGTTGTTAGTTGATTCCATCATAGTTGATAGCACTGTTAATTGAAATAAAGATGCCTAACAATGAATATCTACAATTGTAAGAAATACGTTAGAAATACTTAACAGATTAGAAATTGAAGCTTTTGTATCTATGAAAATTTGATTAGAAATGCTCCTTGATGTGGATGCGGAGTTTGCTGAGCTTTCTGATCTTAAGGGATGTATTGTAGGTCTATCTAAACACTATATAGCACCCATGGTCACATGAGGAGGTGTCCCTTACATAGCACCTCTCTAGGTCATGTGCAGCCCGCATTCAGACAACATGTTTCCTTCGCACCCCCATTGTTCGGTGCGACTCTCTCTTACAACCCGACCAGTCACGAAACCAGCTCAGTCAGTCTCCGGCTGGGCGGACAATCGCGCATTCAAATCCAAATATTTGTTTGATGTAGCCCTGCTTTTTCTTCGGCACTAGTCACACAGAAAATGAGAGGTATTTAGTTGATTGGAAGTGTATCGGTCTCACCTGGCTGCAGCTGAATAGGCGGGATGAACAAAGTTCACAGAGCGAGGGCCTCCTTCAATAGAAGTACAGGTGCCCCCCTTTACGGGAGGGCCACCGGGTTACCTACCTCGGCGCACTCGCTAATATGTCATTTTAACCGAAATGTCACAGACTCTTTGCTATTATTCCTGGGGAATAATCATAAAGCAGTTTTTGTGCTTGGCAGAACCTGTCAGCCTGCCATGAAAAGGGTTTGATATATGATGCTATTAATGGCGGCAACTTGGGGGAAAAAAAAAAGTTCTTTTCTTTCTTATTCTCTTTCCTTTTGACTCCTGTGGTATTGAGTTGAAGGTAGAGCTCTTTACAGGTGGGAATGATTTACAGTGATAAGATCTTAATAAGATTATATACCTCTCTGATCCAATTCTTTGCCATTCTTTATTCCCAGCGTCCAAATAGTGCTACTTAGAATACAGGTGCGTCAGACGGGTAAATTTATTTCCTTTTCGGCATTGAGCTGACTGATTTATGATTGCGCAGGAGTCAATAGCCATAATAGCCTGGTGGTAATCCTCTCTTTTCTCTCGCTTTCATATTGTATCAATAGTTCCCTATGCCCTGACACCATATTTACCTACAAATCTCTTTGAGAGGCTGAAATTCAATCATTTATTTGGGTGATTAATAAATTCAACATCAGATTCCTGCACTTTTCTTTGGGGGGCGATGTACACACATCGGGTGACGGCGGCAGAGAACAAAATCTGTGGTAGCCCAAATGTAAACTGTGGCGTGAAAGGGAGTTTTTACAGGGAGTTGATTTTGATCACTCTTGGCGGGGAGAAGTTACTGCTGTACCAACTGTGGGGTGTTTGCTCGTGGAGCTCCTGTTTCAGATCTGCCTCCGTGTAACCATGGAGACGAGAATGTAACCCAAGCTTCCCTGACTAAACATTGGGAGGATGGTGGGTGGGAGAGGGCAATCTTGACACTGTATATTGACTGTTAGGTGCTCCTCCTCCCCTACAATCACATTTCAGTCTCTTTCCCTTTCTCTCTCCATCTCTTTCTCTCTAAAGCTCAATACGTTTTTGCTCCATCATTAATCTGTCTTCCCTATTAAACATAAATTTGTTCATGTTCCAATTTTAGTTTAAGATAATTCCACTCATGAAATTAAATTCAAATATAATCATATGTGAAAGTGAATTTAAAAGTGAAGGATCTAGCAAAAGCAAAAGCTGTTGAAGGCCAGCTCCTAAATTTCATTTAAAGATCATTGAAAAAAAGAAGAAAAAAAGTGAGATGAATGAAGAATATTTATGCCTACAAATACATGACACTACGGCATGTTGAGAAGGACCTACATTAAGTCAGGAATTCAGTAAAAAAATATTTGAATCTTCTCTTAATCAAAGTACATGACAGTTACGATAACAAGGGAGAGGGGGGTTATATATATTACTGTACAGAGTGCCAAGTTTAGGACCGTATTAATCAACCAACTGCCTAGATATTTCATTCGTTGATATGAAATGTTGTTGCCCACCTGCAGGGTTTAAAGACACCTGTGCAGGTCTTGTTTCCAGTACCCTTTGATGTGGAGGCGCATCATACATCATTCTCATAATCATACAAGAGGTGTGAAGAATACTCCAAGGTCTCTTCCAATCTTCTATGTTCCATCTGATCAAGGAGATAAAATCAATAGATTGATGATGTAGTTATCGAACACACCTACCTCACCTGAACGTGGGAGGGTGCTTTGTTGCTCTCTCGCTGCCGTCATTGTCACGTTTGGAGATGTGTATCATTAATTAAGAAAGGTGATGATTTGGAGACGTCTGTGGTGTTCAAATGATTGAATTGAATAGTATCTTCTCTCTTCGTTAAAATCTCTTAGATTTCAGCTATCAGATTTTAATAAATCATCCTGTCTTGTTTTCAATTACAAGATGATGTGTGCGTGATACTAGGGGTAGGGTACCTGCCAGATTGGAGCCAAGAGTTGTGTTGGTAACAAATCTCTCGATTTAGTTGCCTTACATTTTTTTTTATACAAGGGATATGATAAACATTTTATCAGGTTCTTCACTTACAAGCAAGTAGGTATATCTTATGAAATTTAATAAATCATTATGAAAACAAAATAACTTCATAAATCACTCGATCTTGAACCAAATTTGTATAAGCACTACCAGTGTTCAGTGGCCAATTTCTGTAAAGTTATTATTCAGAACTACCCAGATTTGTAGGAAGCTTAATCAATTTGTCCTCAAACAATTTCTTTTATCAAACTACAGAAAAATGCCATTAATTGCCCATTACATTTTTTTAGTGCATTCTTTTGCTTACTGTTTCTTTTCATTTCATTTTATGACCACTGTTTTGTTTCTCCAGTGGCTGCATACACCATATGACTCCACAGAGAATCATTAAAAAGATATTCAACAAAAATGCAGAAATCATTGACCTTTTAGATATGTTTCATAAACTCTCTCTCTCTCTCTCTCTCTCTCTCTCTCTTACTCTCACTCTCACTCTCACTCACACTCACTCGCCCCTCCTCTCAAAATAAAGGGAGAATAAAGGGAGAACTAGATATGCTACGAGACCTCTTTCATTTGTCATCACAATCAAAATTATGGGGTAAATGAGGGAAAATTGATTGTAGATGAGGTCAAACTCATTAAAATCTTTCAGCCATTTTGGACTGGTTGACCTCTCCACTGGTCAAGCCTCCTACTCCATTGCCACGTGCCTGCAAATGGTCAGTGTATGGGGTTTTAATTTGTATTATCAAAAGTGCGATCTCTTAGGTTGAATTCAAAATTCATTGAGAAATAAGGAAAATGATAACCTTGTTGCCTCCATATTGACCATCATGATGAAATACTGCCCTAATTGGTTTGTTGCATATGTGTGTAATATGTTTAGAAAAGATTGCAATATATCTTTGGATGCAGTGAAAGATCCTGAAAGGATTCCACAAAAAATATTCTGTGCTTGAAGATAGATATCCACCTTAATATGAAAGTATTCATCTTTTTTTAAAGGAATGGTCATAGGGAACGTTACAATATTTAGTTGCAAAACTAAAACTAAAAAGCACATGTTATTCTGGCTAGATTAAAGATTATGGGAGACATGAGATAAACATTATTAGACTACCGTATAGATGAAATGTCGCTTTGCTTTCTGATTTGACTGTCTTTCCATTCTCTTTCTCGACTTAATGGAAAAAATATGGTATTTTTGTATTATGATTCTCTTTCCCCCCCTCGCCTGACTATAGGTAGTAGAATAAGGAAGGGACAGATACCGGTTAGTTGAACAAGTTACATCAGTGGAGAACGGTAGAAATAGTAGGAGGAGGAGCATGGGGGTTCTTGGTCCTGCATCTTTCAGCCTGGCGGTGGTAACAAGCTACCTCCTGCCGATTCTCGGTCCCATTAGTGCCTCGGCCGAGACAGGTCACTGTTTTCAATCAGCGATTCCCAGAATGCCACAACCTTGTCATTGTTTTTCAGCTCCTTCTTTAATTCGTGAAGAAGGCCAAAGTGGTGTAAGATATCGTTGTTGTATGCCTGACAGAAGGGCATGAACGGCCAACAAATTTCTACAACTACTCGTTTTTTAAAAGTTTTGATCTTCCTTGGGAAGTTTGGCTGCATTGCCCTGTAAGACATAGGTCTGGTATCTATTCATTACATCACAAAGTGGACAAATCTCTTGTTGACCTTTGACTTAGCGTTAGCAGAAAGAACCATTGGACAAGAATCATATGAAGATATTTTTCATTTTTTTATGAAGTAAATCAATGAAAGCCTAATGTTGTTTAGGACACAAAATTCACAGTATCACTCATCTATACAAAACATATCAGTCTGTAGTAGTCAACAGTGATATGGTATAACTTCTCAATATCATTTCTTTATCTCTTCATTTCAAAGTTTAAAAAATGGAAGAAAAAAAAAGACCAAAAGTTGGCTTTGTGCCTTCTGCTTGGCACGCAAGAGACCATGGACCTGGTCTGAATGTATTCACAGTCTCTTGAGAAAAATAAAGACTTGATGAAACAACATAGCATCACCACAAATATTCCATACTTCTGTGAGATTTCAGCATTACTTCCTCACTGGTCTTTTGCATAAATAATGGTCATAACCACAAACGGTTGGTTATCTAAACCACTTCATATATGATACTGCTGTTGACAGTCAGACCGCAGCGTGCGCGAATTCGCTTCCATTTATTCATATCGTATGCACGAATTTGCTCCTCATGAATACGTAATAAGCAAAAACATGGCACAGTTCTCATCTTTCTGCTATGCTCAGGATTCATTTAATGACATTGAATTCGTCATGAATATTGAGCCAGAACTATAAACATTATAATGTACTATTCAATAAATAGTGAGTGAAGTTTCAAAATGTGAAAAAAACACCAAAAAAAACTTGCAAAAAAAAATATTTGAAGAGTCGGATATACACGTTAAATAACCATTTTTATCGGGGGTGCATCTCGCTGAATTTTGGCTTACCACATAATGTAGATATTTTCCTAACATAATATTATACTTCCTGTCAATGTCTGTCTCAATACCAGTCAGGAACAAGCAAAGTAGTAGCTGATGCATAATAGACTCCGGCGGAAAATAAGACATGGCCGATCGACGAGCGTTTCGCATCGAGATCAACCGGGGGGCGTTATTTTTTTATGCGGCACAGATTGGGGCATGGCGCGTGTTGAGCCTATGGGAAGTACGTTCTTTCCCTTCTGAATAGTGTCTGCACGTACGTGAGACTAGTCATGTTCGCTAGCGCATTAGCGCTGCGAAGAAGTTTGAATATCCATCGCGAACTATGTGTTTAGATAACATTCCTCTTCGTTTAAGTTAGTTAAGTTTCATTGACTAATTATTGTGATGTTCTCCTTATTGACGTGCTGCCTCCTCTTCAGATTTCCAATTTCATTTTAATTGTTGATGTAATGATTTTCCATACGGTAGTGGATTACATGTTAACACTATTAAAAACAGACCTCGACTACTATACTGTCTAGTACGCACACGACCACTATTAGTCTGTAAATCAAGACCCCTTTTAAAAAAAAGCCCCAATCTGTGCCGCATAAAAAAATAACGCAACCGGGGGATACCACGTTATATATAGCTTTGCGTCGATTCGCGGTCCAACCAGTCTGCGCGCTATACGTGAACACGCACGGAAAATAGACGGAGATTAGGGATATTCATGAATTACTCTCGTGTGCGTAACCCCCGGTCGTAGAGGCTTTTGTATTGCCCCACATACTTATTATTGTGTACGATACTCATGCGCTACATAATTATAGAAGTGAACGGAAAGTACAAAGTTGTATACGGATACGCACACAAGTACAATATAGAATTCCAGCTCTAGGGACAGAAGAGGGGATTTAAGTGTCTATAAAGGCTATTTTTGGCCAGGCTTTGATATCATTTTAACAAAGAAGACACATTATTCGTTATGAAATGTATGTTTGTGTAAATACAAACTTTCAGGGGGGGGGCAATGTTATTGAAAATTGAAAATATGATTGTTCCCATGCTATTAATTTCATGGTTGTAAAAGTTCTGAAATGTGTTTTTATATTTGTAAACCATGGGCTAATTAGAAGAGCCTTAAACAGGAATTTCTTTTGGTAATTCCCAGACATTCGATGATGGTAATATTTTATTTCATAATTCTTTTGTCAATTGTGTTACTCCAGTTCATGTGTATTCCTGGAAATAAAATATAACAAAATTCTTTCCCTTATTCTCTTTTCTGTTTGATTTTGTTTTAAAGTGACCCGCGGAATATATATATATCTGGAAATTTATTTTCGGGGTTTGTTTGTGTGTAATATGACCCTTGGATAGAAATATAAGTGTGCGGTGGGCTGAAGGGCTCAAATAAAACTTGTAGAATTCTAATTTTTCATCTTCAACATCATTAACACAATCACAATCGTCATCGCCATCACAATCATTATCATCATCACCATAGCCATCATCGCCGTCACCACCTACATCATCATCACCACCATTAGCATTGCATCACAATCATCATAATCACCGTCATCATGATCATCACCATGCACCACCTACATCGCCATTAATTGCCATCATCACCATCACGTTAACGACCAGCATTGCCATCATAATCACCCTCATCATCACCACCATCAGCATTGCCATCAAGATAATCATCGTCATCATGATCACTGTCATCATTATCATCATCACCATATCCATCATGATCGCCATCACCACCGACATCATCACCACTGCCATCATCATAATCACCGTCATCATTATCATCACCATAGCCATCATCTCCACCGTCGCCATCACCACCATCACAATCATCATCACCAACATATCAAAATATGTCAATGCTTGACTATTTATATTATGTTTACCCTGTGTAGGTACTATTTCTGGATGAAATACAAATCTGCAAAATATATCTTTTAAAAAGATTTTTTCTTTTGTGGGGGGGGGGGGGCTATTATTTAACAGGTCTGTTTAATTCACATTTCTTAATCAACTAACCCAAAAGAAAACCAGGTCTGGTTTCTTCTGAATAGCCTAGTAAATGGACAAAAAAATGTATTATTTAACACTACTACAAATAATAAATGCGATAGGACTACAAATAAAATTTGCATTTTCTAATATTTATATTTTATTTATAAACTGACTTTGACATTTATGTTGAGACCATCACACGCATAAAATGTGTCGCTGAGAATAAAAGTATTATTAGAGTTAAGTATTGTTAAATTGTATAAAGGTGACAGTTCAGTCAGTTTTCTATTAATATAATAAATGCTTTGTTCGTGTGAAGCTCCGGAATCCCACCTTGGAACTTTGGAAGTATCAGAGATTTTTGTTTTATTGAAAGGAATAAACTGAACAAAATCCTTCTCGTCCTTCTCCCAAACTCCCCGTTCAAGATTGTTTGTTCCAACGTGAAGCAAAACTGCGGTTGAGTCTTCAAATAAATAACCATTAAAACGAACAAAGGCATGGAGTCCAGCAAATGTTGATCCAGGAATGCAATGGAGACTGATGTGTGATGTCTGTCAATGTCCCGCAAGCTTCGATGGTTGAGTGCGTCTGTCAGAAAAACAACAACAAATGATAAGAAGAATAATTAAAATGTCTTAGTTCAATGTATGGGGATTTGAAAAGATCTTATCAAAGTAGCTAGCCATTTATGGTAGACAAAACTGGCTTGCTTTCAAATTTATTTTTTTAAATGAAAACAAATTACAGGTGTCAGATTCATGAAGTTTTCCCTTCATTTTTCAAGATGTGCACAAGTTCTAAAATGTAAGTGTTTACCTTTGGCTTTTTGTTTTAATTCTGCTCTGTTCATAATCATAGGTCTACAACTCGCACAAGGAAATGCTGCTTATTTCTGTGGCTGGCTGTAAGGTTTGAGTTGAGCAGAAGGCAGAACCAAAGTTTGAGAATCCCAAATTAATATAATTAATTATCCTTTAGTTTAAGTAATTTGTCATTTTAATATCCAGCTCACTGAGCTCAGCTCAGCTCACTCGCTCAGCTCAGGATGGAACAATTGCAGAATACCCTACCACGGTTTTACAGAATTAGAACTAACAGTCTGACGAATATTAGAAATATAGAACTAGAAGCCAAGAGTCCAACGACCATCGACCAACAGTCTGACAAATATTAGAAATTGAAACCAACGACCATCAACCAAATACTATTGAATGGAAGAGTCCAACAACCATCGACCAACAGTCTGACAAATATTAGAAAAAGAGCCCAACGACCATCGACCAAATAGTGAGGCATATTTGTTTAAAAGAGCCAACGACCAACGACCATCGACCATGGATTCACAAATATTAAAAAAAGAAGCCAACGACCAACGACCATCGACCAAAGACTCACAAGTATTAAAAAAGAAGCCAACGACCATCGACCTAGGACTCACAAATATTAAAAAAGAAGCCAACGACCAACGACCATCGACCACCAATACTAGTCTAGTCTGAGCACAAAACTAATTTTTTCTTTTGTATTTTTAGCACGAGACATTCCACTATTATAAGCACAAAACTATTATTTTTCTTTCGTAGTTTTAGAACGAGACATCACTTGTTGATTAAAAAAGCACAAAACTATTATTTTTCTTTTGTATTTTTAGAACGAGACATTACTTGTTGATTGAAATATATAATAGGGTCTTTGAAAGCAGACTAGCAGTGTAAGAGAGGGCACAAGGTACAAACAAATACGTGTGTGGGACTATGAGCGGGCTGGACATTTTGTGTTACTGAAATGGGCTTAGAATTCAAGTAATTCATCTATTAAATGACTATAACAGACAATAAACAAGACAAAGGTAAGGACAAGAATCAGTGCTTATCAATTTAACAGACATTTTGCATGAAATACTATCAGGAAAGCCATCTAGATTTGTCACAAATTAGCGACAAACACATCAAATTCAGCGCTGCAATGGCGCACAAAATGGCGTAGAATTCAACTTTTCATCCACCAAATGAATTCAAACACTTGCATTATACAATCTTCAATACCTGTATCACCGTTATCGCAAATAATAAAATCACAATCTATATCTACGGCTAATATATGAAGACTAACAATATGGTAGGGTATTCTGCAATTAAGCCCTCAGGATTCCAGTACAAAACAATTTGATCAGTTACCAAACCCCTTCATTACTTGTCTAAACATGTTTAAACCCGTGTAAATATACATTTAAAACATATCATTTGATCTAGATTTATAATGAATAGCAATGACTAATGAGCAGTCGATTTATTTACATTGCTGTCGATTTGCGACAACAAAAACTAAAAAGCTGACAAAAATATATACACATGGGACTACATAAATTCCTGCTGTATGCGCCACACAAGAAACCCCGCCATTCCTGACTAAAAGGCCGTAGCCATAGCAATTCCCCGCGGTTTCGAATCATTTTCCGTCTACTTCCGGTAGATTTCCAAAATATAGTCCAATAATTTGGGCATATTTCTTATTCAAACATTACTTGCATCTACGTGTTTTCAACATCAAACGATGGACTGGTTATCAAAGACGACGTAGGATGCAAAAATTCGAAATAATATTATCAATACCAGTCAGGAACAAGCAAAATACGACACTATGTAATGAGTAGTTAATTTCCGAGGACTAAAAAACGCTCTTTTTGTTTGCGATAAAAGTAAGCGCAAAATCTAACTAATTTGGGCAAATTTGGTGTCAAAGAACAGCGAAAATTTCAGAGATTGACTTACCCCACGATTCCGCCATGATGAATTGCACTGTAAGCCATACGAGGGCGACAAAATGATGCTACCAAAATCCCGTGGTTGGTCTCGTGTTTTACGAGAGCGTTGTAAGCGAGCTTTTCACCGAACGGGAATCTGAATAAAAATTGCCGCACAGCCTCATTATCGCGCACGCTGCGGTCTGACTGTTGAAGATAGCATTTGATAATTGATCAACCTCGTATATCCTTGAAGATTAGGAAATGTTCTCCAGGTTGCTATTTCCTTCCTTGTAAAACCATTGTGGTTGTATCAAGGAGGTATTACTCTTCTTATATTTCTTATTCCTGTGTAATAAAAGGTCAGATCGACTTCTATTTTTTCCTGCAATCAAACTCGCTCTTGTGCAATGGTTTTCTACTTGATGGAAGCTTGCTGTAAAAACTCCTTGATTGATGTCAATTGTTTTACTTTGATTCCTGTTAGTTGTGTAACTGCTGTAAACCACAAAAAAGCAAGCAAAACAGAAACTACAATGTTGTGGTCATGCCATTATCGAGGCAAGAGGTCTATTTAGGCAGTCTACTCTTGAAAGTAGAGACAATTATCAGAGACCTTTGGAGGATTATGTTGTAAAGGTGTAGTACCTGTCCAAGAAATATGATGTAAAGGATGTTTGGATTCGTCTATCAATCTCCTCTATTTCTAAGGATTTTAACCATATTTTTAAAGGATAAGAATTACCGGTACTGCCCTTCTGGCTCTCAGCAGACAATATCTTCATGGACAGGAAAACATTGGTGGTCAAGAAGACACTTGCCTCTTGGAAAGACGAAAGGGCTCATCTTGCCGAGCCTTGCATATAGATGCCTTCTCAGAAAGCTTTGTAGTCATCAGGTTATTATGACAGTTCCCAGGGCCACTTCTAGTTCTCCTGACCAAGAGCTGGGGTTTCCGGTCACTTGGCACAAACTGTGCCCCAAAGCGGCTGAGAAAATTAATAATAATAGCCTCCATTCACAATTGCATGAGTGAGCTTAGAAATTAACAAAAACATGGTAAACCTAAAACAGGTCTGCAAAGGTGTAAAATGGAGAGTGTGAGAGTTTTTATTAAGAGTCGTTCTAGAGTAGACAGTACACAAACTAATGCATCGTTTTGTATTCAATTTATGTCTATTATGTTTGGACTGAAATTGCTTCTTTTTGCCCTATATTAGGGTGCATCTCGTTGAACATTTCATGTAATATGAATCCAGATCCATTGTTATTATTCATTATTATTTATAATGCTGAATGAAACCCAAATGATCTACAGAAATATGTGCAAATGTTACTTCGCTACATCATGTAATGGTGGGCTTCATCGGATTGATGTTTGATAGTCGATGCTTAATTGATCGACCTGCCACATTTAATATAATTACACATTCCTTACAACAAAGATTAATCAAAGATACTAGAATAAGCATTATCCCCACATACGGTATTATTTTCTTACAGCAAAAACTCTAATGGCAAGAAGGTTGTTACATGATATTAATTTAATAATGCCCTTCTTTTTCTGAGTAAACAAAGTTGTCATTATCTATCGCACCATGGACCTACTACATAGTAGGCCCATGATCATACCATCACATAGAAGCATGTTTGTAACCTAAAACTACTTGCAGATTACATAAGCACACACGATCTTCCAATGCCATGAAGACAAAACATGTTGGAAGAAAAGAGGGTAGGTAAAGACTAAAATAGATGGTGAACATAATATTATAAAAGCCTTGAACAGGTATTTTCCAGGCAATACATTATGTACATGATTTTTATCCGGCAGTTTGTCTTCCAGTTACTCATAAAAACATATAAAATGGGTTGATTTTGAAGAGGATTTTTCTTTATGTATCTGTAATCAAAAGAATATGGAACTTCAGTTTGAAAAAATATTAATTGTTACAATTTTTATCATGCAAATACCAAATTAGCAATCTAAATATTGAATTAGGATGGTTTGCAATGGTTAAGTAATGACTCTATGTATGATATAATTGTCCGACATGCTGTTCTATGACTAATGTTGGTCAATGATGTAGCTATGCAGGTGAGTGAAACAGCATTTACGTTGACTCAACGAAAAGGTAGAGAAACCTCGAAGGAGACTCTTTCAAGCGGTTTGCAATTCTAGGACAAAGTGGAGTAATTAACGAAGAGGTCAGGGAGGAGGAAAGCAAGACTGTTTGTCAAACGAAGAAGGAAACCCTCTTACTTCTGGCCTGGAAATGGATTACATAACCTGTTATTGTTGGGGAACAAGGCTAGAGGAAAAGTGAGCAAGAATTGAAGTGTCCCAAACAAAGGGCAGTGGAATAATGTAGCGTCACAAGAATACATATCAATGGTCAGGTTAGCACATTGAAGCACACTTTGGGGGAATGCATGGGAGAGAGAAAGGGAGGGGGAGGGAGGGGAGACAAATTACAATAAAAAAAGCTCTACAAGAACACACAGTCAATTGACAAAGAAGCATATTAGTAGAGAGAGTGAAAGATAGATAGAAGAAAGAGCATGGACCCTACTAGAAGGGTCCATGGAAAGAGGAAGGAGAGGGGAAGGGGGGAGGAGGGAGAGTGCAAGAAATGGTGTAAGAAAAGCTTGACATGAGTACAAAACAGTAGTTGACATTGTACATGAACTGGAGGGAGGGAGAGAGGGGGGGGGGTGGGGAGAATGTCAATTTAAAGGATATATAATTTGTCAATGCTGTAATAAAGAGGCAGAGAGAAAGAAAGAGAGGAGTTGGGAGAAAGAGAAAGAGAAAGAAAAAGAGAAAGGGAGGGACGATCTAGAGACAAACGGTGAAAGAGACAGAGGGGATGAATTGTCTAGTGCCATTAATTGATGTTTGGTTATGTAATAGTGGATGTTGTGAAATAGCTGAGTGGTCTGGTTGGTTGAAACAAGCAAGCAAGCAAATCAATAATGTTTTTCTCCTCTGCCACCCATTTCTCCCATAATCCACAGCCAGCTCTTTTGTCCCATTTTCTGAGTATATACTTTTCCACCACTTATGCTATTTTGTTCACCATCCCTGTCCCCCTCCTTAACAAACAACACTAAATGTATTTTTATAAAAATGAGTCTGTAGCTGCCATCATCATTCTAAACTCATCATTTAAAAAGCCCTGCTGCAATATTCTGTCCTATTACAGTTTCTCTGACTTCTTTTAGATACAAAAATGAGCAAATTATTAGAGCGCAATTTGTATGAACGATTCCTTATAATATCACATTTAACATAATTCCCTTTTCATTTTAATATAGCAGATTATAAACTAGTTGATTATTTTCATGTAATAAGAGAAAATAGTTACTTTTCATATATACCCATACATAAATAGGACAGTATATTACTCACATGGACACCTGATAATTGTCTGTTATTTTAACCAAATATTACCTACCATTTAATGGATAATTATACAAAGATAATCCTATTTTACATATAACCCTCCACAGTTACAGACTGCTTTCTTCCACCACCAATGAGCACACCCTTATTGATCCAGTGCTACCCTGGCAAGGTGGATTATAGATCCATAATTGGATTAACCAGTTAGTCTGGCTTGCTGGCTGGGGATGGGGGACCCATTAGTCCCTGTTACATGCTGTTGCTGAGAGGGTCTTACACCATTCCCCATGCATGTCCACTGGTGGTGTCACCCAGGCAGGCCCAGGGATTGGTTCTCAAGTGTTTGTTTTATCAAGGACATTAATCAGTGATGATAAGCCTTGTGTGGATGGAGGGAGCTGTAGGGTGTCCTTAGCTCACCTCTGGTTGTCTGGAGGAATGGTTAGAGGAGTTGAAAGCCTGTCAGAGAATGAGGATATCTGATACCATGTTGATGAGCTTTCATCTGTGTCTTTAGTTCTGCTTTACTTTCACATGTCCCAATGCTGTTTGTGTATCAGCATATTATTTGCCATATTTAATAGTGCAGTCTACTTGTCTTGGCTTTAAACTTTGATTGTCAAGTTCCTTCTTACACAAAGGTTTTTTTCTCCATCTCCTCGTTTTCCCCACCCCTTCCATTTCCTTCCTATTTTGCTCTCCATCTCTCTTGCTACCCCTCTTTTCATCTCTATGTGTCATTGCTCTAACTTACTGTTTCTTTCTCTTTTCTTCTCTCTTGCTCTTCCTGTCTTTCTCCCTCTTTCTTTCTCTCTACTCCTGCTCTCCCTTTCTCTCTTGCTATTTCTCTTCCTCTTTCTCTTCCTCTCTTCCTCCTCTCTTTTCCTCCTCTCTCTTCCTCCTCTCTCTTCCTCCTTTCCATTCCTCTCCTCTCTACATGCCAATCCACCTTCTACCCACTCAGCATCTATTTGCTGATTCATTTTTATGTGAAGTATTTTCCTCAAGGGGCCTTATAATTTCCAGTTTCAGGATATAATTTTGATACTCCCTTTTCACTGTATTCTATTCTCCATATCAATTCACCATCTCCCCTTTCAGACTCCCAATACCACAAACCCAGGCTGTATACAATCCCAAGCTATTTACGCGCTATACCTCACTACTGATCGGTAGCCGCTAATGCCTCTCATCCCCCAGTTTTTATTCTATTTCCCCCTCATCGTGATTATGCATCTGATCTTCTTTGTAGTAAACCTTTTTCACACTCTGGCTTTGTCCTTCGTCGGTGTCAGAAAGTGGGCAGTGTTCGCGGGTAATGAAGCGTCTGTATTACTGCCGCATCTGTGAACCTCTCTAAGTCTTAGCAAATGATGCAGAAATAAGGCTTATAGTTGAATAAGAAGGAAGAGAAGGAATATAAGTCCAAATCAGAGCCGAATCTGGTCCATTTTGGGGCATTTTTTTTTAAAGTGAAAGAAAGAGAAGTGGAAAAGATGGTGCTTTTCTCCAGGAGAGATACAAAGAAAGTGAGAGATCTGGAATAAGGAAGAAAAAGAAAAAATTATTAAAACAGGAAAATTGAGAGCAACTTGGTAAAAATTAGCAAAAGGATAAGAGAAGGGATTAGGAGAAAGGGGTATGCAGAGAAGGAGAGAAAGTGCATAAGAAATAAAGAAAGCTTTGACTCAAAAGAGTTGAGAGAAAGGGGTTGCAAGTCTAATTATACCACTCTATTGAATGACCTGATTAAGGTGTAACAATTGTGGGCTGGAGTATGAATGGGCGCAAGATGGCTGTGAAAACCCCCCTAAGCCTAGCTGGGCTAGGGATGCCCGGAATGACCTTCGGGTCCCTTTGTTGATGTGTCGGGAGGTGTATGGGCAGTAGGCGGGCAC
The DNA here is from genome assembly GCA_035222895.1 of Strongylocentrotus droebachiensis. Lineage (NCBI taxonomy): Eukaryota > Metazoa > Echinodermata > Echinoidea > Camarodonta > Strongylocentrotidae > Strongylocentrotus > Strongylocentrotus droebachiensis. Next base: position 77,517 of record JAVYIG010002156.1, read on the forward strand.
TCAATATACACAATCCATACACTCCCACCTACGCCTGGGAGAGATGGGCATAGAGTAGTGCAAAACACACATATTAGTGCTGCACAGACACACACAATACCCTCTTTCTCAATGCACGAGCACACACAAATCCAAGCAGGCCTTTGGATACTCTCTCTACTACTCTGGCGAGCTGATTTTAGCTCTGTTGTAAGCACGAGTATATAACTGTCCCGATTGAGGTTGGCCGGACAGCTCAGCTCATGTGAACGCCACTCTGTTGTTGTTGTTTTATAAGGAGGAAAGATTTAAAAACTGGATATAGAGCTTGCAAGTAGGAAATCTTGCATTGCTTCATATGAGGTAGTAATGTAGCAAGAAGGAATCTTGGGTCAGATCAAGCAAGCATTCTTTGCTCTGCCCTCATTGATAGTAGTGAGTTCCAGCATCTTGCCAGCCAGCCAGCCAGCCTGCCCAGCCAGCCTCTGCTCTGCTCTGCTCTGCCATTGTACTTTGCTGGAGGCTATAGGCGAGAGCAATAAATAAGCAAAGCGTCGTCGTGAACTGAGCGAGCGCTCCTTGCTTGTGTGTCACCGTTACGGGGTCTTGTTCGGCTTCTCATAACGTTGACTGGGACCCTTGCAAGAAACACACAGCTAGCTAGCCAGCCGGCACAGTCAGCTCAGTCAGTCAGTTAGTTAGCAGGCTTAGCTTTGATGGTGAAGCTCTACCGCTATCTCTCTCTAGCTTCATTCATAGCACATGCCTGGATAGTAGATAGATTGATGCAGGAATCAATAGCTACCGGACGGACACTCTTATTTTCATCCATCCTTCATCCTCACCATCTCCTTCCGATATAAATATAAACCCACCATCAGCCAAAGCGTTCTTCTGTATTCAAACTCCACAAGGACTGCATGCATCATATTTTGGATACTCTACTCTCTAGCTTGCCTGCCCTCCATCCATACAATCGGTGTCTCCTATTGTACCAGCGTCCATCATTCCCATCCCATATCTGGACTTGAAAGACGAAGAATCATAGAAAGGTTCTGTGTTTTCCATTTGATACTGCTTTTGCCTTCGTCTTCTTACACTTAGTGATCCTGTTTTTTGTGGTTGTGGCCGACTGGCTCAGTCCCACAGTGGCTCAGTGTAAAGACTGAAACACAAAGCAGACAGACATGGAGGTATTTTGGAAGAAAGTGGTTGAAAACGACGACCTCTTCACAGGGTAAGTCTCAAGAAACAAATTAATTTGCTCAAAAAAAAAACTTAATTCACATAATTTTCCCAATGAACTGAAACTGTTGTATTTCCTCTCTGACTAATCAATCACGTAGTGTCTAATTAGTTATTGCAACGTGACTCTCTTGAAAAGCCTTGCGCATTACTGGAAAAATAAAACTAAATTAGCAGTGCTGAACATTAGACACACTCGTGCTAACCAAAATTGTACAATGTGGTCGAAATTGGTTGTGTCCCTAATACAAGATAAAAGTGAAAACATGAAAAACCCACCTTATTTAAATCAAATGGCAAAGTACATAATCAATCATTAAATGCATACAGCTAGCTAAGTTGTCTGAAAGTGATTTTTTACAAATGTGTGGTTTGCTGGCAATTCGGAACCTGATTAGAATTTTGTTCACTTTTTATTCTCCCAATGTCATTATTATGATAAAGAGAAAGTCAAGTTTGGTAAAGCACTTTCACATAAAATATTGAGCATCGGTTCTCTGGCGCCGGTCAACTTTTAATTGCAGTTATATTTTGCTCAGATATACATAAAGATAAACGACACTCTGTTAATCATGTCTGTCTACTGTGTACTTTCCATTTTGCCATCATGCAGAAAACATGCTCAAATACGTGATTAGTGAAGTGGGCATCTTGAATTTATTGATCAGTTCAGTTTCTGTTAAATTCTACAAAATACTGCTGATTTACTTTCTTTTTCATATTTAAACAATGCATGTTATTCCTATGAAATTCCACTACACTGAGCAAGTTATGTGGCGAAAGGTAGAAGGAGAAAAATCCTACATTTTGATAAGAGCCAATTTAGGTGGATAGCATGCAGAGAAAGGGAGGAGTGAGTGTTTAGGGGCAGGAACCGAAGTCATTGCCTTGCCAATTTGAGTTGTGCCCAACCCACGGGAAGATATAATGTCACTAGCAATATTCGTCTTAGCTTCCGAGACATATACTCCTGAGCCCTCTATTGTGTGCGTGCTTTCTTCTCCCTCCTTCCTGGTTTGTATAGGCTCGTTGATCTTCATGGCATCCTCAATTGGCAACACTTTGTCGCAACCTGAATTGCAAGTTAGTTGTTGTTGTTTCACAGGCCCCCTGCAAATGTTTGTTTTTGTTTTTAGGATGCTAACTTCACAGTTTACTCATTTCCTGTAATATGGGTAAAAGTGAAAAACTGCATAACTGCAGGAATACAATAAAAAGACTTTGTAGAGTTTTCTTTTTTTCTCACTCCTACGTTTTACTGATGTACTAACACATAACCATAACCAGCACATTTGTGTACAATATACTCCCTAAATATTTTGCAGGGTTAGAAAGAGGTTTATGCTGGGTCCCTTATATTTGTTTTTTTTATTTTTAATATATAAAGGTAAATTTTATCTTGTACAACCAGCATGTTTACATGTAATATTTATATGTAGGTTTTTATGTCTTAGGGAGTTACATAATGCTTGGGTCTATCTGGACATGTTGTCAGGGCTAGTTTTAATCTTTTTATCCTGCCTTGTAGTTCATTGATTACTGGGGCTGCTTTTCTTTTTTTCAATTCATGAGCGAAGTGTCTGGTCTTGTTTGATGAAAATAATTGGTATTCTGCTTTTGCTATGATGATGTACCCTGTACTGTAGTCTAATTTATTTATTTTTCGCTCTTATGAGCAAAAGAGTCGTCTCTTGCTTGATTAAATCATTGCCATTTTACTTTTAAACTAACATTGTCTGAGAGATTGAAATAATGCATCAAAGTACAATGCAATACAAAATTAGGAATAGATCAAGATGTTTTTAAGACTTCCCAAGGACATTTGTTATCTTTTGTTTCATTTTGTGGGAAATGTAAGTTGCAACTGTATAAATGTACAATCACTGAATCAGTGGTAAAAGGAATTCTCTCAATGATCATATTGAATATGACATATCGCTTTATGATGCACTTATTTCCATTTGACTTGTTAAATCTAATGCAGGTAGATACAGTTTTAAAAAGACTTGAAATTGATAGTGACAAGACCCTTTTTATGATTTCCAGAAGAAAGTAGCCTGATATTTTAGTTGGTTTATTTAACAAAAAGGCTTTTTCCCCCCTTTTATTTCTGTTCATGATTTTGGTAACATTATGTCAATCATAGTTTCTACTTTATTCATTTAGTGATGAGATTTATTTGAAAGTTTTGTGTACTTTCATTTAAAAACGGGAAAGTTTAAGTTTGAGTACCAAACTTCCAAAGGGTCATAGAGGTTTGTAGCATTTTACTACCAATATTTGTCTCTCTTTCTGTCTTTCTACGAAACTTGTATTTCTTTCTTTCTTTTGACTTTTTCTTTGTGCACGGTTAAAAAATAAGAATTTGTTTTGCAGAGGCTATTGCATGCAGCTCTTAAATATGCTGCTTAGACCATTGTTGTACGTTTATGCTTAGACCCATTATAGGCCCATTAACTAAAAAATTGGACCCTTTTGTCATTTACAGAAGGCAGGTTGACCTCTGTCCTTGTGTGAGCCCCCCCCCCCCCTCCCCCTTGCTCTCTCTCTCTCTCTCTCTCTCTCTCTCTCTCTCTCTCTCTCTCTCTCTCTCTCTTTCTCTCTCTCTCTTTCTCTCTCTCTCTCTCACTCTCGTATCCTCTTCTTCACCATTTCCTCATCGGTCTCTTCATTTTTTTATACGCTGTGCACTGTCTTTCTTCCTTCCTTACTAGTTCTTTCCTTTGAACCCTCTCTGTGTTTTACTCTTTTACTTTCTATCCCTGTCTCCATCCCTCCCCTCCTCTCTCTCTCTCTCTCTCTCTCTCTCTCTCTCTCTCTCATCCTCTCTCTCATCCTCCTTTCCTCCTCCTTTCCTCCTCCTTTCCTCCTCCTTTCCTCCTCCACCCTCTCTCATCCAACAACCACCCTAAGATATTGCTCGTAGGCTTAGAACTGTCAGGAATGGTAACGCTGATTGGTACATTTGGACATGACCCTAATTGGAGCTGGCTGCTTCGTTGCCTTTGTGGATCAAAATGAATACTTCTCCCTCTTTTATGATGGATGAAAACGGGAGGGATGGGGGGTTCAGAAACATAGAGAGAGAGAGAAAGAAAGAGAGGAAGAAGGAGAGAGAGGGGATGGTGGGTTGGTAATGTTTGCTTAAGACACTGAAATTACCTTCACTCAGCTCCCGCTACACCGTAAGCTTGGCGGCTTAGCCTAACATTCCCTTTCCCCATTTAACCGCCACCGACAAGAAAGACGAAAAAAGACGCCGCCGACTACACGTTCAATCGCATAGAGAGGGCACAGAGATGTAAGTCTATTTATAAATAGTCCAGGGAAGAATAGAATTATGAATTAAGAAACACTTGGCTCTAATGGCAGCTAGGCATCCAATTGACGAGAACTCTTTATTAGCATATTTTAGTTTTTCTTTGTGGTCCACCACAATTCAGCCGTCTGCTTTGAGGGTTCTTTTTCGGGGCACCGTGTCACTCAAGCATAGGGATCATCTGCGCCGGTCGGCCATGCTTGCGGGGAAACACTGACAGTACGAGTAATAATGGATTGTAGACTGTAGAGAAAGATACATGCCTGAAATATGACAGACATGTCAATCTGTCTCTAATCACATTATTTCTCTCATTACGACGTATTCATAGAAACAAACAAAGCTTTAGCATTAAGAGGATCACCGTTTATTGTTTTAAATCATAAAATTGTTGTCTGCTTGATGAAAAGTATCGTCTTAGAGAAAGGAATTGTTTGCCAAAATTGATGGCATATTGACTTGAATTGAAATCTTTCAGCTGGCAATATTTGATTACTTTTTGTGTTATTTTATTTTTCCCCAGGATGTAATTACATGAATTTTACTTGATAACAATATGTGAAAAATGGTTTAATTTGCGATAAGTTAATCGCAAGATTTTATTTGTTCAAAGTAGAAGATAAAAATGTAGAAAGAGCATGCTTGAGCTGTAATTTTGAAAAGGTGAAACAGTCAGACAGCCTGATAACGGTCCATCGAGTCTTGGAGATATATGTAATTCAGCTTGGCATGCAAATCAGAGTGACCTATCCAATAGGGAGGCATTACGTATCCACTCTTCAATCCTCGCTTCTACAATGCTTACTCCTGACTGTGCCTTTACCAATCCTTCCCTATCTTGCTCTGCACTCTGACACCCTCAGCTTGGTTATACCTCAGAATACTTGTGCTTTAAGAAATGATCAAAGGGGAGAAAATTATGGAATGATATAACTTTACAGAAGTACAGCTGACTGGAAGGTGCGATCGTGCTCTTCAAACTGTCCACTCGTCTTCTTGCGCGCCAAGGCACGATTGCTGAGCTCAGACTGTGGCACTTGCGTTACATCTCTTCCATATTCATCTACACTCTAGCTTTCATTACAGCCGTGCGATTGCCTACTTGCCCAAAACGGCAACCCCCTCCGAGGGCTTGGGGGGTATTTAAAACTATATTTATGTCAAATTTACACTAAGCCGGCTATCCTAGATAAATAATTCAACAACTTTTTGTAGACCGAACACAGGCTTTAGACAGATATTGACTGGAGGTATCTGCTTACAGTTGCTAGCTTTTCAGGATTTTCATGCGTGGTGTTGACGACGAAGGGAACTAGGGGAAATAGGTGCAATGATTTGCTCTTTGTGTGTGACTATACAGCTATGTGGTTTTGAACGAATATATAAGTTTGACGGTTTCTCTCTAGCTAGGTCTCCCAGACGTTTTGAGAATGGTGATAAGAATCATGAGTCACAGCCAAACTGTGCCTCGCAAGAAAGGGGTGTCCTCTTTCCTTTTCCCTATCTGGGTTTCCTCTTCACGTGTCATCCATTTTCTCTTTTGGCTGTTTCATCTCACTGGCTTCATCCTCAAGCTATCTCTTGCTCATTGCCAGTTTCCTTACGTTGTAGTCTTTCTCTCCTGACCAACAGTAAATGTAGGCCCTTTTGTTGAAGAATTGATGACATAATTCTTTTTTAATTAATATGATTATGGTCGAACATCATTATTATATCTTTCAAAAGTACAATATTGAATTATCTAATTTACATATTATTTTTGCAGGGAAATATTGTGACATTCATATGCTGTTTAACCGTGCAAGTTCAGATACATTATCTTCACTTTTATTGAAAAAAATAAGAGATGTGAAATAGTTGCATGAAAACATATTGCAAACATGGTCTTTTTCTTTACAACTTATGATCAACACTTCAAAGAATATTAGTTATTTCGCTTCTACTGATATTGTAACCAGAGTGCACATGAGGGCTAATTGAAAATACAAATTAGAAACATACCAATCCATATGAGATACAGCATTCTAAAATCATAATATTAAGTTTGGACACATAATTAGGTTAAGAATTAAATATTTAGTCTTGAGAAAGTACATTGAATCTATCAGGCTTATGAATGAACATGAGAAGATGCGTAGAGTCAGTCTCACCAAGGCTAATTAGGTATACTTCAATTACCTGCCTGGTTTTCTGTGTATGTATGTGTGTCTGCTACCTTTCAAATTTGATTACTTTAGACATGCAATTGGTTCGAGTTGAGCCAGGTAAATTAATGATTTTGGCTCAAGGTGAATTTTAACTGTATTAACCAATATAAACAATCAATTAAGCAAACAAATTTAAACAAATTAGAACGTTTATGATATGGAAAGAAAAAAAGAGTTGTGCGTCTGGTTCCGTGTTTTTGAACGATTTTGATTTCATCAAACAAAGGGGGCGGATGGTAGGAAATTTCAAATAATCAAGACGAGAGCGCATGGAGTAGTGTCAGATGTGGAAGAAAATGACTAATCTGCTCTAATTGAATGACTGATGATCTCCCTTTTCTAATTCCCATCTACCCCCTCCCCCAATCTTTGCCCTGGGTATATCCTCTTTTATCACTTTCATGACTTAGACAGAGCCTTTAAATACAAAAAGCACTATTGAAATAAACACATGACATTTTGAAATTGCTGATAAGATTAAGCCTGTGTTAGAAAAATGTGCTCACTTTTTTATGAAGAACCATTTATTGAAAGTTAGGTAATGATGAGTTTTGAAAATATTTTTATTATGAAATGAAACAAATCAACCTAAAGCTGTCATGGCCCCTAGAAATGAGATCTGATAGTCTTGCCTACAGTCACTTCACCCCTTAGATAACTTCCTCAGGGTTTATGATACATGACATACCTAACCACCTCTCAGCTTTATAGAAAAAAGAAAAGAAAAAAAGCTTTACGCAGACCTGGCAGGCTTCAACTTCCCATTCTGCCCTTCCCTAAATCTGTGATTACTTTCAGAGCCTCTGGAGTTTATCCCCAAGTCCTAGGCCAAAAGGACAACAATAGAGGCAGCAGGCAGCGCAGTCAGCGGCAGGCAGCTAGCTTACCCTGGAGCACGTGCAGCGCGGCCGCCCTCCCCAACCCCAGCTATCCCAATAGTCTTATTTTTCCAGCTTTGCTACAATCCTAGTGTTAATGTGTACACACTGTGATAGCGATGACGGCTGGCTTGGCTTCCTCGGTCCCGACCCCTAGCTGGCTGACGGCAGCCGCTACTACAGCGGCGCATTCAACCATCAGCCGGCATCACAATCCAACGCACATTGGCATTTAGGTCATGCTCCTACTCACTATTTACATCCCTCCATTATAACTACCATTACTGTTGTGATCACCATTCAAGTCCGTTCATACCCCCTGGGAAATGAAAAGATGACCCCTTCTCCATCTCTTTATTGTGTTTTTGAATAATTGTGGCATAATTTTCTGGGCTATTTCATGTAACCTCCATACAATGAATATGCAAATGACTGTGGGTTTTTAGTAATAGACCACGAGTCCCTCAGGAAATTTATCTTTAGCCGGAATTACAAGTTGGTATTTGGCTTTTTTATTAAAAAAAAAAAATCTGAAATAGGTTTTTAGCTATGACCATCAAAGTCAGGTCTCGATATAGTCATGTATAGAGCTGAAACTGTACTATTCTGCCTTGGACCAGATATCCATTTCTGGGACACTATTAAATTCATCATTCGTCAGCAGCAATTAAACCTTTCTAGATTTCAGTCTTTAGGGTACGATTGCCAAATGAATGATTGATGATTATATTTCATTTCTCCATCTATTTTACGACAAGTATTGTTACTTGGAATCCTTTGAAATTTTACCTTCCTTTATTTTCCTAGGTAAACTTTAAACCTCATAAAAGTTTCTGGGTATCTATTAAAAATGATGTATTGTGAAAAATACAAGACCATATATGAGTGTTTAGATATGATGATAAGATTATTGTGATATTTCAGGCCATGATTTCATTGTTGTTTGGATTAGGGACTATGCAGAAATAGACCTGAAAGCTAGTATAAACTCTCATCATGCTCACAAGATTTCTAGTTTTCATACTTGCAAATCATCTTGTTTCTGTCATTAAAGAAGCCATTTTAGGGTAAATACAAATAGATGTTGTCCAATGACACAACAAACACTTAACATAAGCAGGTCCCCCTACTATACTCAGGCTGTCTAGTAATACGAGAGATTCAATTTCACTGCACAAAGCTTTTAAGTCGGCTTTCGGGGAATTACTGCCAAGGCTGGCGTGTTCTCTTACGAGCAAAGAACCCGCAGTGTAGACAGCTAACGATAGCATGTTGTGTATCACTGTAAGGAGCAGTGCAGGGCCTGAGTGACTCTAAATTGCTGTATGGCGTAATTTAGGGGACTATATCTTTGGGAGGGTAGCCGCTTGAGGAAAATTGCTGGCAGGGTTTGTAGGTACATGGTGAATTCTGAAGTAATTTTTCTATGTCATCCGTGAACTCTGTGTCCATGCATCCAGCTACATGTGGATGATTACTTTTCTTCTCAATGTTTTCTATTGAGAAATGTAATTGATCGCTTAAAAGAATGAACAAGTTTTTTATATGGGCTATTTCTGTACTGCCTTTTATTGGTTACAACAGCATTATATTACGAGGAATAAAGATGTAATGCTCTCTTTTAATCAACATTTTAAGATTATTTGGAATGCCTCAAATGGTCAAATACACATGGTAAAAATAGTTGTTGATAACTTGAAAGTCAGTGAGGGAAAGGATATCCTATATATGCTACTACAGTGAAACCTAAAATCCACTAGAAAAGCACTCTTTATAGGCAGGTGGCCCTTTGGTACACATTTCAATGAGAACAGTGTAAAACAAGAGATAGGGAGCAGGAGAAAGAGAGTGGGAGGAAGACAGAAAGAGAAAGACATAAAACAAAGATAGAGAACGGGAGGAAGAGAGAGAGATAAAAACCAGAGATAAAGCGGGAGGAAGAGAGAAAGAGAATGAGAGAAAGAGAGCGGGAGGAAGAGAGAAAGAGAGTGAGAGAAAAAGAGAGAGAGAGAGAGATAAAGAGCGAGGGGAAGAGAGAAAGAGAGCAGGAGGGGAAAAGAGAGAGAGATAAAGAGCAAGAGAAAGAGAGCAGGAGGAAGAAAGAGAGAGAGAGAGAGAGAACAAGAGAGACATGGGACCATTGACAGGCTGTTGAAGTCATTTCTTACCACCTTTCCTCTTGACTACCCTGGAAGAAGCATTTGGAAAGCCAACGGAAAAGCAGTCATCAGAGTGGACAAACAGGATATCTACTGCAGGTTACTAGAGGCTGAGAAACAAATTAAAGGAACAGGGGTCAAACAAGAAAAGTGGCTAAAAACCCATTTAATTATTGTACTTCTTACCTAGCATGGCAGTGCACGTTAGCTAGAAATTTATGAGAAATGTCTGGTATAATATTCCATGTAAAATATTGCCCTTTTTCAAAATCAATCATTTTGATTATAATGAAACATTTGAAATCTTAGATTTCAATGAGTGCAAATTGTCTTAACACATTATTTCATGAAAGAGAATAGTGGTTTAATAGTACATGCAACTTTGATACAAATTATGATTGAATTATAATAAGCAGAAACTGAACTTAATTCATGGCTTGAGATCTTATCCAGGTCAACAGGATAGTACAATTGACTAATTTCTCTTTTGTTTTCATAAAATTAATTACAGTAATATGTATCGTGAAATTACTCAAAGAAAAAAAGACGATGTGAGTTGTAAGAGAGAAATAGATGTTTACATGTATGAAGCAGGAAATGGGAGAATTTGAGATTTCTTCTGTGTCATGCACTGTTGCATAACCAACAGGGTCAAATCTTACGAAACTTGAAAACACATACCTGCAATAATAGCAATGTCGCCCTTACGTAATCTGAAAGGAATTGTGTATTAAATAAAGCCATTGACTGATCAGAGAATATAAAGAGGCACTATATTCATTCACAAGTACCTCTTCAGCCTTGCTGACGATGACTGGAGAGACTTGTTAATAACAGGCAGATTAGTGATTACTATCTGTAGGGTCTAGACAAAAGTAGCTGATATAATTATGTAATAAATTAAACATGAGGCTGCAAATAATTACTCTCATATGTCTCAAGTGTTGAGCTACATGTACTTTCTGTTGTATGGGTATAGTATTTGAAGTCGCTCAAGAGTCATTTGAAGCAAATCATCATGACAAGTTTTGTTCAAGTCAAAATACGATTGAGTCTTTCGTTCTCATTTTAATAACTATAATCGTTCTTTCATATCGGCCAACCCGGTCAGGGTAATGAAGGGAAGACATGATTATATATGTTATAGTGCACTAGGTCAGGATGTATTCCTCTCAAACCGATTGGTATCATAAAGGCCCATTTACACTTAAAACGCACTCCATACTTTTTTGATTTTTCATTGTATTAATTTGCCGGAAGTTGCATAGCAAAACACCTGAATGTGAAAAAAGTATCCCTGATTTTTGGTAAATGCAGCTATAAAGTCACAACTGCTGGTAGGCTATGCTATTGACTGTAACTTGAGGATTGAGCTCCTTGAATTTACCAGGTGTCATAAGGGCTTTCATCTGGTCACTGTGTGAGGGAGACTTTACATTGAATTACAATTTAGATTCTCCTGTCTTGCGTGATCACATCTCTTGGATGGAGTTCAGTTGAGAGTCATCCCTTCCCTTTGGATCCAAATGCCTGTCAACATATCAATAATGAAAAGTTGATCTCAGAGTCAATAGCATGCAGAAAGAGAAAGACCTAGAGAGGAACAAAACAGAAAAAGAAAACAGCTAGCATTCAATTGTAACCATTTTCCCCTGCCTCTGTCGATCTTTCACGCTTTGTAGCGTTGATTTATCCGTAATGTATTTTAATCCTTTCCTCAAACACTTACCACTTCAGTCTTAGGTAAACATTCGCAGTGAGGAGGACAGGAAGAGAAAAAAAATGTAGTGGAAGAGTTTTTGAAGGGGTATTTTTTTTCTTCTTGTCTCAAGCCAGTTACTTTACTCCCCCCCCCCCCCCCCCCCAACAAGTCTTTTGTGTTCCCTTCTGCTGTTCAGGCTGAAAAGGAAACCAATCCTTAGTCAGTCTTAAGATATTGTCTTCTCTCATATCTTGTATGTTTTAAAGTAGGTTTCCTCCCCCCTTATTATTGCCTATGGGACAAGATCAAAGAATAATTTACCATAAGTTACGTTTTCATTTTTCTCATTCCTTTTTTTTTGTATAGCCATTAGAAAAAGGCACAAAAGATTCAAAGAGTTTTCCCTGAATCTTTGATTTCCGCAACATTTGAAACAGGTTTTTGGCTCAATACAATAACAGAGTGAAGACATTCGACTTTGAAACTGATAATGTCTTCAATATTTTCATTCTGTATTTCTGAGTTCCCTGGATCCACACCTCCATTTTACCAACCTCCACCCCTCTATTTTCAGCCCCCACCATTACCTATTCACATGTTTTCCATACTCCTTATCGGGGACATATTAGACCTGCTCTATTATGCCTTTGATCCCCCTACCCCATTATTCGCTGCCCAGTGTTTTTAGCCCCTCCGGTAGCTTATGACCCTACCTGCTTGCACTTTACAGCTAGCCCACCTTTCCTTTTACTCCCAGTCAAACCAAACTTTTTGTTGCCATCTTGCTTTCTTTTGAAGAAGGTTCACCTCAAAACGTTTGCAAAAAAATTGCAACTGTTTTCCATCCTTCAGTCCTAGGAGTGATTTCTGTTTGTATTTATCGGTATTTACAATCAAGTTAAACGAGATAAAGAGAGTAGCCTTGGTGACTCAAAATGGCTAAAATAATAAGGATTCTTTCTCTGCAGTTATGATATATGAGAGATTCTCTCGGTTGAATCTTTTCTTTCTTTCTCTACCTTTTCTTTCTCCCACTCTCAGTCTCTCTCTTTCTCCCTCTCATTCTTTTTCATTCAAAAGATTCTTATTGTATCATTGTTCAAATGATACAAAATGAATGTCCGCAAATAGAGGGCCTTAGAATGAAGCTGAGACAAAAGTTGTCACTTTTATGGTTGGGAGCTTTGTTGAGGGTTCTTTGTGGTGTTGCTCAAGGTTGTACAGGAATGAGGGCAGGTTTGGTGAGGGAAAGTACAGGCGACTTCGGCAGGACCTCGTTGGCACGCAAGAATGTCACTGACACCTAGCCGCATAAAAGGGGAAGAAATCCTGCCGATGAAAAATGCACCTCCATGCACTGGTTTGTTATTCTCTCAAGTTCAATACAAACACTATTGTAAAATTATGACACACTCCCTGAAGCCAATATATAATATACAGAGAAGGAGGGGGGGGGGGGGGTTGAAGAAGAAGTAGAGAGAAAGAGCATTGAGTTTGAAAAAGAAAAGGCAATGGTGGCATCAGCAGAAAAATTTATTGCTTGTTAGTCGCATTGACTAAACAGACAAGCCATTGTTGCGCACCCCCGTTGCTATTGAGTTCTCGTTTGGCGGATCGCGCCGGGCCCCGAAGCTCCATCACGAACCGGGCTCCTCGCGCTCTCCTATTCACCGTTCCCGTTTGTGATGTTAGCCGCCATGTCGGTGTGCCGACCAAATACTGCTTGCCATAAACGGCTCATCCTCTAGAATAGGATGGGCATTATTGGCAAAGTGACATCCATCTACTTAAAGTTAAAAAAACCAAGATGATGAGAGAGACGAGGGGGGAGGTAAAACTTGCCGCGGGAGAAGAGCCCAAGCAGTTCTTGTACGACACAAGACAGCTGAATACATAATTTTGGAAGGGGTGTCTCTGGCAGGCAGGGATGAACAGGGATTATAGATTGAAATTATGACCCCATTAGACTGGGCTACCCCATTAATTAAGCTCTGACATCACCACAATACTCTAGCAGAACACTCAATAAGCTTTATCACAACTCAGATCAGTGCCTTTCTATCTATTCACACTGATCATATCAATCCTGCCCGCTATTGTGTGGGGTCTCCACAGGGTCATGCTGCACTTTAGGCTCATCAAAACGGGGGGATGTCGCCTTCGCGGGGCGGCGAACGTGTTGGTGTGCGCCCCGAAGAAAGAGAGGGGCTACAAACGCTCATCAGATTCAATTACTTTTTTATCATCTTCATCTTCATCTGATTTCAAAAGCTTTGAATTCAGCAAGACATAGAGATTAGAGACAGTGTCTTTTATCAAGTCTCCCCTCACCATTCTACTTTTTGTCCTTTCTCTCTTTGATATCTTGGCCCTATTTTATCAATGATTGATGATATCACCCGTTGTATTGACAGTATTTCTTTCTTGCTCAGAAGGTGATTAGTATTGATTAGGCATCAGTCGAATCACTCACAGAAACCAGGTTGATCTAATACGGTAGGAAAATGGAATTGGGTGTTAAAGGAAGAGAATATGTTGAGGTGCGATACAATAAACATATTTTAAAAGATTTTGTCAGTTTTGAGCAGTGCTTAAATATTTGGTGTTCTCTGAATCATTGATGAATGCCTTTTTAAAAAGGGCTGTTCTCAAAACTTAATGATCAGCAACTCCACAAGTAGCAAAACTAGATGTTGTAGATTACATTCTGTGAGCTATCATTATCACTCGAGACCATTATGCTTTTATTTTTTTCTAAATATATATGAGATCCAAATCAGGTCATGCCCCCCAATGTTACCCCCTACCCACTCCACCCTTCCCCTCATTACAACGCCTCAACACTTCTCAAACCACACCAACCACAGAAGCCAATAAATGGAACCTAACTGCTTTTTAATGCTTCATGCTGCTGTACCCCTCTTAATTTTGGGACTATTACCAGATTCTGATATTGCAAATATTTAAAGTCAATATTTCTGCAGAATAAGCAGGTGTTAATGTAGGTGCTTTTATCCTCTTTTGCAAACTGCCATGGCAAATGTAAAACTTAAATGTTAAAAACATTTTCTAGGTGGCTTAATTAGTATTGTAGCACCCTTACAAACGCCAAGACCCAGTCACCAATACAACCCTTTTTTGTGGATTTGATTCTTACTAAATGGTTCTCTATCTCTGGTACCAACAGGGTCAATGAATACTAGGACAGTTAGTAGTCCAAGTAACGTTATCATGCAATTTTAATAGTAGATAACACAATGCATGGGCATCTCTGCCGCTAGTGCTACACATGCAGAGCCTGCCTGCGCTTGCATCGCAATCCAAGACGTCGTTGGGCCTACCCACATAGTACAACCGCCCCACGACCCGTTACCCAACACCCGCCGCTGCTATCTCTATCGCCTGGCCACGTAACGAGGCTTGATTGGTTAGGCAGGTCGGTCTTCCACCAAGCTTGTTGCTTGCGCTCTATTAAAGACAGTATTACGTCCTCCAAATAGAGGGGGATGGGATGGCCTGTCAGATGGCATCAAGGGGGTGATGCTCGGAGGTCCAGTGACTGGTGTGCATGCCATTCAGCTAGCCCAGCTAGGACTGTCTTGTCTGTTTGTGACCCTACCCGCATTTTCTGCATGCAGTTTGGGGGACTCTTAATTTATTCACCAACTTTGCAGAGAATGATGTATGTTTAGGCAAAGTAGAGACCACCCCAAAAAAAAAAAAAAATTAAACAAAATAATTTCATTTTTTAAAAATATCGATTGGAATATATGATTTGTTTTTTGCTCGTTATGCATTGGTGTTGAAAGCGTAGCTGTAAGTTTGACTCAGATAACACACATTGTGGTATTGGAAATTGATTTCCATTAAAGAAATATTAACAAAGAGTCTGAAATCTTTATCATACCAGTAAAGCAAAGGATGTTGATGATGATGGTTAACAAATTTCATTCCGCCACACTCGTACTAAATCAGAGGCTCTTATAGCCGTTATGAAGTGCTCTGTCACAACTGCACATAGACTCTTGGATTAATGTGCTGGTATTACTTTCATTTGATATCTCGAGTTAAAATCTCTTCTTAGAAACCTAGCGTCATGCCATCTCTCTCTCTCTCTCTCTCTCTCTCTCTCTCTCTTCTTTCGTTAATGCAATGAATTGCATTTTAGGAGAAAATATCTTATAGTCATCCTGTGATGTGATTTATTCTATAAACGGAAAATTCCAGGAAATCATGAAAAACATGATCATAAGAATATAAAAAGATTTGCAAACATATTGACATTCCTTCTATTTCATACATCGCTTTAATTTTAGCCCATTCTGACAAAAAAGATTTATCTCATTTGCATGCTTGCAATTACAGTAGATGGGCTTTAAGTGGTCTAGTGTTTCACAAGTCTAATCCTCTTCAGTAAACAGGAAGAGAAGGGTAGCAACAGTCGTCATGTAAATCTGTGAAATGTTGCAGATACAGAAATACATTTATTTTTGGCACATTCAATAGCTTCCACAAACACAGAGGCTGGTGCAGGGTGGGAACACTGAGAACAATCAATTAGCCATTTAAGGGATATTGTTCCTTTTTATCAAAGGATATTAAACAACCCTATCCAGTATCCAATAATAAAGGCATTTTTTTTAAATAACAGGCTATTTACATGTAAGTTAGTCTTTATTAATGTTTATATCTTGTTGAAACCAATGTGTACATTTCAAGTGTTGATAACTTAATATGTTATTAATAGGCGTTATTTCCACGTTGAAAATGTAGAATGCAAATTAGCAAAACAATTTACTAATACAATTTCCACTTTAGCCATGAAAGGAGTTGACTCAAATGTAATGTGAGGTTGAGAAATATTAGGACTTGACGTGAGCAAACAGAGATCATGAATTGTTTGTTGCATGCAAGGTGCTTAGGGAAAAACCTACGTAGAAGAAGAGAGAGGGAGGGGGAGATATAGAGAGAGGGAAGCGTAATGAAAAAGGTGTTTAACGCTGTCTGCTATTGTCCAAGAACGTGGTCACTTTAATGGGTAGGTGTCAGGCCGTCAGCTGAAGACAAAATGGTGGGAATTTCCACACCCTCGCAAGCAAATAGATGCGTAAGGGTAGGAGGCACGTCTCGCTGCAGACTATTTGCAGTGCATTCATGCTCGCTGCTTCATCTTTCCAAGCAAAAATTGGAAAAAACAATCCTGTCATCTCGAGTTTACTAGCTTGTTATGTTTAGGGTACAGGTGTTGTTTTTGAAAGTATATATATGCATTTAGTGTTTATTTGACTTTCAGTAGTCACGTCAATCGATATATGACTACAAAGTGTAAAGAAATTGTAAGTATTTAAAGAAGATATGGCAGTTTTGTATACCACAAAGTGCAAACATGATAAAAGATGAAATTCTGTTTCTATTAGTTCTGTGAAAAGGGAGACCAAAAGGAAAATGATAATGAGATCTGAATAGAATTTGACTTTTAAAACAGAGGGAATTTGACTGTAAAAGAATTGCCTGCTTTGCGTGAGTCAGACTTATAATATACTCGAGGTAAATTATTCCGCAGCATTTGAGCACAAATAAGATGAGCTTAAGAGGGCACAACTGAGATAACAATTACAATCCCTGCGCGCCCGCCGTTTGCGACCATTACGCCTTCAATTGCGATCAGCAAGGGACCGGCAGGGTGATACATTGTGAGGAATTAGATTCCTGCTTAGTTGCCTGGTTTGTCTGAAGGAGGTAATCCTACAGGTTTGGATACTCTCACCCCGTCTGCTTGGAAGACTTCAATTAGAGCCAAGCAGAGATGCCGACCGAGAGCGGGACGGTATGCTCTGTGCCACACCAGACCATGCTAGCTATGC
Source organism: Strongylocentrotus droebachiensis (assembly GCA_035222895.1). NCBI lineage: Eukaryota > Metazoa > Echinodermata > Echinoidea > Camarodonta > Strongylocentrotidae > Strongylocentrotus > Strongylocentrotus droebachiensis. The sequence goes on from JAVYIG010002156.1 coordinate 94,870, forward strand.
AACAAGCTTTATCCCCATGTCATTACGTTCCATCCTGGTTGGTGTGCAATTGTCGCACGGCTTGAGTTCTAAGAGGTGTAGGTTTAAAGACTGTGTCCGATAACTGATCAATAGTACACTGTCATCTAGTGAAAATGATTAAAGCAGAATGAATCTATTTCTCTTTGGCACAGTGATTATGATATTTTCTATGGCCCATCCCTTGGATAGATCCCGAGTGTCATTCCTTCCATTGTGCCAGTTTGGGTTATGCTGATTTGAGTAATTCTGATTTGAGAATTTCTAGGGAGATTCAACATTATCTACTATCATATGATGACAAAAATATATATTTACATACGCCTTATTATGAAGATATTAATAGTTTGGGGAACAGAAGTACATGCACATTTTCTATTCAATATGAAGTAGAGAAGGAGATGAAATGAAAGAGATTGGTGAGGAGAGTGTATAAAGCAGTTAGACTGATGTCATATTGAGATTATAGCCACCATCTTAAATTCCCTCATGAGATATATTCATGAAAAATGTTCTTGGCATTTGTAGTCACTCCCCTTTAATAAAATCAGTGTGCATATGCTGAGCCGTGATGTCAGGCCAAGCAAAGATCTGTATGTAAGTAGCAAGGCGAGCTTAGCAAGCAGGCAAGCCAGACTGGCTTTGAGTGACTGGCAGCTCTCGCAAAACGAAAGAAGGGAATGTTATTTTCCAAGATGGCCGGGTCATGGAGGTCACAGCCAGATGCATCCTCGGAGCTAGTCTTGGAAGACTGCCTGCTATATATCTTGCGGGTATGTTGTTCCTAGATTTGGATTTCCCAAAAGGAAAACTATGGGCCATGCAGGAATGCCATATCAGGAGGAATCATGTTGAATAAATGATGGTTTTAAATACTCTCTCTGGATGTGGTTTTAGAACCTCAAAGAAATGCGAGAGGGTGTAACGCGGAATCTTTCATTCAATCTATGACCCTTGAGTCAACCACAGATCTCTAGTACCAAAAGGCATTGGCAATGCCAGAAAACAGCCGTGATGTAAGCATGTCCAAATTCTTAAGACTATCAGTAGAAACTTACCTTAAACAGTAAGTTATTTGGACTCCAAGGTCAATTAAATTCTCTAACTGGAGAACTTTAAAGCACAAGCTTTAACTACGTTTTATCATATTTTTTTTTATAAAGACAAGTAGACCATAATGACTGGCGGTATATGAAGTGACTGCCTTTGATTGGTCCAACCAAATTAATTGGAATTCCAGAAAGCCAGCACGGACCAAGGGCCCTCCGGGTCTACTCTTACTCCAAAATCATCTCGGCCGGTCTTATTTTTCATATTTTTCTGTAGTCAGTCTGATGTTTTTGTTGATGGTTATTTTCCCCTCTCCTGTTCCCTTCAAATGACTGGTATGCACCCCTACCCACATCAGGGGGTAGATGGCTGCAGGTCAGTGGTGTCATAGTTAGTCTCAGGGTCATGAACTCAACATAAGAGTGGTGGAAGATTGGACTCTTTTCTTAAATACACTATGTCACTCATCTTAAGACAAAGTCATTTAAAAGATACAGCAGCTTTTGTTTGAAATGACCAACTATATCTTGGTACAGTTATGCAAATTAGAATATTAAACTTTATTGCTATTGACTTTGTAACCACGATTATTTGCTCATTCAACATCTACTCATGATATACTTAACATGTAAACCACATTTCCTCATGTAGTTAATAAGTATTAAACTTTCTCTGTGTTACACTACAGAGAAAGAAAAAGATGCAAGACATCAGTTACATTGTATTTTGAATTTAATAGAATGTAATTTATACCATTGGTTGAATAGAACTACATGGTGAAACACACAGTATTTCACTTTGATTTCATGTTCATCTCTCTTTTTAAGTTTTCCATTTATCAAGTCAAGTCATGTGCACTGTGAGAAGGAAATAAACCTGCATTCTTACAAGCATTGACTGATCTTGACAATAGTTGGTTGTAAAAAAGGGAGTGTCCTGTGTACCTTACTCAGTGTGAATACCAAATATTATGTTTTGCGTGTGGTTTGTCTTTACAAAGCCCTGAGCCGGCCCAAGCATTTATTTGGAATCACAGGAATCAAGACTCCCTAAATGACACCACAAAACACACACCGGGCCGGCCGTCTTGGGCAAACAGTCTGCCCCTCGCCCAGTCACGACTCCTCTCTTTCTCTTTACATCAACCCAACTTGCATCCCTCAAAGTTTTTCCCTCCTCTCTCGATCACGTTTCGGTTGCACTCCGGGTGGGGTCGGCTCTGGTTCCACTGTGATGGTATTCGATGGTATTCGTTTGACCCCGGCGCGGCTCATAGCGGATTTCAGCTGACCCCGGCGTAAGGAGATGCGTGACCCGGTTTTATGGAGGCGGAGGAGGGTTTTGGGTTACCCCGATGCTGCCACCCCGGTGCAATACCGATGGGTTTGGAATCCCTTCTTCTTTTTGAAGGGCTTTGTGGGGGCACTGTAGGCTGTGTGATAAGCGGGAGAGTTTGTCTTGGTAATCCAGACAGGCTTATCCACGACAGAGTCTATTTGGGCCTCCTCTAAACTGCTACTTGTCTCTTTGCTCTGTTTCCTCCAGCTTCTTTTCCAGTAGCTTCTGTTGCATCAGGCAGAATAAGATTCTTGGGTTCACTGAAGTAAAAACCAAAAACTTCCAAAGTGAAACAATTCCTTGCATGCTTTAGGTGATGTGCTATGATTCAATAAACATATGGGGAAGAGATTTATTAATTCAAGTTTTGATTTAAAATTTGAAGCTAAAAAAGGTTCAATGATGAATGAGCTGAACAAAGCAGTTACATATATATTCATTCATTATCAACATGACTATTTTTTATGATAATAATAAAGTAAAATAGTTGTGGTATGGGTTTTCGTTCTGATAAAAAGAAACAAAAAATTTGAGAGAAGGGCTTGTGTTTACCTCCCATATTGTATATGAGAAAGAATTTGTTTAAGAGAAAAACAAGTACAAGCATTTAGAGTAGAAAAAGTTGGGTTATTTTAAGGAAGGGGTGTGAGCCCATTTTGTGTGGGCTGTAGTGGTCCTAAGGGGGAAACAAAATTTGACGAAGTAGGTTGATTGGCACATTAGACTATTGTCACAGGCAAGACATGGGTATGAAGCCGGACTCCAAGTTTGATTATTAAGATGAATTAGGGTGAGGATAACAAGAGGAATCGGTAGAGTATATAGACACAATTACAAGGAGAGAGAGAGAGAGAGAGAGAGAAAGGAAGGAAGCGAGGAAGGGAAAAGGATAAACTAACGAATGACGACATGCCCCAAATTTATGAATATGGGATGGGGGGAGAGGCAGGAGGGTGAAACGTGGAGTATTCCCCCGAGTGTCCATCAATGCATGCGAGCGCTCTTTGTTCGGAAACCGAGTCAATAGACGTAGCACACACATTTATGCTTGGCAGATTCACAAACTATGTCCATATCCTTTCACGTCATTCCCCAACTCTCTCTTCCTCTCCCCCTCTCTCTCTCTTTCTTCCTGCTCCTCTCTCTCACACACAGACCATCCAACCAAATGAAAAGTACACAGCGACTCCCGGCCACTTCTTACTTAAAGTACATTAAACTGTTCCGGGCATATATCTTCTTTTTACTCTTCTCCTTTCTTCGATATGTGTGTGTGTATTGGAGAAGGAGAGAGATATATATTTGTTGTGTGGCTCTTAGATTAATAACAATACCTATTGAGAGCACTGCACAGGAGGGAATGGGGCAGTGAATCGACGATGAAATGGAAAAATAAATGAAGCCATGTTTAGTGATTGATGGTGTTGGGTTATTTTGAGGAGCATGGCGTGCTATCACAATGTCTCTTGCCTAAAGGTGTTCGCCAAGATATTAACTCTTTGAAAATTTGTCTCATTTTTGTCAGTCTGTGATTAAAAGTGTCTAGTTCGGCAGAAAGGGTGAGAGAAAAAAGGGGGCACATGCGACCGATATAATTAAATGATATCTTTGGAGACCCCATCATGTTGATTTAGAAATACTGAAAGCAGAAGAAGAAAAATGATTGAACTGGGTCTGTTTATTTCTCTCTCTTTGTTTAGGAAAGAATAATTATTTTAGATTTATGTTGCACTTTATTCTTTGATAGCATGCACTTGACAAAAGGGAGACGTCACCAAAGCAAAGATTTATCTTCTTTTGAATGATACAATGCATTTCCAGTGACTTCTCAAGGTTGATCATAAAATTGCAATTCTATTATAAATACAGGATAATTTAAAGACCTATTTCTTTGGAATAAATTAAAGAAAAGAAAACAACATTTATTTGGTCATAATTTCGAAGACTTGTGTAGCTATATACAAGGCTGTAAAACACTAAATAAACAGTGATTGTTTTCTTTGGGGTTAGTATGATTGGTTCATTGATTAGATATCTTTAAAGATGTTCCTTTCATGCCTACAATTTTAATTGAATGTGAAACGTGTCACTTATGAAACTTAAAGGACAAGTCCACTCGAAAAATAACTTACTTTCAGTAAAAGCAGAAAAATCAGACAAACCAATCAAAAAAAGTTTGAGCAAAATCGGATAACTAATAAGAAAGTTATGAATTTTTGAAAAAGTATGTAAAACTATGGAACAATGAGATTCACGACACAAATTGCCAAGATGGTTATCAGTTTGTGACGTCATGTCCTCACAACTTATCAATTGCTTTATATAGTTTAATCCCATTAATTTCCCTTTTTATCCCCCAAAACTTGATTTCCCCATGCCTTTGCCCAGGTTATATGATTTGTATCATATTGCGTGCATGACATTTCCCAAAAACTTTGATGAATTTTGAAGAATTGATACTATTTTCCGAATATTGTATTTCATAATTATTGATTTTTATATAAATAGTTTATCAAAATTCAATTTTTCATGATTTAACTGGACAAAAATTGCTCTTTATTTGTGCATCCACACAAAAACATATTACCAACAATCTAACTTGGATGCTGGTGTGAAGAAATAAGATTCTTAGGGTGAAAATAGGAAATTTATATTATCAATATAAAGAAAATAATTAGTGGATAGTGAGGACCATACGTCACAGACTCATGAGTGAGTTGCCAATTCGTGTAGTGATTTTAAAAAAAATCATGTCATTAAAAATTCATAACTTTCTTATTAGTCATCCGATTTTGCTCAAACTTTTTTTGATTGGTTTGTCTGATTTTTCTGGTTCTTTTAAAAGTAATTTTTTTTTGGAGTGGACTTGGGCTTTAAGTTCACTCAGTCGGATCAAGAAAGTGTTATATTTAGCCGCCTTCCTTCTGGTCAGTGACAAATAGTACAATGTACGTCCTTGATCTTTAAAAAAAGTTTAGGCTAAGTATTCAATCAAGAGCGAAGAAACCACTCAAAATCTTGAGAACATTTTGGTTGTAATCATAGTCCATTAATCCTCTATAGCTATGCCTCTTCTCAGATTCACGCCTAATGATGCGCACCCAAACCGACCATGTCCCTCCTTTGTCGGCACGGGAAGGGAGGGTACAAACGGCAAATGGGCATGTTTTTATCCCCAAAAGAGACATGGCCTTGAAATCAAACACCCTCAACATGATAGGAGCAAAAAGGGACAGTAACGGCACGTCAAAAGATCAATTTAAAGATGATTGCTTTGACTTGGTTGACTTGAGCTGAAATTAGTTCCATCTGTTGGCACAAAACAATAGCCTGATTTCTAAACCCCTCACATTCCCCAGTTTCAGTTTGTTTTCTTGCTTGGTTTCTTATCTACCATAGAGCTGGGGACCCCACCTTACAACCTTTACACATCTCTCTCGGTGCACGCCATATTTTTCAACTTATGAAAGTTTTATGATTTAGTTTTTTTTCTTCGCCGGTTGGCACGCATCTGGGATGCATCTGGGGGTCTGTGTAGATCCTTTATGGAGGCCCTGTTTTTAGCCAGAGTGTCTGTTACATCCGAGGCATTGCTATGTTCACATCTGCCACTGACTGGATCGATGCACTTCAGATTATGTTTCTTGGCAGAATGTCTCCAGTTTTTTTCTTGTGTATGGTGCACTCAGAGCACTGCTGCATTCACACTTATCACTTCGTACCACAAGTTGCTGGGTTCATTTGGAGCTAAAATATACAGTGTGTTGTGTAAAGCCTTCAGAATGGTCCTTTCGCACTAAGTTCACATCATCACAAGATGACACTATAGTACTAACTATTATGCAATATTTTTTCTTATCATTTCTTTGATGAGGATTTGATTTGATAAGGAGTTTAGAGTACAATTAACTGTGTATAAGGGCTGCTGCCTATTTGGTGGATATGAATGAGAAATCGAAATCCTGTTCTACAAGACATTCAATTGTGCATGTGAACATCTTGTTTTGCGAGCAGGTCACGTAATACCCATGATATATCTGCTAGTGGAGAAGGGGAAGGTTCTTTCGCGGGGAGGGGGGTGGAAGGGGATCAAGGTGCTGTTTTCTTACAGCTAAGGTGACGGGGCTGTTTTGCATGCGACACATTTTTGGGACACCAGCAGCGACAGGACACCTGGAAATCAATCCTAGTGTCCTTTGCTGCTGATGTCTTCGGAAGCCTACCCCCTTCCCAATGTAGAACAGATGGAGGTACATTATAACTCGGCTACCCTGTGATGTTCTACAATACTCATTATGATGGGTATCAGTCATTAGAATAATAATCATCGGCAACTCAGATTTTTCCACCCTGGTGCATCTCCTTTGATCTTGCCCAATCGATGTGTTTCCTGACTCTTCCCCTTCGCCTGCTGGTGACTAATAACAATTAAGACAAACAAGTTAGGAAGTGAGTAAGTGCACATTCTGTTTTCTTGGTGATTAATGCTTTTTAATTAAAATTTCACCTAGAGCAATAAAGTGATGTCACAGTGGATAAATTAATGAGTAAGGAACTTCCATATCCTGATCTAGGGGTAATCCCATCCCTCCCCCCTCCCGTCCCCCATCCCATGGAAGACTGCCTTGTGCCTTCTGCATCCCTACCTTACCACCTCAAGCTGTCACCAGGTATTCTATAGTGCAACCATGAAAGGCAAATGATCTTTTGGGGGAATTATTAGCTTACCAAAGAATCTTTGCTTGGTATTTTTGGTAGAAACCGGGACTGCCATATGGTGTACATATGCACAACCGTGACTAAAAATACACAAATGAATTTATGAGGTCATCTAGATCAAATGCTGTTGCTTTCTTGTCCATACAATGATAGACCAAGAAACTCTGTTTTCAGGATTGCATTGAGTTTCTTGAATTTCTGTCCCTGCTTGCCACTGGCATGAGGGATAAGATGTTATTGATTAGCACACCCCAAACTAAAGACTGGTGTCACGTTCACATCTCAAGAGACAACTTTGTGTCTAATGCAGCCTCTAGGATTGCTGCTTGGAGTGTGTGACGTAAGTGGTAACCAGTGGCTCGCACCTGAAAGTGGTATCACTTTTACATCCCCGTCAGGCATGCCAAGTGTCCATCCCTGCCATCTAGGACACAGGTGAAGGAATGTCTGGTAACAAGGCACCACTCTCTTCAAATCAGAGACTGGTATCCCTTCTCCACTGATACCAACGGTGGACCGTCATAATAGTGTTGTGCCTCCAGGATCGGACTACAGGTGTAGGGAGCTATAGGTTACCTATCTCGTTTTCAGGGCCGGTATCCAGTTGTTTGGATCGGGGTTAAGGAAAACGAGAAGGGGGCCCAGGGGGGCTTGGCAGGAGCCCTGTGGATGGGAGAAATGAGATCAATGCTCGCATTTCAACGACTGTTACAGTTATCTCAAATTTAGGCCCATTAAAGGCAAAACTCAAAATTAAATTACATATACACTGCAGGCTATGTTTAAACAGTATACAAATGATTAATGAAAGATGTGAACTGATCAGATTAAATTGATAAGAGATCAAAAAATGATTGGCAGGGAGATGGGGAAAACTAAAAAATTAATAAGTCCATCATAACACCTTTAAGAAGTATGTTCATTATCTAGGTTAAAAAACCGCAGAGTTCTGAATGTATGTAAGATGGCAAAGGCCTTCTGTCACCCTGTTGACACTGACACATATACGAGAGACCCTATTAACCGCAAGCAGCTGTGAAATGGAGGAGGACAAACATTTACCAAGCTCTAAAAAGACATGAGAAATTTAGGATAGAAATGAGAGCATATCACACCTCTTCTCATGTATTGTATTGATCCACTGAGAGCCAGAAAGATGTTCTCCTAGGACTTGACATAAGAGTTAACACCCTTTTAGTTCTCAGTAGAGGATATCTGTGATACTAATCATATTTTGTTAGTATATCTTTCTCCTTCCTCCAAGCACACCTCTCACTTTCAGAATTATCTAAAAACCCTGTCCTCTGTAGTTTCCTCTCACCACTGTTTGTCTGTTTGTCGTGCTAAGCAGTCCAATGAAGAAAGGAACTGAGAGCGAAAATATGCACAAATCTGCGGCCGGGACATTTATGCTCGGGTTTTTTGTCTCGCAAACCATCTGGGGTTTGATCTGTGTGATGAATACGTGTCCTGCGTATTTGTCTTGTCGTTTCGTCTCGTATCAAAAACTGGGTTGTATGGACATGTGTCTGTCTTTCTCCCGCCTGCTTCCCAGACAAGCAGCCAGAAACATTTATTTTATTTTTGTCAGGGTGTTCTGTAAGGTGTTTGCCCAACTCCCGGAAATTTAGGTCAAACAACTAGTTGGGCTTACCCCCTTGAGATTTGAGAAATATTAATGTAATCATCAGAGTTTAATACTGACAGCTTTAATGGAATGAAAGGGAGTGAAGTGGCAATATTAGCATGAAATTATGAAATGGCATTTATATTTCATGATTGCAGCAATGATTCTGGACAACGAGGAAACTGTTATTGTGAATTTTTTGACAAATATATGAACTTGGTGTGAACAATGTATTCACTTTCTGTTTATTGATAATGCACTTTTATTATGTTTTGGGTTAAATCCAATGAATGAAGAAAAACATTTTCTCTCAAACTTGTTTACCATTAGGAATGACCAATACCATTGACAGCAGCAATGCAAGAAACATCCCAATAGTAGAATTGAATGTGATGTGTCATTAGGAAAATCACTATTTTACTATGAAAGTAAGGAGAGGGGGAGGGGGGGGGGGGGGTCATTGATAAAAGACTGATCATTCCTTACCCCACCGGCCCCTCCAACCCATTCACCCCCTCCCTCATAGCACAACAAGCCCAAAGACTGATTTGATACGGAAAAGGGGATGAGTTATGTTTGTCTGTTGGCCAGACTGATGGGGTCCCATCCATCACCCCCATTTCCTTCCATCCAACATCAAGGAGCCAGAAAAACAACTTGTTTTATTTTTACCCCGGTCCCAACCAACCAACCAACAACGCCAGGTTTTGAGAAATGCCCCAGAGGATCGAAGACCTTTTGTATGATCAGGGAGAACTTTAGAACAGTCTTTACAGAAATGCGGCATGCATTGTATTAGAGCCGTTGTAATATGGGAGGTATTGAAAATGTTGATTCAGTCCATGTGGCACTGGTGGGATTCTTGGCATAGCATTAATGCACCCGTATCGCCCCTCTCCGATCATTGAGGTGTCATTTAATACCAGGGGCGTGATGCAGAGATGGGGTGTAATGACATACCCCCCTCTTCACAAACCCAATATAAACATAAACAGTCAAAGTTAAAATAAACCATAATGAATAAACAAGGAGGAGGGAGCTTCATGTTCTCCGGTGTACAGCATTGGAATTAAGAATGGTAAAACATAAACTTCATTGATCATTCTGATTTTTATTCAGAAGTGATTAAAAACAAATTTTGTTTAAATGAGCCTGACAGATTTTATTATTTTTCTAATAACACCCTTTTTTAATGCAGGTATCAAAGTCCATTAAACTGGTTCATGTCTTGATACACTAGACATGTGCCATATAAATATAATTTGTGAGTGGGTTGTGAATAAATAAATAAAGACGTAATTGCTTCAATGGTTGTCTGTTTTCCGGAAACCAGGTTCAAAAGGACAAGCTGTGTTCTAGTCCAACGCCAGCTGTCAGTATGGAGTTTATTGAACTTGGTCTGTTTTTTTATTTACCATGCAGTGATGAAATGTTCTAGCCTTGCCTTGAAGAGAAAGAGAGGAAGTTACTGTAGGAAATGTCCTGTATGATATTTATACCAATCTTATTGGGCCAAAGTATGATATCATTTCTTGAGAGAAGCTTATCTGCAGATGTCTTGTAGCAGGAAATGCTTGTAGCAGGAGCAGCACCCCCCCCCCCCCCCACCTTAACCTATTTCTTCTCATGGCTGCTTTGCTTTGATTAGACCAGTGTTAGATCTTGACTTAAAACATCCATCTTGTTCTTTCTCTCCCATTCTCTTGAATTGCTTCGTGTTCTTTCAGGAACATTCCAGAATGAAAACAGCTTAAGACGGGACAAGATGGAGAATAATAGAGGGGTAGAGGAAATGAAACAATGTAACCCAACCTGTGCCCCTTCCAGGCAGTGCCTTCGATTCACTCAGCCTTCGTTATTTTTCCATCTTGCATCAAAGAAATCAAAGCGTCTTGTCATTAAATAAGGGGTTCACGAGCACGAGGAACGAGGTTTGTGTTTTTTCATCTAGGACGCCCTTCTAGGGGCTACCTCCAGGGGTCACTAGGGCCAAGATGAATGGCACCTTGTTGTTTGTCGTGAGGGGGTGTTACCATAAGGGGCGCTTGTTGCTTTTAATTCCCCTTCGTCACGCCATCTTGAGCCCTAATTTCCTGGTCTCCCTCCAATCCATGTGCGTTCTGTCCTCGGGGTTACACTCATTTTTTAATCGCCACCCTACACGAATAATATTTTGACATTGCGTGCACTGGAACAGCGGTTTTGCCCTTCCCCAGGCAGAGACCAGTCACTAATGCAATTCTGCCAAACATTTTCAGATGATTTTTTCCCCTCTCTTCCATTTTCTGTACTGATGGAGTTGAGGAGTTCAACATACAGCTAAGAAAATTAAATGCACTCTGTTGGTTTTTTCAATGTACCTGTCTGTCCTCTCCTTAGTTTCATTTTTTTTCCTCCATATTTCTGCCCGTCTCCGGTCTTCATTTCAGAATGGTCGTTGAAAGTGTTTTTAGGAGATCTCAAGGCCAATTCTGCTTGTAGGAGTGTACTGTGATGGTGTAAAACTGATTTCTTAAAGTGGTTGAAGGCTATGAGATGATTGGGTCAGGGATTGTGTTACATGTTTCGAGTGCAGCACATTTCAGCCTGGCATCCGGCGCTCTGCAAAGTGTGGTGATCCCAGGCACAGAGACACCCGGGCGATGGTGGGAAATAAGTCATACCAATTCTCAGCCACAGTTCTCGGCTTCAGTTGTCTCCCACAGATCTGTGTAATTATTTGTTTTTCATCCAGAAGTCCCCAGAATGTTCATATTGAGATATGTAAGAGGGGAAGATGTAGTAAAGTAGCTAACATTGTTTAGGCAAGAGCACAGAGGCAAGAACCACGGAAGCCTTACCGCTGAATGATGTTGTGTAGAAGTAATGTACTATAAGAAAGCGAAAAGAATAGTGATTCAAGAAATAGGTAAAACAAAAGTACAAGGAGACATGAGTGATGATATGATTATGAAATTTAATACAAACATAATCAGAGAAGAGATAGCTGATGCATGATGACCCATTTTAGGTAAATACCCGACAACAGAAAGTCATTTAATCTTATTAGATTCAGAGACTAGCCAGGGTTGTGAATGGCGAGTAGGGCAAAGAACCTTTGATGAAATTAAGAAGCGAACAAGACAGAAGAATGTGGTAAAACATACGTAGAGCTAAAAACAATAAGCAGGAAAATTCTTCAAGAGGTGCAGATGGAAACAAAAAGAAAAAACATAAGGACCTGAGGAGAAACATTGGTTTGAATACGAGGAGGTGTAGGGAAGTTGGTTGAGAGCAATGACAGAAAGAATCAGAGATGTATACATACTCAGGGAAGGAGAGAGAGAGAGAGAGAGGTGGAGATAGAGAGAAAGAGGGAGAGAGAGAGAGGGAGAGAGAGAGGACTGGAAGAGAGGAGAGATGAAATGAGAAAGAAAGCATATGCATGGTGGGAGAAGCAACAATGCAGCATCCATAGACGTGTGCAGTCAAGTATGAGAATGTACCCTGGGGGTATGACTGGATGTTACGCTAGGCCTCAGGATCATCGCAAGCAAAAGCGCAAGACAACGACCACATCGACGGACGATGGAGGGAGGAGGAAGGGAAAAAAAATATTCCAGTTTACCCGAGAAGGAGCTCCTCCTCAAACGCTCCTCTGTGGATCTATACCCAATCCATATCATGTCAAATCTAATTAAATATGCATGCATATCCCACTGCTTGTGTGCTGTAACAAAGGAGACATGCATTTGTGAAGTGAGCCTTAGTTTGTACGTGGATGTATTGAGCAGGTATCCTTAGATTAAAAGCAATACCTTTGCACTATGAAATTTATTGACTGGGCTGGTTAATAATAAAAAAGCACCACCTTTATTTTGGTTGCTATGGCAGCAGCCCACAAAAGTAATTATAACATGGATAAATCTGCTCCCGTATGTACAGTTAACAACTAAAATATTCATACCCTTACCAAGTTTTGTCATTTTTTAAGTATGTGAAAAATTGATTTGTCCCAATTTATGTTTCTTGATTTAATGTGATGTATGAAAGCCTACACCTTAAAGTATTCAACAAAGACACTTATCTGACCAGTTCACCTTTCATTCTTGAGTTACCAAAAAAACACACACCCAAAAGCCATCAAATTAACAAGAGGTATGAATAATTTAGTTTTTAACTTTATGTACCCATCCGAGGGATATATATATATATATATATATAAAGGTTAAATACTTTGGAAAAGACAATGTATGATGAGAGCCAGACGGGCATTAACCCTGTTAGTTAAATGATATGACACCCTTCTGCTCTTTCAACAGACAAATGTACCAGCGCTATGGATATTTGACCTGTATCTTTACATACTCCACTTTCAAACAAAATCTCTAGTATTTCTTTTGATTTTGAAAGGTCAACTAAAAAGAAGATAGCATTACTTGCATTCATAGCTGTACATCTGAAATATGTAATAGGAGACAGATGGCAGAAGTTTTGTTTGCTACGAGGAAAAAAAAAAGAAGAGCAAATCTTTTTCCTCCAGGAAATTACTTGGAACTGAACTTTAAAAAGGGTACTTAAGGTTGCAAAGAAAAGGTCTTTGAGGCTTGATTTGGAACAAATTTGTTACTCTCCCGTCAAACCCTTCCCATTCAGCCTGGGGAATGATGAGAGGGGTAGTGGGGCAAAGACGAGGAGGGGGCAGAGAAAAGGGGAAACTGACATTCGTCATTGACTACTGTCTTTTTTTAGCGTATCATCTGGGGGCTATATTCATGCAAATTGCGGCACGGGTCGTTAGTCCGGGAGAAGCTCTATGTACAGCCCAGTGAGTCACAGGGCCATCGCTAGCTGCCCGCCCGCCCGCCGCCGTGTTACGTATGCCCTGCCATGCTACCAACCGCAACCCCGAAGACACTGATACCTAAGGGGTAGAGAGAGGGAAAGGGAGGGGAAGAAGTGAGGAAGAGAAGAACAGGAGAGAGAGAGAGAGAGATGGGGAGAAAGATAAAGAGAGGGAGATGTAAGGAGGACAAAAGCAACTCATAACTCTTATTTAAAGATACCATAAAGAGAGTAAAGGGTGAGAGAAGGGGCAGTAAGAGATAGAGAGATGAGGAAAAAAAGTGGGAAACAGAGAGAAGGATGAAGAAAAAGAGAAAATGAAGAAAAAAGAAAGAAAAAAAAGATGGCTACATACAGGAATAGGGAGCGATAGAGAAAGAGCAGAGGGGAAGGGGGGGGGGGAATGAAGAAAGAGGACAGTAAGATGGAGAGACAGTTTTAATAGGTGGATACAACTAAGCTTATTAAAGGACAATGTGGTAAGAAAGGGATGTAGATGGCACCTTGCACGCACTCAAAGCATTCATTATTGATGGCTAAGTCCAGCCATCCACTGCCCAACGCAAAAAATAGTACATTGTACTGCAACCATTCTCTTCTTCCCATCCCCGATCTCTCCCCTCTTCTTGCTTCCCATTACGTGGTCAGAGTCCGCAAGGGGCAGGAAAAATGGGAAAAAACAAGGAAAGCTGAAAATAAGGAAATATTTGGAGGTGCGAAATGACATTTTAGATGTAAATTAATGATCCATGCTTGGCAACTCTTAACCACCTCTCTGCGGAGAACAACCTCAGCAAACCCGCGCCTAATGCCCTCCCTTTTGAGCTGTGGTCTCCATGGTCTGCCCTTGCCCCCTCGCGTCTTGTTTGTCCTCTCGTTTGGGGCGCGTTGCTGAGTTATTTTTGCGCCACCTCGCTGACAAGCATCCCAAATTATGGATGAGGACCGAGCCCGCCTTTTGCGTCTGATCCGCATGGTTTGACTCGTGTTGAGAATCTTTGAGATTGATGGCTGCGATTGCACAATGAAGGAGCTCATGTGGGATTCACGCAGCAAGAGAATACCAAATCACACATGCTGCATGGCGCTAATGGCTTTTATACTAATTGCGTAAACCTAATCATTCATTTTTGTCCCCCTCAAGCTAAGTCTCGAGTGAGGAAAGTTTACCTCGGCGTGAAACGTAATTTTTCGAGTTTTAATTCCTATTTCACAAACAAAACAACTGAAGTCAATTGATGTAAGGAACCTCGAATGAAAGAAATTGTTGTTCTGAACTTTTGTGGTATTTACTTTGCCAGTTATAATGTAAAGATTCTATAGACTGATTTAGAAAGAAAAAAAGCTTTGTACCTTTCTTCCTCTCTCTTTCCGTTCTTTTCTTTTACCAAAATTGTTCCCTTTATATCAAATCATCTCCCTAATGAAATGTAGCTAGGGTTTTTATTTGAAGTTAACATAATATATAGTGGAACATGAAATCAATTTTGATGGAAATAAAATGCTCCACCAAATTACAGTTCTCATATCAACTGTAATTTATGTTTTCCTTACTTGATTTTCCGGCCATTAAATTATCAGTGAAAGATTGATATGCCCAATTTGTAGATCTGCTTCTAAGGTACTAGCTAGTGCTAGTACTAGCCGTTGGTATCTTTTGTAGGGCTTTCTGTTCATTTGTGTAGCAATTATAAGGTATTTCCTTTTAATAGCTGATCATTTCAACCATGACCCCGGCATATTATAAAAGTCAATGAAACAGGGATTTTATGATCATTTTCTTTTTCAAAATGGATAAAGATTTGCTTGAAAAAAAGTTTTATGGTGCTCTTGAAAAACTTTTTGATTGATCAGTTTCCTGCTGGTCTTAAAAAAAGTGTTTTGTTTAATAGTTTATATGTCTCCATCTGTCTGCCTGTCTGTCCATACGCCTGTCTATCTGTTTGTTTGTCAATGCTCCCATCTACCCTTTCTTTATGTCCATATTTTGATGTACATTTTGATCAGCTATGATGCTACCTCCTATGGACCCAATTTCGCTATTTGATCAATAATTGTTTGGTGGTCGACTCCCTTCTCTCTGTACATTCCCTTCTCTCTCTCACTGTTTTTCTTCCCACCTCCTCAAAACCTTTCTTAATCTTAATCATGCTCTTCTAACATTTTGTTAAAGATCAAAAGCGCTCCAGCATTCTTCCTACCACGAACACCACCCCCTATCTTGCATCTAGCCGTACACAGACCCACTTTGGCTCTGCATTGTGCATGGCAGCTCCTATCTAATGAATCAAATTTGGCTGGAGGCCTGTAGATTTAGGGAGCACTGCCTTCGCCTGTTGAAATTTACTTGTTACGCCCAAAGGAAATTGCCAATATATAGATTTCCAGATTGATAAAATGATGGACTAACATCGATAGCATCTCCATAAAAGGTATCATCTAATGTAATTGCCCTGTGGATAAGCTTTTAGAAGACCCCAGTTTCGTCATAATTTGCCCGTTTTCCCCTCTTGCCTAGCTAGCTCTCATTTGACCGCTGATGCAGGCTTACATGATGATGGAAGAAATAGTGTTTGTTGCCTTATTCTTTTCAGCTTCAGTACATTCTTCCATCTTTTTTTATACTTTTAATCTCCATCATCTCTCTGCAGAGGTAATAATATTTCAGTGTAAACCATTGAACTAAACTCAAGTCTGGGAGGACATTTCTTTCGTTTTCCTTGTGGTGTGCGATAAACAAGTTGAGCATGAAAGCGATAAGGACACTTAGCCTGCCTCCCTTAAGAGGCAATATTCTTATATTACCTCATGTTTTTAGTTTTTACAGAAGTGAAGTAAGAAAGACTAAAGGAGATCAAGAGAGAGGGGAAGAAAGTGGATAGGAGAGAAAGAATAAAAAAAGAGAGCGTGTGTTTGTGTAAGAGGGAGAATGAGGGGGTGAAAGAAAATATGTGCTCTTCTATTTATTGCTGTGCTTTCAACATCTAGTACACAATATACAAAATCTCATAAATAAAGTTTCAGAACAAATAATGGCAATATTTACTATTTGCATAACATGTACAAGGATCCACAAAGATGCAAATTCGGGATGAACAAATAAACTACTTTTAACAAAGTTTGATTGACGTTTAACACTGCCAACAGTAGATAATTCAAAGTAGCTTCACATCTCGAGTAGATAGGGCTCATTAAAGTATCTGTTTGCTATGCTGTATCTTCTATTTTAGATTTATTGGGAGTTATTGGCATCTGTCAAATCACACATTTATTTGTTAGGATTCTAGAAAAAAGAACAAAATCTCTTTTTTAAATATTTTGTTATAGACTTTCAGATATTGGTTTATTGGAGAAAAAAAAATTTAGGGGGAAAATTTCCAGGAGTGTCTTAGGTATACATGTATGCTATCATCAAATAAATGTTTTTTTGCATGGAATGGACAGTGGGTTAGATGCATAGGATGTACCTTGTCATTATATATGGTATCCTGTTCCCTCATACAAGATATTGGTCCATGTGACACATGATCTTATATATGTATCCACACATTCAAAGTGCATTGAACCCAAATGAATATTATAAGATGAAGCTTGAATATATCCATTTTACTTTTGAGTGGAATAAATGACAATATTATTTGAATCTATGCAAAAAATCTATCTGCTTCTTCAAACTTAACTATTTATAATGTTTCTTAATGCAATGGAATAGTGAAATATACTTAGATTCTCTTGCCTCGTTTGTTACTCAATAACTCTCTCTCCGAGACAGCACTCTAAATGATACACACCTACACAATACCAATCTATTTTGTAATTGAGAGTGGAAAGAAAGGGAGTCATTACCTTGATTGGTGCTGCAATGTTTTGTGTTATTTATACACAATCGATAGACAGTGTTTATGTTGCAAATTAGCCCTCTCTGATTACATAATCATTAATGGAAAAAGCAGACATGGTTATAATCTAAGGCCATGAAATATTATACCCACACGCCCCATATACATGCATGTAGTACTATCCACTCAGCCTCTCTAGACCAATTATGTATCGCCATCTCTGGGGTTATGTAATCAGGTTGAAATAACTGGAACCCAATCAATAAAGCCACATCGGATCGATAGCAATGATGAGCATTAGGGTTACAGATGTCATCCAGCCTTTAATAATCCACCGCGGTGGCTAGAAACAGAGGTTCATTTATGTAAGTGGGTTGGACTTTATGAAATATTGGAACAATTATGCAAGCCGTGGGCTGAAGATGTCTCGCCTGAATGAGGACAGGGATAGACATAGTCTCACTTTGTCTGTGGCGGCTGGCTGTAAAGATGAGATCCTTGTTTTTGCCTCTGAGAGCTGCGGAGGGAGAAATGGAAGCATTTTTGGAGAGGACTTTTTTCAGCTCTTGATTATCTAGAAAGGAGAAATCTGTACCATTATCGTAAGGAATTAAGATAGAGGCTCATTCGAAGGGGTTGGGGAAAGATTCCTTATTCGTTGATACCCCTCTACCCCCCCCCCCCCGGAAAAAATCAATGATAATAATAATAATAATAAATGGTAATAACAGAAATGTTAAAAAGCAAAGAAATCTGTCATGCCCGATTCTAATGTAGATCCACTTTCCCCCATGGATCAGAGCTAGGTAGAAATCAGTGGTGTAAGAAATTAATATGGAAGGGGTAAACAAATTAGGACTTAATTATATATTATGCCTCATTTCCCCTCGAGTAAGGCATTTTTAGGAGCAAAATATACCCCTCTTGTGAGAGATCCATTTTTATTAGCTGTCATATTTTTTATTTAAAATAATCCCCTCTGTACAATATGGAATCCCCAACTTCCTCCTAGCACCAGCGCTTATCGAATAAGAAAAGAAGAATACAGCAAATGAGAACTGAAGTCTAATCAACTTTAAATGAATTATGTAAACCTGCGATTGAAGGTGATATAGAGAAAAAAAGAAATTGAGAAAGCAAAATATTTAATGATTTCCAAGGGAAAGTACATTTGTTTCTTCTAAATCCTCTGTTTTCAAGTGACGTGATAAATTACGTATGGGACTAAGAGGAAGGAGAGCTATAATGCTTGATAACTCGAGCAACCCCAAGAGATGGCTTCATGTTTTAGTCAGCGGCACCAAATTTTAATAGAGCTGAAAATCTCTAATTTGTAGTATTATAACATATTACACAAGTAGAGTTTTCCTGGTGGACAGCAGAGTGTATTATTTGTCACCAGAATGTAATTCATGCCGAAAATTGTTCTGACTTCCTCTTAATTTGTTTTAATTCCCCAGATCACGGCCCTAATATTTTCTTTATGATTGCAATTACATCATGGTATGAATTTTAAAATTCTCCTGACAAAAGTACACCTCTTCTAATTTTTATCCCTGTTGTATTTTGCGTAATGAGTTCTCTTGATTCTGATTCAGCACAAAAACGCATACCTACCTTCATTCAAATTCATTGTTTGATTATTGATTGCACAAATATGATCAAAGTAAATAAAGAAGAAAACAAAGCAGTATATATATGATAAGGATATTGCACTTATTTTGTTATCAAAGTGATTGATTCCTCCATATTTCTCAAAACGTTTTGTATAGGTTGAAAATTAAGAATTAATTGTCATTATCAGATTAAATTGGCATAACAGAAGTTTTCAGATCCTGAAGAATGGTTTTACAAAGCACCTACCGGTACACCTAAGATTGCATGTACACAATTCAGTTGAAATCATTCAAAAATTAAAGATTATTCCTTAGAGAAAGATATGTTATTCTGATTTAGAATTATATTCCAGTAAAGGTTAACTTTAAGCGGGAATCGTAGATGACTTTATGTTGAAATAGTGTGCATTGTAAGTATGGAAGCAAAGGGGAAAACATTTTAAAGGTAAACTGTACTTCACTTCTGCCTTGCAGTGGTGCAAAGCATTTTTCTTTAACACTCACTTGTTTGAGAGTAGGAGGGGGTTGAAGAATGAAAAGGTGTTGCACTTTTGAGCCCTTGATTCAGATTGTTGTTTTGACAGCCTGCTTTCTCTCTCAGGGTTGCAACTTGGAATAAAAGTATGTTTTTCTAAACAACAATAACAAGTCATTGTATTATAGTTTTTAATTCCCTCCATAGATACTCTACCCCTTTTCCCTCTCTACTCCTACCGTTCTCTCTCTCTCTCCCACAACCGCTTTCAAAAGAACCCAGAAGAAAAAAAGTTGGCCCTTCTAAGCTGTAAATGCCCCGTAGCATATTTTTTCCCTTCCTTCTATCCATTGTACCTTCCCCCGCTACTTTTTCCCCTGCCTCATTTTGAGGGCTCTCCTTTTTCATTCTGTAATTTTCACCTCTCAAGCTTTCCCCTAAAGAGGTGGATTTTATTATATGTAATGTTTTGATAAGTAACTAGCTGCATAGACGTTGCCTTCTCTTCTTTTTAATCTATTCAATTCCGTGGCATTCCACATCTTTCACTTGAGTAGTGGAGACCTAGTTTCTTTTGTTGCGAGTAGGTTACTCACAAACAATAATCTCCCCTAAATATATTATTTCCCTTCTAAATAGGTGTCCATGACGACAGTATTGATAGGGTGCAGAGAACTCCAAAGTGCCCTTTTTCTCCCCTTGTTTTGTTAAGTCGGGTGAAGTTGTTTGACCAGACTATTTAACTCCCCGGATTGATTGTTGACTGCTTAAACGTGTAGAAGTAAAGCCAAAGATATGTATCTCCGTCTTATTATGACCGTGTAATTATGAAATGGAATTTCATCAGATCATACTCTTAATCAAACTTCTAATCATTGTGGGAAATTTTTACTGTCTCTCTTTCCCCTTTTCCATATAATTATAAATGACTACATTGATCCTTTTTTGTGTGTATGCATGAAAAGGATCTTTGGTGAAACCATTTTCAATGCTACTTTGATTTTAACTTTACTCCATATTTCATTTTTTTCTTTCTTTCTTTTTAGTCATGAAGAAAAGCATCAATGTATCACATATTCACAGGTCTCTTATACATTATGCCTATTATAGATAGAGATCTTCATGTGTAACAATGTAATGCTAGTTGTGACAGTGGTTACATAGCGCTGGGACATTTCTCTTTCAATCTGTCCTCTTTTCCTTTCTATCTATGATGAATGTATACCCCTGACTGTGAAGCACCATCTAATTGATCAATAGTAATAACATCTGCATGTCATCAACTCTTCTCCTGTAGATATTTCATCAGTTTGATAACCATCCAAAAAAAACTTGATGACATTCTGACATCTCAAGTTTTGATTCTCTCTCCCCGCCCGGACCGGTGTGGTCTCACACAATCTTTTCTCTTTCTGTCACAGAGGGGGCATGACGGGCATAGCTCCTGCGTGATTTTTCTTCTCTAAATACATATTTACTTTGCTAGAATATCCTTAAAGTGCATAAACCCCGTGAGCGGAGTTTTGGGGGTGTCCGTGTCGGTGAGTATCGTCTCAACAGCAGGGGGCGTCGTGTCACCGTACAATTACGGTCGTGCCCCACTGGGCAGCTGCCATCTTTGATTCTCCTACCGCGCTCGCTGCCTGCTTTTGCTTTCCCCTTATACCCAATGTTCATTCCTGCACCTTTATGAAAACTGCTACCTTACCTCATCACATCATCCGTCGTCCCCCCCCCCCCCTTTCCCCCTCTTGACATCCCCACCCCTCTTCTGCTGCCATTCCCCCCTCCTGCTCGATCTTGAACCTCGCATGTTGTTCTTCAAAAGTCCACATGATCAAACATTGACTGAACGTCAATACCTCATCAAGAATGAAGCAAAATATTCACCGAGATCGAGGATCTATCATGTGGAATCATGTCTTCGATTCCGCTTTCTTGATCTGCTGCGAATAAAGTGCCATGACTTCTGTGACCAGAGAATAACATTGCCTGGCTGGCTGGCATGCATGCCATGCAGGGTAGCAAGCAAGCAAGCAAGCGCTTGTCTGCAAGTGTTTCTTTCTCTTACAGTGTGACTATGCATGCTCTACTTGTGTGAGTAGCTAGCCCTTCTCTCAATGCAAGCCGAGGCAGACGATAGTACTCTGCAACTCGCTCGCCTCGAAAGAAAAGAAAACTCGGTTTATTCATCCATCCATGTGTAAAATGGGCTCTCTTTTGTTGCAGTTTTGACACAGTAGGCCATATCAACAAAATCCCCCTCTTATCTTTTTCCCTTTTCCTCTCTTCTCTTTTTTTCTCTGACTGCCAGTTGGCACTTTAAAAAGTGGTTAGCTCTCCTTTCACACCTCTGTTCTGCATCTCATGTGTTCATAAAGTACCAGATGAATTGGACCCATTTTTGTGGGCAAAGGGATGTTTTTCTTAGCTTTTTGTGCTCTTCTCATTTCTTTTTTCATACCGATAGAAACAGGTCTGTTAATTGTGCATGCTCGTATGAGTAAGCAACATTGTGCATTTGTGTATTAAGGATTGCTGGGAAATCTTCATTGACAAACATTCAATCTCACACATTCTTCCAATCCCAACCCCCTGGTTTTTGTCACCCTTCTGTTTTCCTTCGCCAACTGCTTCTTAAAGACACCATACACTGGTAGCAGCAACTTCTCCCTGCCCATGAATGGCCTTTCGACCTGATTGTATTTCGCAATTAGGTGCCAAAGTCTACAATAACAGATTTTTCTCTCTCTTTTTCTTCTCCATCTTAGCAAGTCCATGATCGGGCATATTATTGCAGGTGCAATACAGAGATGTTATGTCTACATTGTACTAAAGCAACAGTCTAGATGGATTTTATCCGCTTGGGTTTGATCAGAATTTGACACAAAATTAATACTACCCTGCAGATACTGTTAGAAATGCAAACATAATCCTTGATGGACATCATACTACTTCCAGGAATATTTTAAACCACCCCGTATCATATATTCCATGTCATGTCTATGTCTTACAAAACATTAACCAAATACAAGCCCAAATATTGATATGTGACTTGGCAACTGCATTGAAGAAATAAGTTGATTTCATATCAGGTAATGATAAATAGTTATTGATTCTGAAAAAGACCAGGTGCTGTCTATATTTAAGTTTACAATCAAGACTTGATCCAAACAATTTCTGTTGATATTTGGAACCTTGTCATCAAAAAGATTCTTTGCTAACTCCAAATATATACATTAATCAAAACCGATTTCAGTGTATGAGATGAAAAGTGACAAGACAAAAAAGTCTGTAGTCCTTTCTAATGTTTGTAGGTGTGATGAACTGTCATACACTGTTGAATGCAAGCCAAAAGAGTGAGAGACATATGTTAGCTTCCTCCATCGTACAAGACCGTCCGCCATACACGATTTGCTGCAGCGGTTCAAAGCAGATGTGAAGCTGTTTTCGGTTAAAAGCGAAAGGTTGCATTTGTATGTTCCTGACCAAAGCAAGAATCATTCGTTTGTCAATATGACATTTGGATATCATCACTGCAGTTGCATTATGCAGGCACACACAGGAAACGGGTAATAGAAGGGGAGGAAAAGGGGAGGGGAGGGGGTGTCGAGAAGAGGATGAGGAGCGGGAGAGGGGTAATAAGGGATGGGGGAAACACCAGGGCGGGAGAGGAATGGGGGTGAGGGGGGGGGGGGGGTGATGGAAAGAGGGAATGACAGAAGGAAATCTGAGCGGAAGAATAGATTTTAACATTCGTACAGTGACGCATGTATAAAAATGACAGGATGAGAGAGAAAATGGAAAGTGAGATGTGAAAGATGATGAGGAGAAATATGAGAAGGTCAGTCATAGTTCAACAATTTGGATTAAGAGAGTGTGAAATTTTGAAGAAAAAAAAGAGACAGAAAGGCAGATAGGTGCCTCTGATTGTTTTGTAATGAAGCTCTTGAGCGCTTTCTATGGGGGGAAAGTTGGAGTATCATGGTGTGGAAATATGCTGCAAATGGAAGATGTGATGATACTGCTAATGCATGATAAAACATTCAAGACATAGTTCAGGCTCGCAAAGTGCCTCTACAGAAGCATCCAGAAAAAGACTCGCACATTAGTTATCTGTCCATATCGTGCAGTTGTCTCGTCAAACCCATAGCCTGAACGTGTGCACTTACCAGCCGACATCCACTCTTAACAAGAAATTTATTGCTCTACTTTTCTTTCCTCCCCCACCACTGCTCATATTTTGGAAGGAGACGTATTGATGTAGCTTTTAAAACAGCAAATGTAGCGGGAGCTAGAAGCTGGACTTCCTGACCAAGTATTAGCTAGATTGGGCTTTAATTTGATGAAATAGAAATGCCGAAATGCCCATCTAAAGATTTGTGGACGCAGGAATGGTCTGGTGGGACATCATTTTTGTCTCTCCTAGTCAGCGGTTTGTGAAGTGTAAAGGGTTCATAACCTACACTGTCTGGGTATATGTCATCTACTTTAGATAGAGCCAAAAGGGCATTAACACTACCGGTATATAGAATGAGTTGAGTTAAAGCCCTTCTGATTCTCAGCAGAGGATACTGATTCACCCTACAGCGTATGTCTCCATTTACTTTGATTTCATCAATTATCATAGGATAGTGTTTATGAACACTGCGTTGTTTATGTCCCAAGACTTTTACCCTCATATCTTATTTTTTTCTGTTGACTCCTGTTACTGTGTTTAAACATTTGGATAAAATGGAACAGAATGTAGAGAATTAGGAGAAATATTTAGTTGCATTGAAATAAGATTTCAATCAAAAGTTAGTGAACTGTATTTGTCTACAAATTCAGCGTTATCATACTCTGTAACACGATTTTACGTCTGCATTTCTTTCAAACTTTCTTTTACCTCCTTATTAATCATTAATTGACTGATTAATTAACCTATCCTATTTTCTTTCTTTATCTTTTATCCAGGTTTGAGAAAATGTCGGTGGACTACTCCAAGCAGAAGTGCCTGGTGTGTGGCGACAAGGCAAGCGGTCTGCACTACACGGTGGTCTCGTGTGAGAGCTGTAAAAGCTTCTTCGGTCGTAAGATCAAGAGCAAGGCCAAGTTTACCTGCGAAGCCAATGGAAACTGTGTGATGGACCTCTACACCAGGCGGCACTGCCCGGCCTGCCGACTCCAGAAATGCCTCGATGTGGGCATGAAGCCTGAACGTAAGTCATGTACAGATTGTTGGGAGGTTTTTCAGTGAAAAAATACACAGGGGCTTGGGGCGACTTAGCCCCCAAATAACCAAAAAGAGCCCCCCAAAATTGCATAGAGTTCAATGCAAAACAAATTAAAGAGTGTTATTTTCATGCAATCAAGCTTGAAAAGTAGCCCCCAACATTTTTGAAGTATTTTTTTCCCTGAGGTGTTTGAATGAAAGGATGGGTGGATGGGGGCAAAAGGGGGTAAGAAAAGAGGGGGTGGCGTTAAGTACAGTTTGAGAGGTATTTGTATGAGAGGGGTGTGGGTGGATGGGGGAGAAGGATATGTGAATAGGGGGTAGGGGTGGGATGTGGGAGGGTGTGACCTGCATCCAGACTACCATGGAACTGATGTAGCAGAGGGAAGGAAATTATTTTGGGAACATTCCCTGCTTCTCAGATTCATACTTTTTAGTTGGAAACTTTGTTACATCCTATGGGAGAGGGCACTTCCTGGTTCATACTCGTTGTTTGAGGTTTGCAAATACAAGATGGAATGTAAAATATGTTGAAACCGCAAAGTTAAAGCTAGAGATTTGTGGGGAAAATCATTCAATAAGTTCATATTCTGCCATGTTAGGCAAGTGACTCTAGTCATTTTACCAGAATGTGCCTCCATAAGAGTCCGTATAGGCTTCATTTGAAATTTGTTTTACAATGACATTAAACCTTTATTTACATTTACCTTTGATACAGCTCCGGAAAATACTTTTAAAAAATAGGATTTAAAAATCATGCAGTTACTTGTAATGAAAACATCAACAATCATCCAGTTACAAGTAATTCCATACAAGGGATGCGTGCAAGGATAACTGGTTACAGAATGAAAAGCCAGCCTTGATGGAGGAAAAAGGCACTTTTGTTGACGACAGGGTCCATCATTGCCAACATGGGCTCTGTGAATAGCAAAAGAAATAGATGACATAAAGGAACAAATAAAAATGTGGAATTTAATCAACACTCGCCAGCTCATGGTGTGCATCACTGTTTATCTAAACCATATTACATTCAGAGAAATAGAAGGAGAAAAAACAAACTATAACTAAGAAAAGGAGGTTTATTTTAATTCCGGGCTGCACAAACAAATACACTGCGGCAGAGCTCAAACGGAGTGCTGCATGCTGCATATATTCGCTGTCTGCAAAAACACACCAGAGGCAATAGAGAAAGCTAGTGAAATTGACCCAACGAAAAAAATAAAAGAGTTGCACATGGCATTTGAATAGAAGAGAAAGTGAGATGCAGAGAGAGAGAGAGAGAGAGAGAGAAAGTGGGAGGGGAGGCGAGTAGGAGAGAGAGAGAGGGAGAGAGAGAGAGAAGGTTGAAGAAAGTGAGAACAGGATAGAATATGTTATAGAAAGTGTCTGAGGGAGGTGTAGTCTTGAGATAGCAAATTAGCAATGCAGTAATTTTAGTGGTATGAGGTAAAAAGTGTTCAGAGCTAGCTTGGAAAGAAAAAGAAGATAAATGGAAACATCAGTTAGGGAGAGGAGACTAGATAATAGATGATAGATTCATTAAAAAAGAGAGATGGGGAGAGAGAGGCAGAGAGTGGTATGGAGGAGAGTGGTAGAGAGAGAAAGAGAGAGAGAGAGGATAGGATAGATACAATTAGAAAATTAAAAGGAATGGAAAGATAGGCCAAATTATTTTAGAATGAGGAGAGGTAGATAAGAAAACTTAATTAAAGGAGGATTCAGGAGTGGACGCAAAATGAGTGAAAGCGAGTTGATAGCAAGAAATACAGCAAAAGTTAGACAGAGAAAGAGAGAGAGAGAAAGAGAGAGAGAGAGAGAGACGGACAGAGAGAGAGAGATACAGAGAGGGAGGGGGAATATAGTACATGGAGAGTACATCGGAGCATTCTCCATTTCATGATTGAGCAGAAAATACATGCATATTGGTAGGACTGAGAGACTGTATGCTGCAATGGAGGGGTATATAATTGCAATCGGAGGAGGCGGATCTACCGAACAGGCTGAAATCGTGCAATAATCAATGCTACACTGCCCAGAGAGACGGGATAGTGGGCTTTCATAATTGAAGATGCTGCATGAACGTCAATATTTTACCAATTTGTGTCATGTAGTCTGTTTCCTGCTATCATCTTTAATCTAAACCACTCCAGTTTCTTTTGGAGGGGAAAATCTATATTATTCCCTCTCTCCTCTCTCCCCATATTGCATATTTTTTTCGTCTCGTCTCCCAGCACTTGGTGTATGAAGAAAGGTCATAGTTCAATAGATTGTGTGTTA
This sequence comes from Strongylocentrotus droebachiensis, assembly GCA_035222895.1. Taxonomy (NCBI): domain Eukaryota; kingdom Metazoa; phylum Echinodermata; class Echinoidea; order Camarodonta; family Strongylocentrotidae; genus Strongylocentrotus; species Strongylocentrotus droebachiensis. Next base: position 121,868 of record JAVYIG010002156.1, read on the forward strand.
TGTGTTGGATGCAGCTAGCCTGGTGGAGCTGCCTGTGCTCTCCCTGATATTTGAAACATCTGTGGCAAACATATTTGGTTACTGTAGCAACAGGAGTCTGGCTGATCAAGTTTTTTACTCATTTTTTTCCTTCTTCTGGTGTGACGCCCCCACCATTCTTGTTTTTCCTGGTAGAAAATCAAAGCAAAACTATCTAAAAGATCATGCAGTCTTGAAAGTAAGGGGTGAAAATTAAGGATGGACACGGCTTCTTTTACGTAACACCTAACTCACTAATTTTGAATGGAGCCCTTCTTCATTAAAATTCTAACTTTTTTGGGGGGAGGGGGGTTTGAATTAGACTTTCAAAAGACTTCATTTTTGCCGAGTACCAAAAGGATGTTAAATCTATGCTAAACGACAAGTGAATGTCTTTCTGTCTCTCAGCTTTCAATATTGCGTTAGTTTAGAGAGACTGTTCGTAGCATTTTTCAATCAGAAAAACTTGGTTACCGGTACTGGAAGACCTCTGCACATATTTTATTTGATGGGGTAGTATTGGCAGCAAACTCCATGCAAAATCCATGCAAAACCAAATTTGCACAGTATTGCTTTAATTATATTATGAAAGGCATTCCAAAGAATTCTTTGTTTTCATTTTCTTTCAACATGATTGAATTGAACACCTCCAATGTTGAACAAAGTGGTAATTTTTCTAGATCTACTACCTTGCTCCCCCAACATAACGAGATGAATCTGTACTGCCCCTCCCTAAGGCCCAAAAAAAAAAATCATTTGGTTGTCCTCGACCGCCCGCCCGTCATTTTCGGGCCGCTCGCATTTTTTTTTTTTTTTTTAAATATTTTTTTTTTTTTTAATTTAATTTTTTTTTTTTTTTTTTGGGGGGGGGGGAGCAATCTTAAATGCCAAACATACCATTTTATGCATTTGCAAGGATCAAAATGCGTCCCGTTGCCAGTTTTGTCTTTTCAGTACGCAATTAGGTATTTATTAAACTTGCCATTTTTATTTTTCTACGTCAAAATGCCGTTCATTCAAATCAGGTTTTGAGCATTCTTAAACTCATTTTAAAGCCCATCTGTACTAGTTTACAGGAGGGATTAGACCACCCTGCAAGGTCACTGGACAAGTGGTTATCTCATCTAATCAGCCCTTAGTTAAAATAAGATAAAGAGGATCATTGGGGACCAATGGTCACCGATTAGGCATTGTTTGCTACATAGAGGGCCCAAGTAGCTATAAGTAGTTCAATGGAGATTTAAAAGGTGCTGTATTTCAAAGCCCAAAATACTTTCTGTGTTGGTCTTGATATTCATTGTACATTAAACTAGTCTTTTACCATATTAAAGTGTTTTATAGACTTTGTTTGTTTAAATGCTTGACAATCCCAATGATTTTTTTTTTTATGGAAAACAAAATATTAAAAAAAAAAAAAAAAATCCGCCCGCCCGCCCCTACTCCAGAAAAGCAATCGAGGACAACCAAACAATTTTTTTTTTTTGGCCTAATGGTTCACTGCCATTCAAGTTCTGTCAAATCTAAATTACAAGTTAATGACCCCTCTACTCTAGCTGTACACCAGACTCAACCAATAAACCACAACAGTTGCTTCTCCAGATTTGACCTTGATCCAGGTCAACCAAATTCTTGCCTGTTCCCATGACAACAAAATAAGAATTTTACAAGGGGGCTGTGGACAATGGTTCAAAGTGATCAGCGCAATTTATAAGTGTTCATTCCTGATTTTAAGTTCTTAACCCATTTTGCTGTATGCTGACATCTGCATTTGTCATTATCTTTAAGAGGATATGTAATAGTGTAAATCTACAGGAACTGGGAGATATTTTGAGAATTTCATAAGGATGTGGTTATAATGCATCCATGTCTTTCACATTTATAGTTAAATATACAGTATGTTACAGAAAATACAGAGATGATATTATGAGTAGCTATCATCATAGAAGTCATGCATGTGGATTGATAAGTACGTCACACCTTAGAAGATATATTCAATCAGGCTGCTTCACATGTGATCATCATTGTTATCCCTAAAGCTGAGTAATTGATTAATTGTAATCAGTTCGCGTGAAGTCGCACTACGCCTTCCCCAAATGCGCCCTGTGGGTGATTTGGGAAGGAGCTGAAAAATTACATGAAGGGAAAACTGAACGCCTCCCCTCAAATCTGTCGGAATCTCACGACAGCGAGATTAACGACAATTATCCATCATGGTAATGAGTCAATTTCCATCCTGCTCCCATCCTCCTTCATGTCTTCCTTGCCTCATCACTCATCCATTGCCATGGTAACAACCTCATTGCCTTTAAAGGTCCAATCAGGCGATCCGATGTTGATGCTTTGTAAAGGCCAGTCGCCCTAGATAAAAGTTAATCCTTTTGAGACTGCTTCATTTTCATTAACATGAACATCTGTACTGGACGTCATCCTGTGTTTTCTCTTGCTTTTAGTCTTTAGTGGGTCAAAGAGACAATTATATTCTGGTAAACATGGATGTATTGCCCCTATTAGTATTTTTTTTATTCATGGGTCTTTTGTTCGTCCATTAAGATTGTTGTGCTCTTGTATTTGTGTTTAATGGGGCTTATAGTTTTTGTGTTTTCTTGTCTTCTCTCATTCCAATGATCATCCAGCCCCTTTCTTGCCTTTTAATACTCTTTTTCATTAAGTGTTGTACCCTGAGCATATTTTACCTCTCTTTCTTTTCTTTCCTTCTCTTTCTCCCTTTTTTCCTATTCTCTTTTTTTTCCCTATTCTCTTTTTTTTCTTCTATTCTCTGTCGACTAATTTTCTTTGGGAAGCCATTGCTTATTCCAAGCTCTGTCTCGTTCTTCTTTGTGATCACGATTTATTGAGCTACTAAACACTGCTCATAGTACAATAGCTCAGGTTGTTAAAGTGTTAATTTTAATAGGAAAGTAGAATCTTTACAGTCTACAGTAATGGAACAATGGGGAGGACGTGACATTGGAGTCATTTGATTGTTTTGAGGAAGAACACGTTTGGCTGTTTCAGTGAAAAGAAACACTTGGCAGGCGAAGGGGCCCCATGATTCTAATTAATCAGCGGATTTGAGCAGTCGCTTGTGGATGGTGTTGCCAATTTCATGGTCATTAAAAGGGTATTACGAGCTTATTTGCTGAAGAATTGATGGTTTATTGCATCATAAAAGACTGCTGTGTGTGTGTGTTCGGCAGTGTTTAGTCAGGGTTTAGTAAAGGTTTCTCCTAGATTGAGAAATGATTAGTATTGATGAGGAGGAGGAGGGGAAGGAGGAGAGTAATAGTGATGGTGATGAGGATAGTGATTAAACCATGATGTGATATAGAACCATTCTTGCTAGAGTATATGATAACATGTAAGAATTTGAAGGAAAATGAATGCAAAGGATTTCTGAGATTTCATAACATTGTTATCAGCTTGTATGATTAGATCATATACATTGTTTTGAACGAATTATTCTATAATGTTAATTGAAATTCTGTTAGTTAAATGATTGAATGATAGGTTCATTAGGTTGAGTGTTTTCCTATGAGGAAACTTCAAGTGGGAATTGTTACACATTCATTGATGACATTCACAATTAGCCAAAAATGAACATGAATACAGAGCAACAACAGACCACGAATAGCAAACCAAGGACCATAACAACATAAAAAAGGTCGAAAACTTCAAAGAGACAAGATTCTTGAGCAAAAGTGCAGGGGAGGGTTCACTAGCATGTAAGAGAGAGTCATTTATATTAATGTATTTAACTGGGGCAGTTGAGGAGCTAGGCTGGCGGTTTTCTTGCTGCTAGCGATGCTAATGTTCCCGTTACATGGGGCATTGAATGACAGCGCGGTGTGCGTACTACACTCAATCAATCCCTACCTGTAGATCTTTATTTAGCAATTTAAGGATAGTGGAGATTTCAGCCCCTCGCGCCGTAATCGTATGTCATGTGGAGGCAAGCCCACCCCCCCCCCCCCCCCTCATCGGAAGAAGACGGTAGCAAGGATATTTGCAGTGGATACACGTAAAGGTGAACAGACCTCTTGAATATGTGTTTGTGTAAAGGAGGGGCGCATGTAAGGGGGGGGGGGGTTACTGTAGTAATGTGCCATGTTCACTTGACATGCATGTACCTGTACCTTTTCTTTCTGTTTGCTGAATTTGCTCATGAGGAATGTATTGACATGATGCTACATGTAGCAAGTAAGCTAGATGCATTTCCATCATGTTTATTGAATGGGCATTGTTCCCCCTTGCTAGAAATCTGTTTTCATAGTTAATGGATTGTGACTTTGAAACTGATTCAAAATTGTAGAAAAACGTAGAAGGAAGTTAAAAGTTGCTTTCTGAATATTTCGTTAAGTCTTCTGTAAACTATCAAGACACTCAGTTTTTAAATGGCAACATTATATCAGTGTGTGAATGTTTGTGGTAGGGGAGGCATTTTGGGATTTCCTTTTGTGGTTATCTGAAAGTCATATACATTAATGTGATATGATTTAATCATGTGAGTCATGTACTTTTGGAAAATCTGTCCTATTTTCAGTTTAGTAGGGATTTTTAAAAGGAAGTTTATGAACAGAAGGAAAATAGATATCTCCTTATTGAGAATGTTATACTTGTAGGTGAGGAGTCGTGGAAGAGTTGTTTCTGATACTAGAAACAATAGAAGAGACACTCTTTGAATTATACCTCAAGCAGTGCTCATGATTATGAAATTCATGATTATGAAATTCATGACAAATGCATTCAAGCTTGTATTAAACTCAAGTGCAAGAGAAGAAAGGAAAGAAGATGATCTTAAGATAAGACACTAACATTTAAACAACAACAAATCTTCATTTTAATTTTTAAATCTAGCGGTTATTCACCCGACCAGGATCTATGTCTTGATATCCAAGAGAAAGACTTCCTGGAATACTTAGAATCCTAGCAAAATGACCAGCAAAATCAATGAAATGGTGAAACAAGAAACAACAGTAGGACTTTATTTGAGGGTCAAATTTCAAGAAAGGAATCATCCTTATGGTACAGGACTTTTATGTTGCTGCCTAAGAAATACTTCCTGGTATATACTTAATCATTTTACCCCCAAAATAGGAAATGGAGAAGGAAAGAGAAGCGGTCAGAGAGAAACATTTGTATTTTCCAAGAAAACATATGTTTTTAGCTTTGATTTTTGTACAGTTGGATGAATGATAAGGTACTAAGAAAAAATTGGAAATGCTTCTTATCCAAGACAATCATGTTATGATTTTCAAGATTTCTATCCTGAGGGTTACTAAATGTGATTTAGGTCATGTTCATGCATTCAAAGGAAATGAAAGTGTGTAATTTTGAATTGAACTAGATGAACGGACATAAGCTTTGAAAAAAATTGATGTTGAATATCATGATGATAATGATGGAGATTCCTCATCTCTTGCTAATATTGTTACACTTGCTTAACAAGGGTACTTGAGTATGCTTGCCACGGCGTGTCTTACCGGCTCCAATCACGACCGACGGACGGGACTCTATCGTGCATGCAAGATATCAAAATTGTTAGCTGTGGCTAGCAGTGCATGCATGCTCCAAGAAAAATACGAGCGAGAGACGAGAAAGGGAAAGGCGGGGAGAGAAAAAAATTGAGTCCATTGCATACCAATGTTTGCACTTTTCTGAGAGGTTACTTGATTTCTTGTGTTGGGAGGTTGCTCCGCCGTTCATTGTCGAGAGCAACCAAGAAGAATCTTATGCTAGATGTACGAGTCATATTTTATGATGTATATCTATCTACCTCCCACTGTACTTATCTTGTCCCTGCCTGCCTGTGTGGTGCGTGTGTACGGGCAGGCATGCATGTATGACAACAACGGCAGCAGGACTCTGCCACGACACGACTGATGTCTGCCAAGGGGGAAAAGTGCTCGTAACCTGGCGGGGTTGGGGGATGAGGAATTTTTCTCATTTGTATTGTCATATTATTGGTTGACATGACTAGATTGTTTATCTTTTTTTTTGTAAGTCTCTCTCCTTTCTGTCGAGAGACATATACTTCTTGCACGGTCCATGGGATGCTTCAGCAACATGCAGTCAGGGTGGGGATATAATAGTAATAGATGGGACTCTTTGTGTGAGCTAGGGCTTGGTGAGATGTAACTGGACGTATGTCAAAGAGTATCTATTCATTAATAACCCCCTCTGCTTAAATGAGATTCCTTTTTCTGTGTGCAGTATTTGGGGTTTCATTTCTGTGTCTACCTTAATTCATTTCCCGTGGTATCTTGCGCAACTTTAAGATCCATACTGAATGGTAGATTTTACATTATTGTGAACGCTTTTAGGCTCCTACCCTGTTATACTGATTTTCATTATCTTATATTTGATGAGATATATTTAGATAAATTGTGAAGACACCCACATCCTGACTATGAAAAGATTAAAAGATAAGTCTCAAATTTACAGGGAAATTGAAAAACCCTGTTCAATATTTAACACATCTAACATATGCTGATGTACAATCTTCACATCAGAAAAAAAAGGAAACTTTGTCTGTATAACATCAACCAGGAAAGGTTGTATACCTTTTGCATTTGTCATTTTAGATCCTCAATACTTGTTTAATCATCCCTACAGAGACAGATGTGAATAGTTTTGAATACTATATTAGGCCTATCTTCTCTTTTGTATGTTATTATGAGGAGCGCGAGATGGTATAAAGGTTTGGGAACTACATGTACGGGAAGCTATGCCCATAATTTCTCAAGTCTCAAATGTTTTTGATGTTATGTAGTACTTTTTCTATATACATCTATCTCTCTCTTGTTCTCTTTCTCTTGTGTCTTTAGTCCTTCTCTTCCTCTTTCTCTTTTTATGCCTCCGCCACCGAAGGTGGTGCCGGAGGCATCATGTTTTCGGGTTGTCCGTCCGTACGTCCGTCCGTCCGTACGTCCGTACGTCCGTCCGTCCGTACGTCCGTACGTCCGTCCGTCCGTCCCGTTTGACCGTTATCACAATATCTCAAGAACCATTTAAGATTTAAACTTAAGACTCGTGAATAGTATTTATCACCATAGGAAGACGATCTGATTAGATTTTGGAGTACGTAGGTCAAAGGTCACAGGTCACAGAGGTCAACTTATGAAATTCCTTGTATTGAGTTTGTTAGCGCGATATCTCAAGAACCATTTGAGATTTAAACTTCAAACTTAAGGATAGTATGTATCACCATAGGAAGACGATCTGATTAGATTTTGGAGCACGTAGGTCAAAGGTCACAGGTCACAGAGGTCAACTTATGAAATTCCTTGTATTGAGTTTGTTAGCGCGATATCTCAAGAACCATTTGAGATTTAAACTTCAAACTTAAGGATAGTATGTATCACCATAGGAAGACGATCTGATTAGATTTTGGAGCACGTATGTCAAAGGTCAAGGGTCACAGAGGTCAACTTATGAAATTCCATACATTGAGATTGTTATCATGATATCTCAAGAACCACTGGAGATTTAAACTTCAAACTTAGTGATAGTGTGTATCACTATAGGAAAACAATCTGATTACATTTTGGAGCACGTAGGTCAAAGGTCAAGGGTCATAGAGGTCAACTTATGAAATTCCATACATTGAGATTGTTATCATGATATCTCAAGAACCACTGGAGATGTAAAAACTTCAAACTTAAGGATAGTATGTATCACCATAGGAAGACGATCTGATTAGATTTTGGAGCACGTAGGTCAAAGGTCAAGGGTCACAGAGGTCAACTTATGAAATTCCATACATTGAGATTGTTATCATAATATCTCAAGAACCACTGGAGATTTAAACTTCAAACTTAATGATAGTGTGTATCACCATAGGAAGACAATCTGATTAGATTTTGGAGCACGTAGGTCAAAGGTCAAAGGCCACAGCGCACATTATGAATGCAAAAACAGCTTGTGATCGCGTTATCTCAAGAACCGATTGATGGATTCATGCCAAAATTAGGTCATGTTTGTTACTTGCAGAGCCAATGAACTGAGTAGATTCTTGGTTCATAAGATCAAAGGTCATGGGCCCATTATGTATGCAAAAATAGCTTGTGAACGCATTCTCATTAGAACTGACAGATGGATTACTATTTAACTCAGAACATCTTGCAGAGCCAATGAACTGAGTAGATTTTATGGTCATGAGGTCAAAGATCAAAGGGTCATATATGTATATGAGAAATTGCTTGTAATCACAATATTCTGAGAACCTGTCAATGGATTACCATTGAACGTGAATTCAATTTTTTTTTTCTGTTTTGGTTTGTAAAATTGCTCTATAACGGAGGCATCATTTTCGACTGCGCGCAGTCGAATTCCATCTAGTTTCTATTTATTTTAATCCCTGCACTCTCTCTTTGCTCCAACTTTCCATTTCCCTCTCTTGCAAGTAGCAACACACTCTATTTTTTCCCTCTCGTCTCTCTGTGTATATGCTCTCTCTTGCTCCTTTTCCCCTTCTCCACCTTCCTGTTTTCTCTTCTCGATCTTTCTCTCGCTGCATGTTACCCTTTGCCAACTCACAGCACGCTAGGCAGTTTTTAAAGTCTATTTTGGTAAAAACAGATCAATACTATGTTTGCCATGGGGATCGTTACATTTGAAGGAGGGGCAGCGTAAAAAACACATGTGGAAACACCATGGCAAAAAGCATACATTCCCATCTCATGTAACTTCGACAGTAAAGCATAGCAGCCCAGTAAAGCGAGGAAACACCTCTTTAGAAATACATGCTAAATGTTTGCAGGTATATTTCTGCAAGATTTTTAAATATTATTTATGTGTTATAATACTTAGTAAGTTAATATTCAAGAAGATGACTATAATGTGAACAGAACTTTTTCACCTGTTGGATATGATATGATTTTGGTATAGACACATTGGCCATGTAGACAATCTAGTGTAAACAAGGCTCTTTTGGATATTTTATGATTTTGCTGTAACACATATTTTCCGTAGACTCCATCTGAGTATCTGTCTTGGGCTTAGTGTTCAAAGGGTTAATATGAACAGGGTCTTCTAGTTCTAGGGCAGAAGGGGGCAACGACCCCCAGAATATGTTTACGACAATTAAACACTGGTAGAGTAAATGACCATGACTGACTCCAGGCTTGATTGATTACTCTGCTAGCAACCATTTTTTTCCCCCTTGCTTATTTCCCATTTTTTGTTTCTGGTAGAGCCACACCATACATAGTTCAAGGCGACAGGTCTCGAGAGATATGTCAACACCTCAAGAGCCAACAAAAATGTCTTTGTTTGGGACTGGGGGTAAGGGAGAGAGAGAGAGAGAGATCAACTGGGAAATATTATACTTCGTATTAATAGTGTTTTTAAGAGAGGAGAGCAGATTAATAGGAATATGCTATTTTAGGGTTAAATGCAGATTCAAAAGGATTATTATCATTTAAATAATTTGGTCATAGATTTATGGTTTTGACAGGAGAAAAAATAACTTCCATAACTTAACATAAATATTGTCTTCTTAACATAATCTGAAAAATGTATGAATGCTTTAGCTATATTCAAATAACTAGACTGGTGCTCCGTACCTTGGTTATTCTTCTTTTACAGTTTTAGTTTTAGATTTGGATGACTTTGACATATGAAGGTGCTAAACAATGACAAAATTGTCTAGACCCCATTCCCCCCTCTCTTTACATGTATACACAGGCAATAAAGAAACAACATATTAGGAAATGTGATATGAATAAATTAGCTTTTAGGTAAACATTAACAGAATTATCGGGTTCATGATAAGTCCATTGAATATCGATTCCGTAATTGAAGTCACATGTCATTTCAGTCAGATTTTTCAAGTTATGGTATTAACAATCAAATTTTTCTTTATGGTTCAATTATAAGTTAATAATTAGTCTTGAGAATCAAAAGAAGGGCGGTGATTCTATTTCCTGCCACAGTATTACCATCCTCTACCAATACCATCATTACTTTCTTCTGACTCATCTACACCCTGTTGCTGTTCCTCTGTAGTCTTGGGCTTGATGATGAAACCACACATCATCCATAGCCACAAGTCTTACGCTGGTCAGGTGAAGCCTGAGGACTGCATGTCTGTCTGTTGTCACTGGTTTCTCATAAACAGTTCAGAAGCTGTGCTGATGTCAGCCACAGGGGGCAGCAGGCCAGGGTCAGAGTTTGCCTTGTTGTTGTTTTTCTTGGAGGGTGCGAGATGTGATTTTTTCTCCCAGAGATGTGATATTTTTCCCAAAACAGGGAGGGTGTGCATGGCCTGAAGGTATGACACTGGCTGGATGGCTGGCTGGATGGGTGACCTGATAAAAGGGCAAAGACTAGAAGCCCTCTACTGTCCTGCATGTGTAGAGGGGGAGGGGCACTACTACTAGGCCAGGAGGGGACCCTCATTTGACCTTTCACATCCTTACAGAGACTAAATAGATTCAAATCATCATTAAATTCATCTGTACATTAGGCCTGACGATATGTTAAGCATCTCATTTCTTGCAGATCTCCAAACATGAAGATGAGATAGTTACTTGACAAATAAGTGGGAGCAGATTATATTTGATATTAACAAACACGACATGATCATTTGAGTTTAACCTGTACCTCACCTTTGAGGTTCAAATACAAGGCATGTTGATTATGTGCTCATTAATGAAAGGGAGAAACAGTCATAATAATTATTGGTATTGATGAGGGAGTACATAACAGTCATATTTGAGATGTGGATATAATGGGATTGGAGGAATTTCTTGTTTTAGAATCGTGAGGAAATATGTCATACAATTGCATGGGTTTTGGTATTTAGGTAAATGTGGGTTCATCTGAGAAGTCATGTAGCTATTGAACTATCATAGGATGTAATTTGTTCAAATGTTTAAATCTTGGGTCTCACTTCAGGGAGTAATGTGAAAGCACCAGTTGCTTTAGAATGTAAATGTATCTTAACATTTTTAAGTTTAAAGGAATCTACCCTGTGCATGTCAAATCCTCGCACCCTCAACAATGTGCGGATTAGCTCCTAATTGTTCCACATTACCTCACAATTATCCAATCACAACCCCCATGTCATCATCTGTTGACTGGACAATCCCAGAGAAAGGAAGACAAAAACGGTGGCCAGGCCAAACGTGAACAGTCTCTCCTCTCAAGATTACAATCAACAGATTGCCGAGACTTCCAGTCACAAATTGCTGCCGAATTTCTTCCTCTTCCCCCAGTCTCAACCAATCTCCTACGGTCGTCCGTGATCGGCGTGGCACTGACGTCAATTTCGTCTCGCGTGACTCACTTGACATACTTGCGTTGTCTTCGGAGAAGCATGGACGGAGAGATAGAGAGAGAGAAAGAGGGGCGATGGCAGCTCTGGCATGGATGTTGCTTATTGTTTTGTTAACGCCTTAAACCAATGTCAACATCACAATGCTCTGTAGTTCTCCCATCCACAGTCATCTTCTTATTTGATGATTCCTTTGCCTGAAGACTGACATTCCAATCATATTTCAATTTTAATTCAGCGTGAGATGAACTTATACTTCTTTTTTTTTCACCATTAAATCTCCATATTTTGTGTTGTCCTTCAGAAAAAATGCAACTAGCAATACTATTCTTCTGACAGTTTGAATTATCTTCTTATCAAGTGCATTTATATTAATTATGCAAGTTCTTTACAATGTATGACTACAACCAGGACTTTTGTAAACAGGTCCATGGGGGCGCAACAGGGGTGGAGCCTGTGAAGAAATTGAAGAACACAAAATGTCTTTACAGCCAGGTACAATCTAATAGAACATGTTAAGACACACAGTGCGTGAACATACATCTTTCTTACTCCCATCTAATTACGTACGATTCTCTAAAAAGTGCAAAGCAGGAAGCTGAGTGACATTGTCATAGAGTTAAACGTAAGAAGAAGTAAAATCAATGTGGCGTACAGCTGGGATGTCACCATGCCTAGTGGTGTGACGTAGGAGAAGGGAGAGGGAAGATGATCTCTCAGATTTTGTCAGATTTTATCCCCCTTTTTCGACGGGTAGTAAATTTTGGAAAAGGTAGATTTCACCAGATGGTAACATGGATTTCTCAGTTTAGGAGGTATGTATTTCAGATGACAAAAGTCAGGAGGAAAATGCTAAGAAAATATACGTAGAAGTTGCAGAACAAGATGAGAGAATGTGAATAAGAAAATGAAGAAATAATGCAAGGTTGATAAAGAGGGAGAGAGAGTGAAGGGGGGGGGGGGGAGAAGGTGATGTATCTATGGAAGAGTTAGAAAAGATTATTCAAGTAAGAGGGCCATCATAGTATAAAGGTATGTATGTGTCAGACAAAGACGATAATTTGGAAGGGAATACAAAATAAATCGTCAGCCAAGATTTAGACAGGCATTATACGTAGCTCTGTTTTTTTAAGGATATGATTTAATGCCCCTCTGGCTCTCATTCGTAGCATGTAAACTGTGATTTTATAAAAGGAAGATAAAAGAAAAACAGTTTTAGAATTGCAGCAGCATAAAGTTCAGGCTTTATTATCATCCATAAGTGGTACAATGGGAAGAGAACTTACATTGAACTTGAGAGAAATTATAGCAATTTTCTCTACTAAAGCTTTATTTACAATTTTAGAGGAGACGTTAAGGAAGAAGACGACACATGTTTGTTTGAGGAAGAAAAAAGGGTTCTATGGGCAATGGGCTTTAGTGAAGATCTACTGAAGAAATGTAGACAAATTTGAAGTGATACGCTTTGTGAGATAGCATAAAGAGCAAATCCAGGCAAAGTGTCTCCTATCAATACAGATCACATTTTGACCCGACTTTATAGCTTTTCACTCTGCTACCTATTTAGGTCTTATGTCGGCCTTAAAAGCCCTGCTAATGCGGCAAGGCAGCACAAATTTGATCCTCGTTCTAACATCGGGGTAAAAGGGAGTCGTCTTTCGCGGGTCTCCGAGATAGACAGACAGACAGAAAGAAGAGCGGCGGTAGAGAGGGAGGGGTGGGTCGGAAAATGGTTCCAACCTGGTCGGAATCCAGGCTCAATCCTCAAAGTTGGGGAGCCAAATCCAACTGCTGACATAATGGATCTCAAAATGAGATCCCCGGTAACACCTAAGGCTTTGGCAGCCAGCGAAAGGAGAGCCGAGAGATGTGTGTCAGTATCGGTTGAGAGGCCGCGCGAGTGATGGGCGCTATTGTATACGAGATGCACCAAGAATGAAGAACATAGTATTTAGCTTCAGGTTATTTTTTAATATGACTTTCTTTTAGTTTTGTAATACAGAGACTATTTGATATGCTATTGCTATTACTCAAAAGTAAAGTTTTAAGACTTGCATGTAAATCTTAAGATATATATGTATTGATGATACCTGTTTGCGCAAAATAATAATTGTTCTCTTCCCCCCCCCCCCCCCCCTTTTAGGGCAAAAACTCATGGTGTCTTTATCCTCTTCCTGAATCGGCTTTTATGGAGATCCCCTCCCCCCCCCCACCAAATTTTGAGGTGCTCTAAGGAAGTATAGTTATAGTTGAATTTTTCCTCTTCTGACTATTAAAAAAGATAAAAGTAATTTATATATATCACCTATTTTTCTGGATATAGACAACGAGCAAGGCATCTATACTAAAATTCTTGATGTAAAGATAACATAGAACCCCCCTCCTCTCTCCCTGTCTAAAGGGGGAAATCCCATTCCCATACCCATCAGTCACAAACACATGCATGCATGAAACTAACGTATGTATCAAACAACATAGGATTGACTCATGCCCTCTTGTGATCATCTCATAGGGAATCTCAAGCAGATTTTCTCTTTCTTCACGGCTCTCTTCCTTCCAAGCTTTCCTGTTGTTTTAATAGAGTTTGAGCTTTTCGGGAAGCTACAAGTCAGGGAGAGAGTATGTGTTTGGGTATCATAGGGGCAACTTGAACTTTTTATGAACTTTTGATCAGTCCTATAAAGTTCTTTTTTTTATCCCCTTATTTCTATTTATAGTGGCTAGTCGTAGCTTCTATGAGTGCTGAGGTATATGTCGTTTTATAGAGTCATTTGTACAAACAGAAATTTTGGGGTGATCTTGTCATGGCATTTGTAGTGGAGGATAATGTGTATAGCTAGATAACAATTATTTCTCTGTGTACCAAATTAACAATTGAAGAATACATTTCTCCAACTCACCCAAATACTTATTAAAAACCTCTCTTTACAAAAATGTAGGCAATTAACCGATAATATGCATTGTGTGGTTTTCATGCAGAAACATTAAAGGAATTTAGAGTTTCACTTTTGGAATTATAGTCTTGGAAAATTGTCAGACATTGTTGAATATGAACATACAAAGATACAGAAATATTACACAAAAAGACAAGTTAATTTAATTAGGCTCTTTAAAAAAATCTTGAATATGTACCAACCTGTATATATTATCAATGTAGGTCCCGTTTGTCATCATCGATAGAGAAATTAAAGATGTTTTTTGCTTTCTTCTTTACCATCCTTACAGGTGTATGGGACGAGAAGAGGTTAGAGACGAGGAAACCGCTAGAACGCAAGAACAAGAAGAAGCAGAAAGAACAGCTCCTGGTCACCCAGCAGCCGACCCCTCCTCAACCCTCAGCCTCCTCAGTGTCCACGTCATCATCGTCGACATCGTCGTCGCCCTCGTGTAGCATCGTCATGCCCATCAGCTTCTCCCCTAAGCTCAATAAGGACCAGGAGGACCTGATCACAGCGCTGGAAAGGGCCAAGACGGACTCAGGGGCTACAAATAGCAATGCTAAGGTAACTAGTCCAGGTCCTAATGTATATCCCTCATAAGTCCTGGTCCTACATGCACGTCCCCTGGCAAGTCTAGGTCTGATATACTTCAGGGCCCCGTCTTACAAAGAGTTGAAATTAATCTCGACTCATTTGCGATTGATTGGAGGACTTGCGATTGATTTGGATCAATTTTATCTCTTTGTAAGACGGGACCCTGGACTTATATTTCTTGTACATAGCAATGCTGTGAAACTAGTTCAGGACATCTGTGTCTCCTGTAATGCACAAATTCCAATTTGGTGGGATAAATACCCCAAACAGCAATGCTTTACAAATTGAAAGCCTTCATAGCCTTCATACCTTTTTTTCTGTGCAACATTTTTTACAATAGAGAGGACAGCAATTGTTTGCTATCCTGTTAAGTTTGTCTCCCGCTGTTTAGTGGGGAAATTGGAGCAAGATGGGGGTTGTTGCTCAGCGCCCATTATCTATGTGAAGATCTTAATGGTTCTCAGACATTCCCCGATGATTTTCTCTTTCATTTTGGATGGATACATGGGATGATGATGACATGTTACATACAATTACATGGAGCTCCAGCTGTGTCTATGCCACAACACTGAAGTACCTCTGGATCGAAGCCAGGATGTATAGATCTCTCTGTCAGTCTCCCTTTCTTTCTGTATCATTTTCATGTCTATCCGTTTATCTCTCTTTCTCTCTTTCTCTCTTGTTCTCTCTCTCTCTCTCTCTCTCTCTCTCTCTCTCTTTTCAAAATGAGGGGTACTTTGCGGGAGAATCAGAACCATGAGGCTCCTAGCAACAGCAAAAATAGGATTGCTTGATATTAAAGGAGCCTACTTCAGCATGCTTGGGTGTTTTAGAACCTACATGTTCATTGTGCTCATGTTAAATGGGATGGTTACTGTGATATCATCTCTTTGTTTTCTGCACAAGAGGCATTCCTTGAGAAATGAAATGTTAATGGAGGTGCAACATTATCATAATTATTTGATTATTCAATTGTCTAAACTGCTAGCGAAGATGTATGTGCAGCATATAACCATTGACTCCATACCCACGGGGCTGTGAAATTGACCTATAAAAATGTGTAGCTGCAAGGTATAGCACAATATGAAAAAGATGGGAGATAGAAATTTGGAGCGAAATGCCTGGGAGGACCAACTCTAATGTACCAACTGGGTCAGAAGACATTCTCCACCAGCGCTCTACTACTACCGGTATTTTTATTTTGAATGCCATCGCAGAGAGGTTGGTTGTGATGTCTATCTAATTGTCTGATGCTAAATGGCACAAGGTTAGGAATAGGTGTGTATAAACACGCTGAAAATCAGACATGCTTTCCCATCTCTCTCTCTCTTTCTCTCTCTCCCCTTGTATGTCTCTTTCTCTTTAGCTCTCTCCCTCTATCCTGCCTATTTTGCCGTCTCCCAAACCTGTTTTTATGCCGCCGCCGATCGAGCATGGTCGTATCTAGATCAACGCTAATGATATCTTTCACCATCCACTGGTCAGCATTACTCAAGCACAATTACCCGCATGTATCGCCCGCTCACTGAGCAGTCAGCTGCCCATACGCAATGATAACACAAACCAGTCAAGGCCCTCTCGGAATGATCAACACCGTTCCCAGGCGATTGCCTCTAATGGCAAATTAAACGCCGTCGCATCCTTGCTAAAAAATCACCCAGAAAAATAGCCGTGTCTGACGCGATTGTTTGCTGCTGTTGATGGCAATCGAGTGACAATCAAACAGAGAATGTGATAATGAGCTAGCGTTCATTCCGGGGGAGTCTGTAGGTGAGGGTTGAATTCAGATGTCTGATGGCAGTTTTACCTGCTTGAATGTTAGATGATAAACCGAGTTCATTTCGTAATCACTCATGTGATTTCGGGCGTGAAGATTGGATGGGAAAGATGGGTATGGAATGATTTGGTGAAAGAGTCGGACCTAATCATGCGCCCAGCTCATCAGTACATGTAGATATGATTGTAATATCAATGTCACTTTTCACCTGGAGGTGACCTCCAATCATGGATGTGGTTATTGAAGTTAGTTTCAGGGATTTAAGAATGTCAGAGTTTTAAAAATACAGTTTATGTAGTTGTCAATGGTTGTAAAATCATTACACAGCCTACACATATTTGTTATGATCACCCTTTCTCCTCTTTCATCGTATTGCCCCTTGTTATTCATCTTCAACTTGAAATTGTACCATTATCATTACTTTGTTGGTCAAGTGATAAATCCTCAGTTGGTATTTGTTTAATGATGGCAAGTGTTGTCTGTTTGAATCTATCAGAGCCCATGTATGGCTCTCAATATTCTCCACTTCCATCTTCTTGCCCTGTGACAACTTAATTTCTTTCCACCCATGACCCTTCCAGTGAACACCTTTTCCTTTAGGGCGTCTGTAACTATAACCAATAAGTTACCAGATGGTATACCTGCATATGCCAACCCGCCTTCAGATTAATAGCATTGCATGGTTCCAACACCTTGTGCATAAATGTTACCGGGTAGTCATTCTTTCCACCGGAACCTCCTTCTCTCCCATTTATCTCCTTTTCTTTCCATATTCTCTGTTCATGTCTTTAATATTCCACTCTCTTTCTTTCTCTATCCCTATCCCTGCATATATGGTTGACTTAGGGTTGGTGCGGTTTGTGTGCTGGGTTTGTATGCTGTCATCACCTCTCTCTAATAGCCCAATCCAGAAATATTTGGTTTGGATATTTGTTTGGTCTGACCCTATGATTGTACCCAGCAACAAATTCTCTCTCTTAGCCAGTCTTCCAGATGTCTTGCACTTTATCCCATGGATTCTCTTCTTACTCTCTACTCTTCTTCTTCTTCTTCTTCTTCTCTCTTTTTCTTTCTCTCTCTCACTCTCTTTTGAGGGAGGGGGGGGGGGCTTTCTTCACTGTGGCATCACATAATATATGGAACAAAAATAGGAGATATGAATACACAATTTATTTAATTCCTCATAAAATGTTTTGTTTAACTTTAATTTACTTCAAATTGTACTCCTATCGATAAGTCTTTTGAAATATATTACAAAATGTAATTTAATTTTCACCCATAACCGCAGAAATGGCAAAATAAATTATTCTACCGGTAATCAATTTTGTTAATGTATCAAGTCTTGCATATCCCTGTCTTTCTTTAATAACAAAGAGGTAAAAAGAAATTACCCATATGTATTTCCCCTTTGGTAATATTTTTATAAGAAAAGGAAAATTACGAAAATGATTAGTACCTAGGCATTATTGATGTCTGTTCTTCACTCTCTTATTTTCTATATTACATTATATTACATCCTGCATTCCTCTGTTTGAAGCTAGAAGGATGTTAATTCATATACAATGTACTTTAATAACAGAGAGACAAACACCCTTATGGTTCTGAACGGAAGTATATTTTTTCTTTCTTTCTGCTGGTTCAGCGAGCTCTCAGCTTCTGGGTTATTAGAGCAAATTCATTCTGTTGAAATAATTCTCATTAAACACCTACCAGTGTTAATATTTACCTCATCATTCATTCAGAGAACAAACGCAGCAGAAGCTGAGGGCAAATTGGCAAACTATCGATTGTGCCTGTAGCCATCATAGGGAGAGCTAGGGTACAAACTACAAAGCGTATGCAGACCCATGGTGTGTCAATGGGTAGCAAGTGTTCATGTTCCCATTCATAAGCAAGAACAGAAGACAGCAGTTGTTCGGTTACAGAATGAATAGTATGAACCCTATTATGTCCACTTCAAATGTATCATATAGATGTTTTAATTGCTGTAAATTTACCAGCATTGCACAAAAAGTTAACTGCAGGGTGTTTAAAATTCAATTTTGTTTCCTGGTTATGTCTTTTTTTTCCTGGTCATGTCTTTTTTTTCCTGGTCATGTCTTTTTTTTCCTGGTCATGTCTTTTTCTCCTGGTCATGTCTTTTTTTTGTGTGTGCACAAGTCCCTTGTAGAGAAACAATCCAGGAAATAATGCTAATATATCAACCCCCCCCCCCCCCCCACTCTCTCTCTCTCTCTCTCTCTCTCTCTCTCTCTCTTTCTCGCTGCATCTTATGCCTTTTTCTTTATTATCTCATCATTTCTTTTCTTTTCTTTTATCTTATCTCTTCTTTCCTATATCCCTCCCTCTCTCTCTCTCTTTATCAGCATCATTCGTTCTGCCTTTATATCTCCCTCTCCATCTCTCTAAATCTCTCTCTGTCTCATTCCATTTGCATTGGCATGATCTGACTTTTGCGCTTAAACATGCATTTTTATGAATCTCTACCGGCATATGAAGATCACTGCACTTTTTGAGACGATGTCTGTCCATCCATCTGTCTCTGATGCTGATAGCCCGGCCACACTAGCAGAAAATGGTGATGGGATCAAGTACATGGACATGCCTTCTTGTGAGAGCCAGAAGGGCGTTAACTCTATGGTGGAGCATGTGTGACAGGGTCCTTCTGATCCTCACACGGTGTAGGCCTATCCCCTGCAATCATGCACGCTTGGGATGAAGATTCATGTAGAAGGTTTTGTGGATTGCACAATGTGCATTATTTTCAGTTAGGATTGTGAAAGCATCTAATGACGCGGGCATGTTTGTTTGGCCGTAAATTAAACTGCCCGCAAGGACCAACTAATTCCAAAAGGTCACTGAGATGGACGGGACCAGAATTTTTGCACCTCAAGAAGCGGATTTCATCGTGATCAATGTGACAGTGAAATCACTGTCACGCAACAGTTCATGAAACACCACTACACTGTATCATTGTATACTTTGTATTTTCTTTCTTTTCTCCTGACTGCGGTGGCAGATATTTTTCCTCTTCTGTTGTTGAAAGCCTAGAAATTCAATTTGAATCATCTTCTGTTATATATTAGATTAGATTAGATATCAACAAATTGTCCATACTCCTAAGGAAATAATAAGAGCATACAGGACAAAATTTGAAGGAAAAGATTTGCATTGATCAGTATATCTGCTACCCCTTGGGATATCTCGAGGCTTGACTCTGTGTGTTTGGAAACAAAGAAAAATGAAGTTGTTGAGAAAAGGTGTTTGATGCAGCTATGTTTCAAAGTGCTTGTGGATTGGATACAAGAAACAGGCAAAGTACTCTTGTCAAAGTGTTGTTGTGCTGCCGTACACTCCAGAATTAGGCCAAGCGCTGTATTGGGTTGTACAAGGTGATAGGAACATTCTGTCAACAGAACCTGGAAAGGAGAGAAAATGATGGATGCGTTGGCCTAGTTTTCATCAAAATTGTGTCTGAAGTCAAGTAACCATACCCCAAATAGGACTGATTACTGCCTGTCTTTTAGTCGTCCCTTGTGCTTCGATGCAAGGGAATCCTCCTCCCTCATTCCGCAGCCAACCAGAGGCCTGAGAAATAGGTTACAGCGAAGAAATATGTAATCAAAGCTTGCCGCTACCTGCAAGGGCTTCGTCAGACGTGCTCCCCTTCTCCCCTCTCCCCTCTTCTTAAGACGCATGCATTATTCATGAGCTATCCGGAGATGCGTAATTTTAGGGAAAGTTATCCGCGGACGATGCGTTTCTGTGGTCAGGTGACACCACCGAGCACACCTTTGCCGATGGAGCGATGGAGAGTAGCACGTGATGCAGAGGGAATCTATGATGGTGATCACGCTCGGCAGGCCTCCGTGATACATCTCCAAGGGACATATCGGACAAGCCCCAGCGCCCATATGGTCCCGTGGCGCTTCTAGAATAACATCGCCCTCTTCTGCTTGGAATACGTAATGGGAAACATTCGTGCAACAGATGCTGGGAGCTCTGTTTGTGCATCAATTAAAATCTTCTCAGAACATAGCGCCCTGTCACCTTAGACAATGTATTCAGACGACTTAGCTGAAGGGTTATGTGTGCCTGCACCATTGCTCCATTTTCCAATTCTCATCTTTCGTCTGCGATTCGCTTGCCCGAATTTTCAGCCGACTCGTCCTCAAAATAACATTTACGGAAGTAGAGCAGACTAGAGGAATCGTCGGCAACTTAACCCAGTTTCGCGGAGTGGCGTATTGATTACACCCGGATTGCGTGGCGCGCAGACGCTTCTCGTTTTGCAGCAGATATACATGAAACATGAGGACATAAATCGCAGGACCCGCTGCAAGCAAGGCGTATTAGTGTCAAGTGCTGAAATGAATATTCAATTGCAGACGGCGATTGATCAGAACCTGAGCGATTAGTGAAGAAATGTTGCCTGTTAAATAGAGCAGAGTGTAACAAGTGGGGTTTCCATACATTATAATTGGGCTCCTGAGATATCTTCACCAGGGACCTATAGCATTGCACATGGCTTGAATTTTTCTTCAACCGGAAAGAAGAAAGTGTGAGAACTTTTTGGTGTACATGTCATCTCTTGAAATTAATGATTTAAAAGTAAGAATGATGCGTGTTGCATGTATTCAGAAGTTGTTATCAGGGTGTAGTTTTTCTCCATGCATTTTCCTTGTTCTTTTAACAATCTTTAAAAGGATTCAGTTATCTTCCATAGTATCTTTCTAGAGAATTTCTATAAGATGTCATGCATTTTTTTTATACTCCATGCCCCCAGCAGTTCTC
This sequence comes from Strongylocentrotus droebachiensis, assembly GCA_035222895.1. Lineage (NCBI taxonomy): Eukaryota > Metazoa > Echinodermata > Echinoidea > Camarodonta > Strongylocentrotidae > Strongylocentrotus > Strongylocentrotus droebachiensis. The sequence continues at coordinate 143,265 of JAVYIG010002156.1, forward strand.
TTTCTGCAATGTATTACCGGTATTGTTTTCTCATGGTAAGACTAAAAGTTAACATGCATTTGTAATGACACACTGAACACTTTCGATCAACTTGTTATTAATCCCTCTCTCCCTTTTCTTTTTTCTTGTTATTATCTTCATACAGCCAAATGGGAAAATTGATGAAATCTTGAGGAAGATGCAAGCATTCCAGGACAAGACAGAAGCAATGTTTGCCAATATGAACTGCAATGGTGCCAATCCTTTCAGTCTTTATCCCAGCTCCCCCTTCGCGCCCAAGGACATGATGATGGCACCCCACCCTGGTGGCATGATGGCCAGCGACCCTCGCATGATCAAAATGGACTCTGCACTGGACAAAGCAGACAATGACAAGCTCCACCAAAGATATCCGCAGGACAAGCCCCAACACATTTGTTTAAAGGAGGAACCCCTGGACCACTCGCCGAGCCTCACCTCAACGTCTTGTCAGGTGGACAATCAAAGGATATCGGACAAGATCAAGAAGGAACCGGGCTTGAACGAAAAAGATAAAATGGCCATGCTCCCTTCCCAACCCACTATGCAGCAGATGATCATCTACAACATGACGTTAATGGGTGTTGTCATCCGGCAAACTGTTGCCTTCACCAAGGCCATTCCAGCCTTCCGCAGGCTGCCCTACGATGAGCAGGCAGTGCTCATCAAGAACGCTATCCTTGAAGTCCTCATGTTGAGGTGTGCCGAGAACTACGTTCCGGAGCGCAATGTCATCGTGGACGACATCACAGGCAGCGAATGGTCCTTCGAGTCCATGTTGTCATCAGGGTTTCTGACTGCGACAGAACCAACGCTCAAGTTTATCCAGGCAGTCAATGGTATGATGCTGACCAAACAAGAGTATGCATTACTGCAAGCAATCACAATCATTTCACCAGGTAAGTCTCAGAGTGTTCTTTGGCAGGGAGTTGCATATTAGTCAGTTAGATAGTGGTAGATTAAAAAATTCAGAATTAGGAGCCAAGGAAATACATTTCCACTTATTTATATTTCATCCCGCTGTAAAGATGAGCGGAATATTCATTTGTCAAAAGATCATTTGAGGCAGCAAGAAACTTTTTGCTCTAATCGCAATTGTAATGTTTTAAATGAGAGCTCAATGATGTCTCAAAGTAATTACGTTGTCTTAAAATGCTTTTAGTACATCTGCTTTAAAAAAAATATATCTATTTATTGGTTATTGACTTGTGCTGATATACTTTAAAAAAACTTTTATCTCCACTTAATATAAAATCATAAAGATTATAATGTACAATGTTAAAGGATGTAGATGGAGTTTGCTGATTGATTGCCTCGATGTGTATGAATAGCTAGTGTTTAGCAGTACCATGTGTGATGTGATTTCTATGTTGATATGTTCTTCATGCTCTGTCCCTTAGATCGGCCGGAGATTGTGAGTCGAGAAGACGTGGAGCAGATCCAGAGGCCGATGGTAGAGACACTCCAGACCCTGACCAAAATCAACCATCCCGAAGACAAGGTCTTCTTCGCCAAGCTCATCATGAAGCTGACCGATGTACGAGACCTGGTCACGCATCACGTCGACGACCTCATGTCCATGAAGCTTCCCGATTCCCAGTTTGAGAGCCTCTTCCCCCTCATCTCAGAGATCTTCAACGTTTAACGTTTGGCCCCTTTCTTGAGGGAGATGGACTCGAAATAGATGTTTGGCCTCCGTGCGTTAGGAAGCGGTCGGTAGAGTCAGAAAGAGAGATCCTGGAACCGTTGATAGGTCAATCCCAACAATAATTGTCAATTAACATTACAAAGGATGATTTGACTTTGACATTTTGATGGTAGAGACTGACTTGCCTAGAGGATGGGCCATCGACCTATTGGGAGATGGTAGGACGAGGCCAAACAAACAGACAAGAGGCTGATTTTATCAAAGAATAACACATGGAAGTTGAACCCTAAGATGATCTGTGGTTGCTGCTTAAGCACCAATACACCCTATGTAATGGATCATCCCATGTACTAACTATGCCAAGTCAATGACATATTTCCTAAGTGGCCAAAGAGAGATCCGATATGATCTGTAATAACCGAAGTATTAAAGACGATTTCCTACAACTTGAATGAGAATCAACTACATTTTCATAAGTTTGTTTTGTTGATTTGCAAGTTTGGACAAGTCTGGAGTAATGGATTTCCAAATGCTTTCAACATGCATATATAAGATAGCTTGAGGGATATCACCAGCATGATAATGACCGTGTGTCCAACCATTCTGTGAGTCCGGGTAACTTCATCAGACTCGATTCCTGAGGGTTCTGCAGAAGCCGGAGATGCAGGAAGTGGACAAGAACTTGACTTCTGCCATCCAACAGAGACACAAGGCAGGCAGTCGCTCCCTGTGCTAAGGACCGAGTCGGGGATCTCCCTCCACAAGAATCGTTTGTTCTTCATTTCTTAGTCATTCCACAGAATTAAAGGAGATATCAGCAAGAGATTTCCTTCATTCACCTGATTGTGGTGTTGGGAGTGAACCGTATTAAAGCATGGTATCCCCAATGTGTTGATGTCTGTTCGTTCATGTCAATTCAGTTCTGCTCTGTCACAATCTGAGTTGGGGGGGGGGGGGGTATTAATACACTGATCTAGTATAGATACAGATCTCTAGCATGCTTGGGAAAGAATGAATGAGTGCATACATCTTGGGTCATATGACATAACCCGTGTGAAGATTTTGAAGTACCGTAATGCTTGTTATAATTCTTCTATTTTATATGATCAAGCCAAATAGGCCTAATCAACGACTCAATAATTCACAACTTGTATTTATATATGTGCCAATAATGATTTTTAAAGATTTTTAAGTTCAAATAAATATAATTTATAAAATGTTAATATCATGAATCACAGTATTTATGTGTTTTAATTCATTGTACATCTGAGAATGAAATCAATTAGTAGATTTAACTTATTTCTCAATAAAGAGGCAAATAATATGATCAGGGATATACAATTTAACTTATCACATCAATATCCTTTGGTAGATTTCGTATTTTGGCACATTAATTACAACTTTCTGCCTACCATCACAAATTATTTTAAAAAGACGAAATTGTGGTATGCCATGAATGTTGCGGAAATCCTCTTGCAAAAAGGGTATTGTGTCGGTTAATCCAAATTTATATTCAAGACATGCATTTGTTGTAGTAAGTGTTTGGATCAGTATTATTGGATTGATTATTTGATAAAGAAGTATGGTAGCAAGTCGTTTGTCTCAGGACCCTCTGAAACTCTCCCTCGTTCAACTTTAGTAGCAGGAGAAAGAAGGAGAGAGAGAGTCAGATTGAAAACTTATTTTGTTCTTTATTTGCCAAAAATCTATTATTGTGTTTTTTGCTCTAATGTGGTGACATCTCTCTCTCTTTCTCTCTCTCTCTCTCTCTCTCTATCTATATCTCTCTCTCGCTCTTTCTCTTTCTCTCTCTGCATTTATTCATCATATCTATGATTTCAGCATGTCCAAGCTTAACCTACAAAAGTTTTGTACTAATTAATCATTTTGATTTGCTCACAAGTACAATGTGATTCAAGTCAGTATTTCTTTCAGTCAAAGATATGCTGGATATGATCGAACGATTTTATCACATTTTTCGATGATAACAGTTGAAAGTATTAAACATTCTTTTGATTAGTGAACTTCATTCACTAGGAGAACTCATTGTAGTATTATGAATTTGTTTTCTCGAGTCGTAAACCTCCCGTTTGCTTGGACAACACAGTATTGGAAAACAGATCGTCAGCATGTATGGCTGATTTCTGAAAAATAATTTCATTTTTGTAAAAATGTTGTCTTTCACTGTCTTTTAAACATGAATATTTTGCTGCAGAGGAAAGACAGTTTTACTCTCTGTCTGTCAAAATCTTTGCCAATTTTTATCATCCCTGTGTGTTAGAGGAGATTTACTGCAAAATAAGTGGGATGTTCTCTTTTTTAATACATTAAATTGATTGTTGTATGAGGGTTGTAGCTTTTCTGTTAATACATTGTTATCTTTTCCCTGACTTTAGTAATTGGTCTTACTTTCAAGTAGGTATACTTCAGAAGTAACTCTCATTGGCAAAACAAACTAAACAGACAAACAAATAACAAAATGTCACACTTCTTGTGATAAGAACACAGTTTTAGTCGGGCCTTTGATTAAAGCCACTTTAAGTATTGCCATTACCAATGATAGGTCCCTCCTGTATTGTTATCAAATTGCACACTACTCTCTCTCCGATAGAAGGAATGCTTTTGGAGAGCAAAAAAGATTCAGGCCAAATATATGTAACTACTCACGAGTGCCAAATGCTGCTTACACCCAAGGGTTGGGCTACTTGTGTGAATACTACATATGAGAAGCTCTTAAAAACAATGTCATCTTGATTCTGTTTGACCCTTTTTTATTAACCCAATTTATATGTAAACCCACTTTATATGTACCTATTTTGTTGTGTGGATATATTTCAATATCAAATATTGAGACTGAAACAAGGGATGGTGAAGATGATGATGATGATTTAATCTGTCTATAGTTCACTGATATAATTGTAAATAATGGCTTGGTTATCGACTGTAAATCACTAGACAAATGTTTTTTGAGAAAGATAATAAGCTCTGTTTATGTATTAATTTCAACAGAATGTGTTTATTTACATGAAGATTTTACCAGTTATAATGATTTGTATTGTTGGTGTCAAGTCGATATGTGTAATAATGGTGTCATGTTAGTTTTATTTCATTTTTTTTTTAGCAACGTGAGGAAAGTGCCAAAAAATATTATGTCAGATGTAAATAGGATTTTGAAGATTCAAAAAGAAAGAAACGGTAGTCAGAATTGACAATAATGCAACTGCTATAAGATACACATTGTGATGATTTTAAAATGTCTTGTACCTGGCTGTTTTTCCACGAGTGCGTTAGCTTCGTCTCTCATTCTTTCTCTCTTCTCGTTTGCAGATAGTTCCAAGATATTCATTGTTTGCGTAGAGATAGGATGACGCTACATGACTTTAAATAGATAGCAACACAGAACTAGTTATTGCCTAAATTGCTGATCAAATCATAAAGGCTATCTTAAGGATGAATAAAACCCAGCTAGGGTCAATATCTTTATTTCCATTTAATTCAAATCCGCAGCTGATCATTAATAGGTTTCATTTGGTCTAATATAAACCCTTCTTAATTTTAATTCCTGGTGGGTTTTTAAAAAAAAATAGAAATTCACTAAGAATAGTTGATAGTTTGGTTTCATTAGGAATAAGCAATCAATGATAAATTTCTCAAAACATCTCATAAACATTTTTTTAATAAATGTTGTGTAAGTAGACAAACTGCCAAGTATAGATGCCAAGGTACAGCTATGACATCAATAATAAAGGAAATTTCTTTTCCAACGTAAATGTCAGATATTTATTTTCTAAGAAAATTTGTTTGCACACATTTTTATTTTTAATTGCCAAATCTCTTGTAGATATACTTTCAGTGATAAGTCTGTTCCTGTCAGCTTTAGATTCAGGGTCTTTTATCCCTATCAAAATCAAATTTAGTTTCAGGTCTTTTCTTCCTGATAATTTTTTATGCATCCTCTCTTGGTCGCTTTTTAAAATTCTTAAAAAATACTAGTTCAAGAAGCAAAAAGTGTGCCAGTTTTTTGGCTATTGTTAAATAACTACTTTTTTTTATAAGAACTTATTTCTGTTACTTATTTGAATAACCAAAACAGTTTAAACTCAAAGAAAGTTTTGTTATGCTGCTCTTTCTCATTTAAATAAAAATGTTTTTACAAATAGAAGAAAACCAGATGATTATTGGTTGACAAAGTTGTTGCTTTAATTTTTCAGAAGCATACTGGGTATGCATACCACTTAACATGTAAATCATAGCAAGCTGAGTCTCATTTTTATGGAGGCTTCTTTTAATAGAAAAAAGAAGACTTTGTCGATGTGTTATATGTTTTGGTTCACTTGAAGAAGTGACGTTAAACTTTTAACAAAAGTATCGTCATCATCGCCTGTGCTGTATTACATTTGAATCATAGTGGTACAAAGATGTTTTTGTTTTAGTTTATAGTTTTAACTGCATACTATGTGTCTATAGTAGTTTTCTTTTCTTTCTTTTTTTTCAAATGAGAAGTAATATATAAAGATATTGTCACATTGTGTGATGTATTGTCTTTGTTTTCTCCCTTTTTGAGAAATATCTTTTTCCTTACCCCCTAAGTTGGTCATTTGTTTATGTCAGTCGCATTTGAGACTGAGGTAGGCAGAGATGATTTCCTCTTGTCTATAGATCTCTGTGTGAAATCCATCGTATCATTATTATACATGTACGATACTGATAATAAAAGAGCACACTATTTCTGATTGTATGATAAGTACATGACTTTCGATGCTGTTTCATTTGATTCTGTGTATAGTGGTGGAAGAGCTGGCTAATGAATTGAAAGGTTGTTGTAGAGGTGGATGTCCTGGTAGAAGTTTGATGCATATACCACTGATGAGGATGCTTGTGTAGAGGTGTGGTTTGGATAATGATGGGGGTGGTGGTGGTGGTATGTCAAGTTGGAGGTGGTGTTGGTCCTGGTAGTGATGGTGGTGTTGTTGATTACATTGTGTGGTGGTGGTGGTGGTGGTGACAACAGCACAGATAAAGCAGAATGACAGTGATGATCATGGTGATTGTGGTGGTATGTCAAGTTGGAGGTGGTGTTGGTCCTGGTAGTGATGGTGGTGTTGTTGATTACATTGTGTGGTGGTGGTGGTGGTGACAACAACACGGATAAAGCAGAATGATAGTGATGGTGATTGTGGTGGTATGTCAAGTTGGAGGTGGTGTTGGTCCTGGTAGTGATGGTGGTGTTGTTGATTACATTGTGTGGTGGCGGTGGTGGTGGTGGTGACAACAGCACAGATAAAGCAGAATGACTGATGATCATGGTGCTTGTGGTGGTATGTCAAGTTGGAGGTGGTGTTGGTCCTGGTAGTGATGGTGGTATTGTTGATTACATTGTGTGGTGGTGGTGGTGGTGACAACAGCACATATATAGCAGAATGACAGTGATGATGATGGTGATTGTGGTGGTATGTCAAGTTGGAGGTGGTGTTGGTCCTGGTACTGGTGGTGGTGTTGTTAATGACATTGTGTGGTGGTGTTGGTGACATCAGCACAGATAAATCAGAATGACAGTGATGATGATGGTGAAGATATTAATGATTATAATGGAGAGGATATATTCATTTTGTTGGTACATGTAAATGTACTGAGATTGAGATGAAATTGAGGCAATGAGATTCATCAAAGGGTAAAAATTTACAACCCTGGAGAAAATTACTACAGTCGCAAAAATTTGAGTACGGAAAGGAAGAAAACAAAAGTACACTTAATATAAAAGGTCCCTAGGGGAAGAGATGGATAGCGGTAGAGAGGTAAACATGCTTAAGGAGATGAAGAACATTTGAGTAAAAGATGAACAAAATAGCCTATCAGATCCTGTTACATGTGTCAATGAGCAATCAGCTCTTTACATAATGAAATCTGAAAGAAATCAACGATATGCCACAATTCATCTCTCGCTATTTCTCAGCTCGAATAGAATACTAACTCGCACTCTATCAGACAATGTCAATTTTATTTATTCAAACTCAAGGTTACGTCAAGTGTAACCAAAATACATCCCACGAAATTTCACGACTCATTGGCCACCACCATAAACCGCATTTTGCAAATGATATTGGCCGCCCTCAATCGCATGAAATAGAGTCTGAGATTGAATAAATTGTATCGTTTTTGTTCCGCTAGTTCATTTACGGGTACGTTAGAAGACAAAGCAAAATGATTACCATTTTAGCGTCGCGTGCCGATGACGTAGACTGTATAGGCTATTACTCGCAATGGGGTTATAAGATCGCGTGTAGGGGGCTTTATTTTTCCCTTTTCTCTTCTATTTCCCCTCTTTCTTTTTTTAACGCAAGGACAAAAGGATGAGCCTTTATTTCTACTATAGAGCTTGCAGCTGCGGGAGGGGAAGCGTGAAAATTAGCTGGGAATAAAATAGACCTCGATTGAAGAGGCGATTGCTGACGCTCAAAGTCCGGTAAATCTCTCAAATTGAAACTGGATAGTTGGCGGTCAGCATGTTGCATTCGATTTGTCATTCTAATAGATATGATGAATTGGAAGGCGGTTGGTAAACAAAAGATGAAGAGAGATCTGTTGTTTTAAAGTAAAGGATTTAAAAAAAACTAATCGTCATTTTTCTTTGAATCGAGAGCCTAAGTAGTTATGTTTCTTTCATCCAAGTCCTTTGAAACGGACTAATATGCAAATGTCAGCTATATGCATGGTAATATTATACCCTGGTTTTTACCAAGGGAAAGGGTTTCCAGATATTTTTTATCCCCCCCCCCCTACTAGTGTCATATATTTTGTCTTTCTCTTAATTATCTAGCCAAATGAAACATAATTATGAACATGACACATTCATGAAACACAAAGAAAACTCTCGATTTGTCCCTTTTCTCGTTTTAAAGTTTGTCCGCCCTCTTTAAGTCCATTAAAATGTCCTACTTTATGATGACGACATCTTATTCCCTCAGCATTTTCGATTATCTTCTTCGTTTTCTTATGTTATCACTCTCGTCCTTATGCACTCCTCGATTCTTATTTTTCTATCACTCCTTTTCTTATACACTATAACCTCTTTCTCATCACATTCTCTTTCTTCAGCTATATTCATTCTCGTTCTTCACCTCCATCTCTCCCTTGCTCTCTCTCTCTCTCTCTTTCTCTCCCTTGCTCTCTCTCTCTCTCTCTCTCTCTGTCCCTGTTTCAGTCTGGTTTCCCCACCTCATTAACTTTTCCAGTGCTTCCAACTATCTCTTACTTATCGAAGCACACTTTGCCTCATTAATCATCTCTCTCTGTAATCAATGTTACCTCTATTGCCATGATTGTTTTGTTCTTTTTCTTCCCCTCGATTCTCATTTCCTCTTGCACCTTGCTACCCCCCCCCCCCCCCCCCCCCACCCCTCCTTCCTAGCTCTGGCTTCCTTAAAAATGTTAAGGTACAATGTAATCGCATAAGATGATACAGCAGTGTAGTAGAAGATTATGAGAGCAAGGAGAATTAATCGAGAAGGACTGGGGGAAGACAGGCAAAGGGGGCCGGGGATGTGGGGATGTCCCCTAAACAAACAGAAAAGGGGACACAAACCTCTATAGAAATATAATTATGTCAGTAGTGTAAAGCGCAGCGAGAGGAAAGGAAGATCAGAGGACAGCGAGCAGAAAGAGAGAGTTGGGGGGGGGGGGGTGAGGGGCATAATGAAGAAGGAGATAGAGAATACAGGGAACAGGATGAGACGGAGCCATCCTAAAGATGAGTGTGCTTGAGAAAATCATTCAGGTAAAGCGAGGTAAAAGAGAGAGAGACAATTGAATCCATATTTCTTCATTACGCCCTCTTTGTCAATCCGCATGTAATACGGCGAAAGATCAAAGCGCGCCGCGTCTGCTGGAGAATAATACCAAGTCTTCTGAGTTTCACTTACGCTAATCAACGTCAAATTGATCCACAAAAAGAGAGCCCCGTCTTCCGATATTTCAGGCTTATTCGCTATGACATTTTATTGCATTATTTTTCCAAGCGGCAAATATACATACAGCACACGGCAACAAATCTACATTAGTCACTTTATGATACATCTTTGCACTGAGATGCACGGAGCAGTTACTGCATATTTTTAGTGGTGTACACTCTATTTACATTTTATGCCTGACTCCGTTTGAAAGATTACCTAGTTACCTCTCTCTTTATCATATGAACTTCATATTGCCGTATTGATAAGTCACTAATACACAGGATATTCGTATCGATAAAAACACACTCGGTAAACAAACGAGTATTATACATGATTATAACATTACCTTTCTCTCTATCTGATATCAAAGAAATATGATAACAAACAAGTCTAACACAAGGTCAGAAGATACAAAATCTACAAAATCTTATTATCAAAACTGTTATTAAGATATAGGTTGTAATATTGTGAGAGTATCAATTCACAGACCCGATGTTCCTTTACATTTGGATTTGAGAGTGATTCATAAAAGATATGGCTATTTATTCACCTTTTTATACCGAGCTGAGGAAAATGATGTTGTTCCGGCGCAACATTCTGACCTTTTCTTTGGTCGTCTTGACACTTCTGAGAAAATGTATTTGTGATTTATCTTGAATAAGATTCAAATCTTCAGGACAATTTAATGCAAAAGATTATTTCATCTTCCCACTCTTAGAGAGCTTCCTAATTCCACGTGAATAATAATCGCGATATTGAAGTGCTGTTAAAACAATACTTTCAATACTGAAAGGAAATGAATATGACATTTTTAACTTTAAGTATTAGATGGAAATATCTGAAGTTAAAATACGTTTTGTAATATAAAATATGTGTCCTCTTTGCCCGTTGCACCCGAGGCGTCATTTGTTGACGTAGCATTGCGTCAGCGAATGGTTTGGTCTCTGACGCACTATGTGACGGGACATGCATTAAGCAAGACATGAATGTATTAAAAATGAACAGTGCAAACATTGCTTCGAATTGCTGGCGCATGGGTTAATTCCCTTCACAGACTCGATTAGCGCAAGTATTGACGCAATCGAAATGACGCCGTGCATGCATCGGACATCACTTAAATTAAAATGTAGGGCAGTTCGCACAAGACAGTCAGTCTCCAGGAATATTTGTTTTATCTTGTTTTATTCAAAGCATTCCATGTTTATCTGACGCTTCCTCTCAATACTAGATAAGAAGTGATAATCATGATAAACTTGACTCTTGTAATAATTGCTATAGGGAATGAAGTCACTGGGGTATATTACTACCCTACTGTCAATACACCGGGATAGGACTTAAGTTTATTAGTACGATTTTTCTCTTTTGTTAGTGACAATCATGCTTAATGGAACTACTTGTTCACAGTAGAATCTTATTAGCGAATAAAACATATTGTTGCCTTGTTCTGAAAGAATTAATCAATCAATAATACATTAAAAGTAAGAATTTCAGAATTGAAACAACAATGCATTTTATAAGGGAAAACAATAAATATGTAATAAGCTCGAGGTATTATAATAATACCATTAAGATTAATATCTTTATGTAATAAGATTATGTAGGCCTTACCTATTGAAACCGTTTATTTTAAATTAATTCTTAACTGGTACAAGCAGTTCAAATATTACCTGTAACAATAATATGACTTGTTGATTTATGTACATTTCGATTTTTATAATGATTGGTATTATTATTTTAACGAAAATCTCAACCCAACCCTATTTTGACTTCGGGAGAGCTCTGCATTGATGTATGATTTATCTCCCTTGAAATAATTTGATCAGCGCATTGCACAGGTGTAGAGATTGAATATCTAACTTCCAAGCACGCATGTCGTTTCATATTGTCAACACGGCCTAGGACATAGTGATAACATGAAATTATTACAAGGGGCCCCTTACCCCTTTCAAGTCATGTGGTGTTTTAGAACATCACATCAAATCTTGTAAATTTGCCAAAACTACACTGTAGTCTACACAAAGCACAATAAAAAATGATTATTCATCACATTTTCATTAAAAATCATAAAGATTCTCATATAATTATAAGCGTTTACAATAAACACCAACTACTACAAAACATTCTCATAAAATAGAACCCTGTAAAAGTATACTCGATCTCTTACTGATTCAGAGAGCACTGTCGACATTGCGGAAAGTACATCACCCGGGGGGGGGGGGGGGGGGGGCTTTGTGTGCCAATAAGTAGTACATCTTGAAGACAAGGGGGGGGGGGGCTAGAACAATAACTCTCACATAATGGGGCTAACTCATTATATGGCTTTACAATACCATTTTTGTGTAAGTATACTTTACTGGTAAAAAATACTGTCAGTTAATATCATTGGTATTTCATTAGAGATAAATACTGTTTGTCTTGTATCATCGGAGTTATCGCCACATAATACCAATACCATGCAGTGTGACTAAGATTTCTTGTATAAACACTAAAAACTGTCTCTGTCAATGTAAAATCTATATGTACACTCAACAAAACAGAACATATATAAGCTTTAAAAAATGCAGCCATTAATGCAACAACAAAGTCAACATTTTAAACGAGTGGGAAACAAGAGTACTATCATCTGGAATTAACAAGATAAAAATCTTGTCCTAAAGAAAGCATTATTGTTGTCAACCACACAACATGATAACCTTTCCTCCATTCATTTCGGGATTTGGTCTTCATTTTTTTCCTTTTAGTTACATATGTATCAATCGTAACAACAAAGTCTAACTTATATAATTTGGCTAAAGCCTGCAAATAAAATGATCATTAACACATTACACATTCGTTTAAAAACAAAATTCAAGGTCGAGGCCTGAAAAAGAGGCTTTACAAGCATTAGAAGTAACACATACTAACATTTACAACAAAGTCCATCTAGGTCTTCTTACGTTTTAAACATAAGATTGTGCAATGCTCTATATGAAATTTGATGAGTAATATACTCTCAAGACAACCTCTGAAATAATTAGGATTATTCTTTCCCGTCAGCCTCAACATAAACTTGACAGTCTTAATTTCTTATTCAAAACCTCCAGTCGTGTAATGTTGCATAATAAAAATTACAACAACGAAAAAAAAAAGACTTATGAGTGACATAGTTTCTTTAACCTCTGATGCCGTAGAATATTTTATGTCAGCCTTGTTATTTTGAATAAGATTAGAAACCTTAAATTGTGCAATGTTACATATAAAATTGATAAAAAGCGATTAATTTACAAGATGACCTTTAAAATGAATTAGATTATCAATTTTCTCTGTTGCGGCGGAATCAGACAGAAAAAGGCAAAATGCTGCATATTAATTTCACTGCCTTGCGTCATCAGCTCCGCCTGAGATGGCGCTCTTCAAACTCGATGATAGCGGACTGATTTGGCACGTTCTTTCTCCATCTTCTCCAACACTTTCCTCTCGTGCTCCCGTTGCTATGGGCAACAAACAAATTGGGCGAGAGAAATGAATGGCGGGCACAAACGAGAGGAACATGTTTACGTCAGAGAGGACGAGGTGAAGGATTGGAGGAGGAAAGGGTAGTGACATCATATGCCATATTAATGGGATAAGGAAAAGAAAAATATTAGAGAAAAGAGAGAGAGGGGGGAGAAATAGAGGGAGAGGGAGAGAGAAAGAAAAGGAGAGAGGGACAGAGAGAGAGAGAGAGAGAGAGAGAGAGGCAGACAGACAGACACATGAAGAGAGCGACTTATAGATATACTGAAACAGAGAGATGGGGACAAGCATTTTACATTAGAATTTTACATTGGAGAGAGTAACGTACTGACCAATACATTTAAGAATTAGAATTTGGTTAATGTTTGGGTAGCGTAAGACAGATTTTAGTGGATTTTAGATAAAAATACATGTGTAAACCGATGTCAATAGAACATAAGCACTGATATAGAAGTGTATAGAGACGAAAATGATAATAAAAATATGAATTCGTTGTCGAAGCTGACGCTATTTTCCCCTCTTCAAATCGGTCATGGGATCTCTGTCGCACCGTCCTTTACTTGCACTGTGTATAAAGAAATGCGCCTTTATATTCCAAATTTACCTGTGTAAAAAAAAATCTAATTTTAAAAGATAAAGAGGGAAAAGAGGAATTTAAAAAAGATCATTAGAATAAAGGATCACAAAGTTAGTCACTAATCGAGAAAGGCATGACGGTCTCGGGATATATTTCACTCTGCTGGAGCAAGATCACTGAAGTTGATATTTTTAAAATGCTTTCGCTGTTGTACTAAGAACAACTTATAGAACGGAAAACGGCATAAACTGCATATTGCACACACGGCACAGTGTCTTTGACAAAAATGAAAGCGGTGCCTAATTAAGGAGGAAAGATGAGACTGATTAAAGAATAGTTGCAGAATCATAAGGTATATAGTCAGAGGCTGCACCAAGATGTAAAAATGAAGAGGAAGAGAAGGAGGAGGAGGGCACAGGGGAGGGGGTAAAAGTCTATTTCCCCTCTACTTAATAGATACAATGTTTTGCTACCCATTAATGTTGCGCTGGTGGTGGTGGTGGTGGTAATAGGTGGGGTGCTAAAAAAATAACCCTAAATGTCCAGACTTTTGTATTCTATGGAGTTGACGGGGGTGGAAAATATCGCTTTGTAGTAGTAGTATAGTAGTAGTAGTAGTAGTAGTAGTAGTAGTAGTAGTAGTACGAGTAGTAGAAGCATCATAAGAAGAACAAGTATTAGTAAAAGGAGTAGCCGCAGTAATTGTAGCAGTAGAAACAACATAATTATAATTTTTGGTTAAAGTAAGAGCATTAGGAATAAAGAAAATACTACTTTTATCGTAAGAACTATTTAACGATTTAATCATTCAAAAAGTTTTAAAAGGAATGGAGATCAAGAAGGAATCCAAACAATAAGGATAAATAGCAGAATAGTTATTATAAACAAAAAGATTGAATTGAAAATAAAAAAGTTTGATAGCAAAAAAAATGAAAAGAATAAACGGAAAGAAGAGGAAGATAAATTGGAAACGAAGAAGGTAAAAAAAGAGTGAACAAAATATTGATGTTATGCCGTTTGTCTATGTCTAGAACACCTGTCACCTGAATGCATGTGTAAATATTATTAAACAGATTGAGAAAGAAAACAAGAACATTATAATAGTTTAAATATTTGATTATAATGATCTTAGTGTTTATAATTTTCCTGTCATTTCATAATTGATGTAGACTCAAATCTGTGCCAATGACGAAACAAGACAGATGTGCAATGCAAAATAATTATTCTCAAAGCACAAAAAATACATTTTTTAATTATACGCAGGTGATTTGACAAACATTTATTTCTGTTTTTTCTTTGATTATAATACAGAGAGTTATATTGAATACAATAGTAATGGATGTGTATTTATAGATCATATTTTAATCTGTGTCTGAAACGAAATATCACTCATTAGTAATAATAATGATGAAAAAGATAATAATCATCTGTTAGTGAAGAATAATTGGTTCTATGACAAATCAAACAGTATATCTCTTTGGCAGTTTAAACATGGAGGCTATATGTAAAGAATTTTTTAAAAATTATTTATGTATCATGGAAATGATTGATAATGATTAGGACCATCATGACGAATTTGTTTGAAAATAGTGATCTGATTTTTGTGTGGCGCATCTATCATTTGTCTATGTTCTCTTCAAAAGTGAAGAATTTGGCACTTTCTAACAAAATTTTCAGACAAGCCGTTTTCGATTGTCCAAATAAAGAATGTAGAATTTAGGGGGTTGCTTCCAATACGTATAATTCCGCTCTTTCATAAATCATACAAGTATTTTATTTAACTCAATTTCGTTAACAAAAACAACAATGTTCAAGAATAGAAAGTTTGCGAATAAATATTCACTTTCTATCTAAATCTCATTTCTAGCTTGCCTACTACAGAGTCTTAGAATCTGGTTACAATAAGTTTGGTTTTGCAACAACAAAAACAGACTATAGCACGGTAAAACAAAACGAAAACCCGACAGTGCTCCACATATAGCATTTAATTTGGACCACTTGTTAATGCATTTGCATCTATTATTCCATTTAAGTACACAGTACCACGTATAGCCTACGATCCAGCAGCTATTTTGACACATCTCAAACTACAATTACTGTGAGTGTGGTAATTTATAAGCTCTTGCTATATTTCGTGCTAAAAAGTAAAACATAAGCTGATCTTAATTTGAGCAAGAAAATTCTACAAACTGCTGGAACTACGTCTTTTCCTTTGTGTCACCTAAGAAATAAAACAATAACGACAGATATTTCAAGATGTTATATGTTCGGGGGGGGGGGGGAGGCGCCCGTCTGAACGTCCATCAGTCGAAAACTTCTATTTTTGTGTTTCGTTTTAGCCCGTCGGCAAATTTACAACCATGAGGGTTTATTTTTGTCTCCTTTTCTTGAACTTGCTTGCTTAAAATGTGTGTTACCTATAATCAGCGAATTTTTAATTGCAAAGCCTTCAGCCCCACTGAAAAGGGTCGAGGGACGCCCCGGTGCATGAAAGGAATATATTTTTTAAGGGTGACGGCCTAGAGAATTCCCTCGAAATAAGATCTATAGAGAGGATGTACGTGACGAACTCATTGCATTCGTCACCCGTTTGATGCTCTGATCCCACTTTTCTTATGATGATAAGCCCATCTCGGCGATATCATTCCTTTCTAAGAACATTTGTAGCCAATCGTAAAAGTTCATTCATAAAGCAATCATAAGCATGACATATTTTGCGATGGATCATCGCAATTCATGCAAATATTTTGTTAAAGTTCTCCACAATGGACGAGGGAATAAAATTACTGGTTGGGCACTCTCACCTTGGTGGGGATTAGTTAATCCTTGTCTAATCCATGATCTGTGGATTTTGAGCCGAGCAAAGGCAGGGTCGTCCGTATGATCAACCAACCCGATCTATTGGGAGCTTCTTTCTCCTGTGAAAGGCGAGGATACATTAGCCCCCGAAATATACATTCTAATCATGGACATCTCGAAGGAAAATGCAGCATAAAAGAAATGGCTTCTTGTTATTACGCAAGACTGATGCACAATTAAAATTAGACCTCATCACTCAGATATAGTGGCCGTTAAAGACAGACAGTCGTTATAGAGAGGTGGTCAGTATTACAGACGGGATGGTCTAACAATTCTATTACTAACTGTTTGTTCACACCATGCTTATAAAGGTGAAAATGTTGAAGATTAGACAAAAGAGGTTATCGCTTTGCCGAGTCGGGTGCCGAATGGTTGCCGAGTTGGGTCTGGCGCTGCTCGTGCACAGCTCGGGAAGCGTCAGGATCGTCTTTGGTCAGGATAGCTCGGAGCTCGGGATATCTCGGGATAGCTCGCATTACTGACGCGCGCGAACATTTTTAACATAGGCCTACATGACTAATATTCAAATCACTTGTAGTCAGTGTCTGTAGATGAGTTAATACAAGCTATGCCGAACTTTCCAGACTTGTTTTTTGAGTCCTTTGCATGTTGTGCCGAGCTAACTCGGCGCCCGCTCGGCACCCGACTCTTGGCCAATCGGCAAAGTGAACGAAATGGGCTGTATAGTAGAATGCTGCAAGACTTGCTGCGAGTGTGACCACTCCAAAAGGCTCATTATTATAATGCAAACACACATGCGAGTATTAGAGATCTGTAAGTTCTAAAGAAGTATACTGCATACAATGAAAAACTCTATTAGATATAGTCATAGTCTAATAACAAAATACTGTGAATGAAAGAAACATGATGAAAATGTCGATCTATAGTGCCATATTACTTAGAATTATCTTCGTCAATTCAAGTATCTATACTCCATGATGAGAAGTTATGGAGCTAGATACAGAATTAAAAGAAAATTGAGTTTAATTTCCAAATGAACATGTACCATTAAAAACAAACATTTGCGTTCCTGAATTAATGATTATATTTGATTTACAGAAGTGTCTTTGGCTTACAAATTAATGAACCAAATATTTCGTGGCACTGATCATAAATATTAGAAAATATGACAACTACAAAAGGAGAAGTTGATCGTATGATTTCAAAGCAAGCTCTGGGAGTGACGGCTGAAGAAATAAGCTGTATTATTTTGATCGCAGCATATATATAACACAAAGCTCGTCGACAAAACTTACTCAAACTAGGCTCGAATTCAACAGAAGGACATGAATAGAGAAACAAATCTAAGACTACGATGCAAAACAAGAAAAGTTATGTTAAACGGTTAAGTTACGGTGAATGTGAGAAAAAGGAAGAAGAAAGTGCATCATAATGCCCTCCAGATCTGATATTTTCTATCGAGATAAGAAGCAACAATGTGAAGTTGTTAGAAATATCATATAGAACACAATTTTGCTGAGGGAATGAAACGATTATCAAGTTAGATGAACGATGAAAGGGAGAAAGGTATATTCGTTAGAAGTGATAAGTAAATATGCATGTATATATATTAACATATTTGAATAATAACGAAGAAAGTGGAAAATTGCATGCTATTGACCGTAATTTGGTGCGTCATGGAGAGTTTCATAACGAAATAAAAATAAGTGCACATTACAGAGTTGCACTAGGGGAATATAAAGTATGACATAAAGATGGTGAGTTAAGATATGATAAATATCATGAGGAGAGAAATTCATGAAAATCACACTCTAATAACATATTCCAAGTTAGGAGTGGAAAGCCTTTTTAATGACATATGATTGGTCTTCTCATTCGACCCTAATTCTACTACCTAAAACCTAATGCATCAAAGAATGATTAGAATCTGTATTGTAATATATAACGGACAATAAACGAATATGATGAATATGTATAATGATTACATGTAAATGGATGATTAATTTTTCTATTAAATGTGTCAAACTTTGTTCAAATTATGCATTAAAATCTTGATTATATACACAAATATGATTTACTGTACTCATAATGCAAAAGCTACTCTAGTATGAATATATGAATATATGAAAATATGAATATAGAATATGCTGTATGAATCTCAAAAACATATATATTAAACAAAAACATGTGATACAAGCTAATTGAATTAATTCATTTTCAGATATTTAGCATGTTTAAGAATATTACGATAAAATATTGAAGATTATAATCACAAACAAAAGAGATTAATTTCGGAGAAGATATGGGTATTTTTTTCCTTCTCAGTTTATAATTTATACGTGCTATAAAACTCCCCCTTCAATTCAGCTAGTCTATTATTATTCTATATATTTAACTAACAAAATCTCTTACACATCTATACTTGACTGCAAGCTCACTTTTGCGCTTTGCTTTTCATTTTTCTCCACCAGAACGTTTAACTTTGACTATTTATTCAAAAATTCAATCTTCCTCTTAAACATTCTTTTTGATAAAGCTTCATTCTAATTTACAAATATAAACGTACATAAAAATCAACATCACAACAATTATGATAAAGTCTATAATCAAATCTCTAGATGTCCTAAAACACATCGCTCGTTAATTGCGTTGCAGCCTACGCATACCCACAAAACGTCTTCTGTAATAAAATCTGTTAAAGAAGGCAGAAACTTAGTTTCGTACCGATTGGTCTGTTCAAGAAGAGATAATTTCGTAAAATAATTTACATTAAAAGAATAAGCTCTAGTTCTATAATTAATTCTGAGTATATTCCATAGACTAACATACGAGGGATAATTCTGGGTTTATTTTGGAGAAAGGCTTTTAAAATGACAAACAATTCTAGAAATGTATGTAAATGTAGCCTGCAAGCAAACCTGTCTGATTTGTTCCTGTCTTTCTGATATCATCTTTTCATTGGAGACAACCCGTGTGCCACCGGATCGAAGTGTCTTGCGGACATGCTGCCCGACCAGGCAGCTGAATAGGGCGCTCAGGGCACAGATGAAACTCTCTCCGCCTGCGATCCCTAACGCGATCCGGATCACAGGATCCACGTTATCCTATAAGATAGGTATTAGATAGTGGTAATCAAAGTGTTAGCCATGATGGTAAGCAACAATGATTGAATGGTAGTTACTAATGAGGGTTAGATTAACCTGCTGGTGTGGCAGAAGTGGTGGTGGTGGTGGTGGTGGTGGTGGTGGTGATTTTGTTGGCGGTAATATTGACGAAGGTAGTTATGGTGGCGTTAGCGGTCAGTGGTGACTTTGATGGTGGTAGGGATAGTGGGAGTAGTTATGCTGGTGTTCGGGGGTGGTAGTGGTGACTTTAGTTGTGGTGGTGGTGATTGTGGTGGTATAGGTTGTAAGGTGGTAGTGATGGTGATGACAGTGGTGGCAGGTATGATGGTGTTCGCGGTGATATAGGTTTTTATTGGTAGTGGTAGTGACGGTGGTGGTGGTGATGTCATCGATCTAGGTAGATTCTGGGGCAGGGGACCAAGGGGCAGGTATAGACATAACCAGCCATGTCACTTTCATTTCAATCTATGACGCCACCACTTATAGGCTACATGGGGGTAGATAAATGCAGTATCTGTTCCCATATTCCCTCCCCCTCACCCCTATCTATTCTACTTAAAATCAAAACATCTAAACGTACAGTATATTGAGATTGCATTAGATTAACATGACTATGAATATGATATTTTGCTTGCAGTATATAGTACCTTTAGGAATGTCTGTCCATCTGTTGTGTGGTTGACTAGCCCAAGTCTCAGGAGCTGCATGTCGATGATGCTAACCATTAGACTGATGATGCAGAACGATGAGAAACAAAAGATCTGAGACGGAGAGAAGGAGAACGATCGGAACTTCAAACAGATATTTGAGGTTTTTAGATAAGTGTGATAGATAATTTGTGAACTTTCTCATTCCTTTTTAAATTCCCATGTGGAAGAACAGCACTGTAGCAATGTTCTCAAAAGAACTTTACTATTGAAGTGATTTTACATTTCAGATAACTTATTTCTTTAAAGAATGCATAAATCTGATGTTTGTACAGTCCCATGCTTCCAGATATTATTTGTTATATGTGTGTACATGCAGCGTCTTGTCAGTTCACTTTCAGTTTATTAGAGCAAAGCTGAATTATGATACAACACAAGTCATAGGCAAAGATGACAAAAGTGAACATTAATGTTATTTAAAATAAATAAAATGATGAGAGGTTAAAATTCTCGGCAAGATTCATTTATATAAGTTTGTTACAAATTTTGAGATTTCTAAAAACTCACTAACAACTTAGAATAAGTTCTATATCGTTTCTTTCACGGGGAAAGTTCATTTCCAATAATTAAAATTATCTGTAAAAAAAACTGAGAAATCCAAATAATCACTTGAATCAGCACTTGAATCCATAGCAAGGGAAAACCATTTGGAGTGGATGTTAAGCTAGAGTGTAGTCACACACACATCAATGTACATGATCACGATCTGCAGTATTTACTTCCAGAACATGTTCAAGGCAAGTCGATTCCCAGTCAGAATTGCATCTTGCATGTCACATTATGTATGCATAATGCGTTAAATATTCCGATATGGTCTTTGAAGATTCATGATCCGTGCAGATGGCATGTACAACTCTGTTTTGTTTTCCCTCGATGATGCCTTAGCGTGGACGATTAAATTGCACTAATGACATCAATTACAATCGTCTGGTTGACTGTTCATGTTATATTTGTTTATAACTGAGAGGTCAAAAGCATAAAAAGTACATTTCCAGGGCAATATCATGCCTTGATGATCTCGAATAAATATCATTTAGTCGTAGATCATTAATCTTATCGCTCATCGTTGATGTTCCATAATGAGACAAATATGGTTATGCAACCTGAATACTACAACTGTCACATTTATGAAAGCTGCCTCATTCCGGACGTGATATGAATAATGAGTGTACTAAAGGTTCAACATTATTTATGTCTTTAAAGTACGACTCAGACGCCAATAGACATAGAAAATGTGAGAGTAAAATAAGAGATGAAACCTTACAGGCAAATGACGGAAACATCGAATGTATAATTGGGCTTATGGAAACAACCATTATGATTATAACGTATCAACATAATGTTTCAATGACTGCATTAATGTCTGTCCAAATGTCGAGGTCTTTTACCAAGCTGATTCATATTGATCTGGCTTATCATGGCAAATCAAGTGAATGGATAGCACTATGGCTCCCCACATTTTACATTTTTTTTTTTTTTTACCTTGCCTGTCATTTCTATATATTTCGAAACTTCGTACTTATTTTCCGTACATTATACTTAATTTGAATTTTTTTTTGTGTGTGTGAAATCTATACGGTTGTATAAAATATAAAAAAATTAAACTGTTTTTCGATGTAAAATGTGGAATAAATAAACTTCAAACTTCAAACTATGACGAGGATTGTGTGCTCTTGGTAGAATGACTGATAACGAGGAAGAAGAAGAAGAAGAAGAAGAAGGATCCCAAAAGGCCTATGTGTGTATGTTCATCAATGCAAACAAAAGACAGGCAATCACTCAAACGAATAAAACGGTCTACAATACGTGAAAATGTATAGTCTATACATATAGTTAACAATTTCTGAGGGAAAAGGATGGTTGATATCATTCGAAAGTAATTGACAAAGGAAGATGTTTATAATTCTTAACAAGAGACTGATTAATTTCAGCAGTGAGCCTTTTCATTCTAATGATTAGGCTATGTACTTACCGTGTAAGGAGACGTCCTTTTGGCAGAGACAATTCCAAACACTCCGCAGAAGAAAAACTGGGATATAAAAAAGTAAACAACAGATATATATATTTTGTAGCCTTATATTATCTTTTGACGAGTAATAGAAATAAGATTAT
Organism: Strongylocentrotus droebachiensis; assembly: GCA_035222895.1. Classification (NCBI taxonomy): domain Eukaryota; kingdom Metazoa; phylum Echinodermata; class Echinoidea; order Camarodonta; family Strongylocentrotidae; genus Strongylocentrotus; species Strongylocentrotus droebachiensis. Next base: position 165,716 of record JAVYIG010002156.1, read on the forward strand.
GCATCCTAATGACAAATGAAGTAAATTACTTGAAAGATGCATTTGAAGAAAGAAAAAATAATAACAAACCCGGAAGGGGGGGGGGGGGGGGGGGTATTCAGATTTGGTTTGGTCGGGGTGTGCCGCTCAAGCTCTTCCCGTTTTGAAGGGACATTTGGGGGGGGGGGGGGGGATTTTCATCGAATTAATTTCAATTTCGAAATTTTGAAAAACAGACCCATTTTTAATGGTATTTTTGTCAAAATGGGACCTATGTTTAATTGAAGCTAAACGGGGCGAAAATAACTGTTTAAAGGAATATGTAGAAACTGATCTACTACTTATTTAAATACTTTGATCTTTTTTTTTTCGCATGATTTTAAATTGATATAACAAAAATATGACAGTGAGCTACTTCCATAAATGAATCGACCAGGGGCGGATCTAGCTTTTTGCTAAGGGGGGGGGTTTGACCAAAATAATGACGATGCGGAGCATCGTCCACGAGCCGCGAAGCGGCGAGCCGATTTTTTCGGGGGTGTTTATTTGAACCCGTAAGTGATGTTTTCCTGGCATCTATTAACACAATGGAGACCATAAAAAGCAGTGCATGATAACGTCTTTTTAAATCAAGTAACAGTTTAATACACAGTTACATCCAGAGTTATCATGTGTTTGGTTAGTTTACCAGATGAGTTGAATATCTTCTCACAATATTTGCAATTGAAAGGGTTTCTCTCCAGCGTGCGTTCTTTTTTCTTTCTTTTTTTCCTTTTTTTTCCTTTTTTTTTTTTTTTTTTTTTTTTTTGGGCCGCCCAAGGGGGGGGGGGGGGGTTTAAACCCCCTAACCCCCCCGTAGATCCGCGCCTGTCGACTAATTTAATCTTACAATATCAGATATATGTCTACATATGTATTTTTGCCATTTCGTTCATGTTCAGTTTTGACGCTAACAATCCCCCAATATAGTCTATAATAATGATATTAATAAATGTATGATTTGCTGTTATGTTATCTTATTGGAAATTACTGCATTTTAATCTAAAGAAAAATAGAACACATGTAATGCTATTAATATTTTGTATTGCTCGCTTATAGGTCTCCATAATAAGAAGCCATGTATATTTTACAATAAAATGCTTTTTATTATAATTAATATTTGAACTTACGCAGACACCACTCCATATCGGCGATACCGTGTGTGCGAGCCAGATGTGCGCGTCACTGTAGAGGATCACTCCCACTACCATACTAGGGAGGCCCAGGATCATGTGAGGGACGGAGAGCAGTACCAATAACGCAGTAGCCGAGCAGCATCGAAAGCATGTGATGTTTCGTTTCTCCCCTCCATCGGGGTTATCACTCGAAGTGGACGTGTCCACTACTCCCGAAACCATTTTGCAGCAAATGAAGAGGATGTATGGAACAAGATGGCGGAAACTAGATTGTATTTTCTTCTCTCTGATCTGGAACGATACAAAAAAAAAAAGGGGTTGGGGGGGGGGGGGGTGATAAAAGTACAAAATGTGTTCATACTTATTGAATACTTATAAGTTGAGAAAAGGCCATAGTAAAGTTTCCTGACTACAGATTATAAACACTTCTCTCTGAATAAAATGTCATCGATAATTTGAGAACAAAATATCCATGTCAATTTTTTCGGCATTTGGGTTGACACACATGACTGTATTTAACAATATTGTTTTACTTCGCGGTGCGTGCAAAATACTTTTACCCTTTTACCCTTTTACACATTTACAAATACGTTTACCGCTACATTTTAGTATCTATTAGAAAACGTGACATTTCCACCGTTTGCATTCCTCCATATTAATTTTTCATCACTCGAGAGAGAGAGAGAGAGAGATAGAGAGAGAGACACACAGACAGACATATATAATGCTGTGAGGATTACCAAGTAAACAGCATGTTATTACAGCTTGTTAGAAAACCTTATGAAGCGACATAATATCACATCATTCATTCACGACACTGGCACGTACTGAAATGGAGTATGCAATCACGATAATAGGGCGAGTACTATTTTACAAATGCAAAGCTATCAAGTGAGAGTTTTCAGGTGTGAGGTTTTTTTTTTTTTTTTTTTTTTTTTTTTTTTTATTGGGTACTCAAAAATAACATAAAAGCCAACTGGCTATTTACAATCATGTACAGGAATGTGAAATGACAAAAACATCATATAGTCCACTACAACTCAAATATAAACTTTTTAAAATGGAGGCTTAACTTGCCATATTTGGCTGCAATTACATGGTTCGAAGTGGTATTAATGGAAAATTGGGCGATGTATTTGATTTAATCATTTTGCCCTATTCTTTAAATGATTTGAGCATTAATCTATGTTCTCTTGCACACATCTTTAACTTTTTTTAAAAACATACATTTTTAGATGATGCAATTATGTGCCAAGTTTGTGAACCTATCAATATAACACAATTCTTTCTATTATTACCGCAGATTCGGTCACACGGTCGAATCAATGTAAAATATATTTTTCGATCAAACTGTCTTCATTTATGGAAAAGACATCAGTTCGCACAACTTGGTGACTTGAAATTTTGTATATTTAAGACCGAAATGCAATTTCAGATGAAATTATAATCACTATGTAAAAAAAACCCAGTATTAATGGTATATTGTTCCTTCAAGGTCATTATTATAGTGAAACGTCAAGATTTAACATTCAAAATACATTATTCCTTTTCGTAACAAATTATTATAACACTAAATGTTTACATTAACACATAACAGAGGAAGTAGGCCTTTGCGAAATCCCAACAACTATAATTATTTTGAAAAAGGAATTCAATAGTTTATTGATTATAAGTAAAGAAATCATCCCTGAATATTGTGTCTATCACATGCCAACAGCCATATAATCACGAGTACCAATAATGTTGTTACTTTTGTTAAAAAAGAAAAACCCTCTTGGAGTTGCCTCGTACACACTTTCGCATCAATTTAATGACTGTATACAAGCGAAAGTGCAATAGTCATGAATAGTCATGAATTGCAACCTTGAAAACTTTACATTAAATTTTTCACTGCACGTGACTTTTTTCTGCGATTGAATTCCCACTTACACGTCACAGATATATCTATCAACCAAAATAGGAGGCCAGGTCATGTGACTTTAAACATCATACATTGCGTGATTCGATTAAGAAATAGGGAGTGGATGGTTTTAAGCTGACATTTTGGATGTGAAGCCAGGGAACCTATTATTGATTCAATTAAGGAAAGAGGTCGATGGATGAGGGTAAGGTCCAGTGAATTTTACGAGAAGCTAGGGGAATACAACATTGTCGAACTAGACGATGGTCACATAGGTTTATGATAGAATGATAATCTGTTTAGGATGAAATTAGAATGTACACAGAAAATTCAATCATACACAAAATAAAGAAAACAACAAAAGGAAAAAGAAAAACAACGTGAACAATAATGACTATATACAGATTATTATTTACAATCGTGGCAGAATATCTAACTTATTATAGCATATATTTTGCATATGAAAGAGAGGTAATTTTCAATATAAAGAGAATCACAGACATATAGATCATGGACATGAATGATTTACTTTTCACCTTTTTGGGGGATCTATATAATCATGTGCATAATTTTCATACAGCGAGATATTAAAAATATAATGTGATTTACTTATTATAATTTCCTGTATTATAGCAATGTTATCATGGTCATACGTATTATTATATGAAAGGATAATAAATAATGTCATTCGTTGTTATCTTCTTTTTCTCTATCTTTCTTTCTCTCTCTTTCTTTCTTTCTCTTTCTCTCTCTATCTCTCTCTCCCTCTCTCTCTCTTTCTCTCTCTCTTTACTTACGTAAACAGTCACACAAAAACCCAGGTATTATTTTCTCCATGCTATGAAATATAATACCTAACCACAGCTAATAATGTTTAATATTAAATGTGTTGTTACAGGCTTCTGATGTGAAAACCCAATCCTTTACTGCGCCGTCTGATGCTTAAACTGCATCAGTCTGCAGTTTATGATGCTGCTTAAAATGAATGGTGTAAGAGACGTAACAAAACATATTCAACATTATTAAGTATTATGTGATTCGGTTGTCTGTTTATAGACATGCTATCATCACTACGTAGAAAATGACAACAAGAACAGCACGAGAATGTTAGAATATGCGTTGTTTGAGCACAAAATGGTGATCATTATAATACTGTAATGATGAAAATTCTGTAACGGTACAATTTGCAGATTGTAAGCAAATGATGGCGTCGAGCTATAGCTGTCTACAGAAGATGTTGACGTACTCTTTGTCGACAAGTTATTATTTAGCACAATTTTTTACCACATCAATCCATCATAACAGTGATCTTACCTCTTACAAAGATGACTCAGTGCGATAGCTGCTGCATACCATATATATTTGCCGCTATGTCTCCCATATTTCATCGAATGCAGACTACCCATTCGTTAGCCGCCATTTCGACGTTCTCCCTATACCAAATGGCACATAGGCCTATACCACTGGAGCTGCAGTAGCTAGCCTGTGTGTGTTTCGTATGAAGAAAGCAGCACCGCGGCGCCACACATACACACACTCAATTCGTTTGCAATGCATGCACGGGTCTACACTGTTCAATCGCACACACATCGTACTGTGTTGGCGGCAACGCCGCGCGATGGTGGTGGTGGTGGGGTGTATGAAATGCTATCGGTATGTGTGTGTTGGCGCGCTGGTAGCCTAAGAAGTGCTGGGAACGTCTGCAGGTCACTAATGTAAACACATGACCCTTTCATTTGTAAGTGATATTTTGGCTAAAAACCATAGGCGATTTTCTAAAATCCAAATCTGTGCCGTTTAGTATTTTATGACAAGAAAGAAAACGAACTATAAAATAGGCTACCAATGATGTATCCAAAGGAGGGTAGAATGGAAATGCGCCCCCGCCCCCATTTTGAAGGCTCATGGAAAAAGAAGTAAAATCAATTAATTTAATGTCGTTTTGCGAGACGCATCGGCTCCAAGTCAAACTATGCGAATTTTAATAGCATTGTCCATCGACTATTATACATTTTCGAACATTGCAATGACTTATAATGTGATATATAAATAGGTAAAGGAAATTGAAATTGCCCTTCACTCTAAAACCTAAAATGTTAAATCACTATTTAAAAGAGCCGAGGAGTGACCACGTTTTCCTCACAATGGTAGAATTATGCATTGCTGGATCTAATTACTGTATCAGTGGCGGATCCAGGGGCCGAAACGTCTGTCTCACCCCTATTTGCGGCCTTTAAAAAAAGAGAGAGAGAGAGAGAGAGAGAGAACCCAATATTAAAAATAAAAATAACAGGAAGAAGAAGGAGAAAAAGAAAAAGCTTGAAAAACATTAATTCACACAAAACAGATTAAATTGCCGATGAGTTGGCTCGTCATGTGCGTACGAAGACTTTCGTTTAAAGTAGATTAACAGTATGACAAAATAGAAAAAGAAAAGAAAAGATGATTCTAAAAAAGGGCTGTGCAAATTTCAAGGAAAAAATTACAATTTCTAACGCTCCTGATGGTCATCTTGAAGGTTCCACATTGTTAAAAACTCGTGTTTTCGTCAGGAAAAAAAAACAAGCATCCGCCCCCCTCCCTCCCCCCGCTAGACCCCCGAAAGGGTCTTTACCTCTCCAACCCAACAGGGGCCTTAAGGCAGCCCCCAAGATCCAATCCGTAAAAGTAATTGGTTCCCAAGCCCAAGACAGCCCTCTGTCCTATTAAAATGTTCTTAGGAGAGAGGGTGCGTCTGTATGTGTGTGTGAGTGTGTGTGTGCGTGTGTGTGTGTGTGAGAGAGAGAGAGAGAGAGAGAGAGAGAAAGAGAATTGATTTTTAATGAAATAAACCAATAAGGGCAGTGCAAATTCAAGTCAAGACGGCTGATTTTGGGGAAACTTATTGTGATTGTGTAGCGAAATGTTATCATTTTATCATCAATTCTAAAAACATTTGCACTTCGTGTTGCTGGCTAGGTAGGTCAAGCCATTATGTTTGTCCTACCTGGCAACAATTAATGTATGCAGTTCGGATTCTGTCTATTGAAATGCTAATATTCTTATCAGGTGAATGAAATAATTTGTATTAAGGCACTTCACAAAGCTTATGCATTAAATCTGGTTACATTACGAAAATGGCCTATTGCCTTTCAAAATCAACAGACCAGCAATTCCTTTTGAAATCATCTCTTTTTGTTCACTGCTGGTCAGCCTATTCAATAGAAAAAAAGAAATAAATCAGGCAAGCTCACCTGTTGCTAAAATACCTTCACTAATGTACCCTAGTAGATGTTTTTGTATCATGGCAACAACTGGTCAATCAAGAGATTTTCTAGATTCATTCTAATGTGCACCATCTTCGTAGAAGGACTTCACCATGGAAACAAGATTTTTCTCCTAGTCACATGCAACTGTATATTACAACTCATCTGTACTACATTATGTTTTATCAGCTGAAATTATCATCAAGATGATTCTCATATAGATTTAATCCATTGGATATCATCTCGAATTGTTAAGCATTCATCGCTTGTGCTATCCGAGCAGGAGTTTACTCTCAAGCGCATTTTTGTTTTGACGCGTTTCGTCGAGGCCTCATGGGTGTGGTCGTTTAATTTCCTTCAAGCGTTTTGACACCTATCGAGAAGGAAATTTATGTGTATAATAATATTTAATGCGGGCTAATTATATGGACAATTATATGGTTCCAGATGAGTTACTTTGTTGGATTCCCACATCTGATACTATCCTAGAAGTTCGAACGAGGAGTCATTCATCAAGTTACTGGTGAGCTTATGTACTTGTCTTTTTCATTACACGAATACCTACAATCGTATTTATATATACATTGTAAGAGTATTTTTTACATGTTGGTGTCTGAGTTATTGACGGTATCATGAGTATTGTCAATTAGCCATGATTTCAATGTAGCTACAGCCAACTCATGATGATTTTTTCCAATAGTTATCCAGTTTGTTTTTGAAGGCATTTACGGATGTGGCATTAATCACTTCTTTAGATAGGCTATTCCATGTGTCCACTACTCTATTCGAGAAAAAGAATTTCCCGATGTCAAGGTGTTTTTAGTTTCAGGGTATGGCCTCGTGTTCTGTTTTCCTTGCATAAAAATATTTCTGAGTGGTGTATAGGCCATGGAGGTACTTGTAAACGTCGATCATATCTTCTCTCTTCCTGCGATGGGCAAGAGACGGCAGTTTTAGGGATCTCAGACGTGTTTTGTATGGTAAATTCTTCAGACTAGGTACCATTTTTGTAGCTCTTCGTTTTCAAGTATCTTCTGTTCACCACAGGCGCGGATCCAGGATTTCTTAGGGGGGGGGGGGGGGGGGGGGGGGGAGGCCCAAATTTGAAATTATGCGAGCCAAATATTGGTACGTAATGGTGACCAACAGTGACGTAATGCGGGGGGGGGGGGCGAGTTTCCCCCTCTCAAGCTTTGACGTTTCATTATATTATTAGAGAAAGAAGACGATTCGTTGTACCGTTCTCTAAAATAATTCTCGTCTGAATTTAGTTTTTCCCCTCCCGCGCGAAGCGCGGACATTTTACGATTTATTAAATTATTAGAGAAAGAAGACGATTCGTTGTACTGTTCTCGACTCTTAATCCTCGTCTGAATTCAGGTACCCCCCTCCCGCGCGAAACGCGGAAGCTTTTACGATTCATTAAATTATTAGATAAAGAAGACGATTCGTTGTACTGTTCTCGACTCTTAATCCTTGTCTAAATTCAGTCCCCCCCCCTCGCCCCCCTCCTGCGCGAAGCGCGGAAGCTTTGGCGTTTTATTAAACTATTAAAGAAAGAAGACGATTCGTTGTACCGTTCTCGACCCTTTAACCTCGTCTGATTTCAGTTCCCCCCTCCCCCTCTTGCGTAAGCTTCTTCGTTTCATCAAATCATTAGAGAAAGAAGACGATTTGTTGTACAGTTCTCGACTCTTAATCCTCGTCTGAATTCAGGTTCCCCCCTCCCCCATCCCCTCCTGCGCGAGGCTTTGACGTTTTATTATTAGAGAAAGGAAACGATGCGTTGTACCGTTCTCTATACTCTTAATCCTTGTCGGAATTTCAAAGATGTTCTTTGTCTGCTCCTTTTTCTTTCTACGTCCTCTTCCGATTGGGGGGGGGGGGCCGCCCCCCCCTGGCTACGCGCCTGCGGTCAGATAAACACATCTTGATACCTTGTCCGACCCCGCAAGCTCAGGAGTTTAAGGCAATAAACTACGGTCAGATAAGCATTCAGGGGCCCGCCTTAGGGCTCCTGGTGGGGTCGAGGCGGCAGAGCCGGCCCCGGAAGCTCAGGGGTTTTAGGCGTTTAATTAAGGTCAGATGAGCATATTTTTTTGTATACCTTATTATTTTGTAACACTGGCAGGTCACTAAAAAATCAGGGGTTTTAGGCATTAAATTACCGTCAGATGATTATCTAAGGGCCCGCCGTAGGGCCCTAGATGGAATCGAGGGGGCAAAGCCCCCGGAAGCTTAGGGGTTTTAGGCATTTAATCACGGTCAGATGAGCATATTTTGATGCCTCATTATTTTGTTAACACTGACAGTTAACTATTCTTACTTTCTTGCTCTCATTCTATTTTATTTCTCTTTAATATACTTTTTCAAGAAAAGTGGGGGGGGGGGGGGGGGGGGCTCGAGGCTCTCGATCCCCGCCCTACCTCGGGCCCTGACATGCAGGAATCTCAAGAATCATATTTTTTGCCTGGCTGTAAATTTAGGAATTTGTCATTTTCCAACAAACACATACAAACGTATAATTTACTAAAAAGTGAGGAAAAATTTCGGAAATTATGTCATTTCAGCATTATTTGTAATCCACCGTTGTGGAATTAGAAATAAACCACGTTTGAATTTGATTTCCCCGAAGCCCCCCCCCCCCTCTCTATCAGTATGCCAGTATCTCCTCTTTTCCTTTTTTCTTTCCCTTTTTTCTTTCCCTTTTTTCTTTCCCTTTTTCTCCTTTTTCCCTTTCCCTTCTATTCCTTTCTTCTCTCTTTTTTTTTTTTTGTTGCGGGGGGGGGGGGGCAAGGCCCGCTCGGCCCCCCCCCCCCTGGATCCGCGCCTGGTTCACCATCCTGTATGGTGACCATGTTGCTTGTCCGTACTCCATGACAGACCTTACAATGCATATGTACAAGATTTTTAAAGTGTCCTTGTCCATGTTTGTGAATGATCTTCGTATTACCCCAACCTGTTGGACTTGGATAGAGCATGGGAGATGCTGTCTTTAAGGGTCAGCTTAGAATCAACAAACACTCCAAGATCCCTTTCCACTTTAGATTCTTTCAGGATTATAGTTTCATTATTGTTTCAGTATAAACATATCTTTTATGCAAACTAATTAGTTCAATATAAATTAAACAATCTGAATAAAGATTTCTTATATAAACAAAAAGTGAAAGGTGAAGGTGCTGCTTCATAACCCATAATAAACCAATTTGTTATATTTACATATAATGACATGGTGCATTTTTGTTAGCTCCTAGATTTTATTATTATATGAGGGTCTTGTATCAGTGGAGATCTGTAAGTATATATAATGTTGCAATTAAAAAACGCATAACAAAAACAAGCAAACAACGATAATAGATAAGTGTCAGGATCAGTGAGAAAGTGAGGGAGTGAGCAGGAATTAAAAAAAATAACGTATTGACAATTTGTCCATAATTTTTGCTTTTTCATATTCAACTTTTTTGGAGTTCTTTACAGCCTTACATATTTATTTGCTAATTGGAAACTTTCCATTTTTACGATTACTGTAAATCATATGTTTTACCAAAATCAACACATGATTTAACAATATAATATTATCTTTCATATTTTCTCTGAAACCAAGTAACACATCAATCCATTGCATTTTAAGAAGTATATCTCAAGCACCTTTACCAGAGAAACCATCTTACCCAATGTAATACCGGCCAAAATTTCATTACTGTGACTAAATGACCCCGGCTTCATAATCTGTGTTTTGTTCATATTCATTTTTAATCCAGATACCTGAGAGAAGGAATCCATTATTTTTTTCTAAGATTTTCATACCTTCTGTATACATTACTATCTTCGTCTGTATATTGCCTATCTAAATACCTTTCATTTTTGTTAATTGCGAATAACCACTGCTAATGTTTCTATGATTAACAAGAATAAATATAAGGATCTCCTTGTCTTACTCCCCTGCCTATTTCAAAACAGCCTGAAAAGCCCTTATTTATGACACAGCTAACTGAATTATCATACAATACTTCTATCCATCTACAAAAATATGGGCCCAAACCATATTTTTTCATTAAGAAATTCCGTTATGAGTGTGAGACCGTGTCGAAAGCTTTCTCAAGATCAACTTTTACACAAAAAAACCTGTACATTGTATACCTGTGTGCAAATATGACATCTTCAATAATTCTCACAGCTTCTCCTATATTCCTACCAGGCAAAAATCCCACTTGATCTACATGTATCACCTCTTCTCATACATTCTTGATTTTTTCAGCCAACACTTAAGACAAAATTTTATAGTCAACATACATACACTTGGCACTATCCCCATCTACGACGAACAACAGTCACAATACATTGTAATAATGCACATACGTCACATAACTTCCAGCATCCCTCTCTTTCTGTCTAAATCTCCCTCTCCTGTCCCTGGAATGTCCATCCCCTATTCATGTATGCTAGTATATATATATATCTCTCTCTCTCTCTCTCTCTCTCCTTCTCCCCCTCTCGCTCTCGTTCTCCCCCTTTCTCCCTCTCTCGTCATCTGTTCATGATTTCACCTATTCACATACTTGAAACAAAATAAAATATGGCGAGTGCGAGCGTTTTATAAATGAATAATGTTTAAAGGGAAAGTCCTCTCCAACAATTCCTTAGTTTCAATAGAAGCAGAAAATTCAGAAAAAAACAATCAAAATAGTTTGAGCAAAATCGGATCACTAATAAGAAAGTTATGAATTTTCTAATGACATGAAAATATTAGAAAGTCACAAGACAATTTGTCAACTCACTCATGAGTCTTTGACGTCATTGCCTCACTATCCACTTATTGTTTTCTTTATATTGATATCATTTCTTTAAAGTTCATAAAATATTTTGTGAAATGTTATGCACGCAATATGATACAAATCATATAACCTGGGCAAAGGCATGGGGAAATCAAGTTGTTGGGCATAAAAAGGGAAATTAATGGGATAAAAATATATAAAGCATGATAAATTGACGTCACAAAATGATAACCAAATTGGCAATTTGTGTAGTGATTTTCTAAGCCTCATAATTTTTCATACTTTTCTAAAATTCATAACTTCCTTAATAGTTATCCGATTTTACTCAAATTGTTTTTGCTCTGTTTTTCTTGTTATTCTGCATCTATTAAAAGCAAATTACATGTGGTATCCCCCGATTCTGTCTTTCCTCCTTTTTCTACGCGGTAATAGTAGTAAAAACTCAAATCAAATCGTTGAATTGATTAATCAAATAAGTCAATAAAATTACTGACCCCCCCCCCCCAAAAAAAAAAAAAAAAAATGATGGTCATTTTTTACTGCCTTCATAATTTTGAAAATAATAATGGTTACCCCTACAATAATTAGACCTAGCAGATCGTCCTCGTTCTACACTGCTCCTTCACAGGCACGTGATTTTTTTCTTCAACAATAACGCTTCTCTCTGAAAAAATGTCTAGTGATCACTGACGGATCTTGTGAAAATTGAGTGAAAACTCCCTTTTTTACCTTTTAGAGAGCACTCTAAAATAAATCGACATTCACTCCTAAACAAGTTATCACTGACTGACTCCTTGGGAAGTGAAAAAAGAGAGTAAAGTTTACTCTTGTCTTTTTTCATAGGGTTCAGACAAAGTTGATATCCCTCTTCTTCTTGTCCACTTCTAGATCTGTTTAGACTGTAGCTCTGGCATCTCCCCAGGAGAAGCTAGAAAGGAGAGGGAGGGGTAAGGAGTGTTCATGTCCTCGATTTCCTTTCCAGAATTCTGCATGGTAACAGCTAGCTAGCTGGAATGTTGCCAAGCCAACTGGGGATCTGATTGGCTTGCATAATCATGTCGAATAGTTAACACTGATTCCTCTGAACTTCGCACATCGATTCAGCATTGGCTCAGTTCGCAAACAGTGCAGTGCGGATAGTTTTCTGTTGGAGGATAAATAAGGTTCATCTGGCGTTTCCTTTGCTAGCAAGCCTGGAATTATCGCCTTTAACACATGTCGTTCTTCAGCTTTAATTAAATCAACAGGCTGTTTACGCTAGGTCTGAGCAGAAGTATCACGTACAGGTCTGACAATGTATACTGAAGTGATATGGGTTGAAGTAGTTCCGACCAAATACTATGTAAATTATATGCAACGTGTGCATGGCTCGAATAGGCATGCATGGAGAACATGATGAGGCGATGATAAATGTAACATTAATGCCTAGCCCCTGAGTAAATCTCCAATGCACATAGATGGCATTCTACGCTGTACTGTCATTATGCTATACATGTAGTATGTTGAATGCTATCTCTGCATAGCAGATGTATGCATTCTCATGCCACACATTATTGTCGGGCGCTCCCCCCCAAATCGCTTTTATTCAGCCTTTAATTGGCTGACCATGCAGGGAGTTTAAGGAAGGGATCAGTTGGCACCTTTCTACTTCGTACCAATTAAACTTTCCAGTTGAACTTTGGCTTATTGACAAAATATCCTTGTAAACAGTCCGAAGACTGATTAATAAATACAATTTATTTACGCATAGTTTTGCACCCCGCCCTCTAATTATTACCCACAACAACGGAACAATTTGTGGATATGGCAAAAAATTAACAAGGATAAACAAATCAAAATTGTTATGAAATTGGGATCGTTGGGATCTTCAAATTAATGTGTATAAAGATATGCCAGACAGTTTAGTTTGTTTATCGGGAGAGGGCGGGGGGGGGGGGGGGGGACGTATCCCATGCCCATGCAGTAACATGCTCTTCAGATCGATCCCTCCTTACTGAGTTGGGCCTTAATTTATTTTCTCACTTGATACTCCGCAATTTCCCATTTCAAAGAATGAATGAGAGAAAGCGAGGTAAACAAATAACCACAAATCTAAAACCGACCTGTGATATTGCACGTACGTAATATCGATGTCATAATGATGACGTCCTCATAATTTCCCAAAACATCTGTGATATCAGTACGCATTTGGAATACTTTATATGAAATCCATGCCCAAGTTTTCGCCCAATTTTTGCTTCCCATTTAATTATAATAGTAATAATACGAATGATGATGATAATAATTATAATACAATAATGAAAATTAAATATAATAAATATATATATACACATACACAAATCCGCTCCTGAAACGTTAAACGTTTGTCGATAGAATAATTTTTATCGGAGAAGATTCGAGGAATATTGATGACGAGCTGTGCAAAATTGATCTCCAGTCAAAAATTGATTTCATGCATGCAAAGCAGGGGTGTCGAGTTAAAGTTCCGGATGGGGGCGGGACATTTGTGAAAATATGTCGTTTATAATATAACACTGTTTGCGTAACTGCGATTTATTTTGGAACGAGTATGTGGCATAAGGGTCTTTAGGGGGACTTTGGGCCAATCAATTGCCCATTATAATGAATTAATGACTGTTGTATTGACTTTGATAATAATTGTAGTATTGCGAAAAAAATCTGTGATTGTATTATCATTTCCGATACAAGCGATTCGATGACGATGGCCCAATGGATTGTGTTATTTTCATTGTAAATAGGTTGATCTCTACATAATTGTATTCAGCCTTCTTGTTCAATCAACACAATGCTCTACAACTGTAAACGTGTACCATTCTTCTGCGTCGTAGGATAAACGACGATCGTTAGCTCAACGTTTGTATTTCACAATGTCAATACTTGCCTACGTCAAATGACGCCACTATTTTCGTCGTGTAAACGATCGATGATCGTTAGTTCAACGTTGAGCTATTATATGCCTATGACACATCTAATTATAGTTGTACCTATCATATTACGTAAAGAATATGGTCATTACTTACGTTAAGCTAAGACTATCTAAATACCTTTTGCAGTTCATTATGAACGTATTATCAACGTTGAGTTGAATAACATCTCTTGTATTTCCTAAAGAATGAATATCCCTAAAACGTTGAGTTATAAGGAAGGGAAGAACATCGTCTCTTCTGCGTTGAGCACTAATTCTTGAATTTCGTAAGATATTACATTGAACAATGATTAATACCTTTGATACCTCTTCAGAGGTAATTAATTCAATAATTCATAGTTCAACAACATAAACAACATTAAATATATTTGTAAAATGAATATAAACAGATTCAACTGCAATAATAACACTAAGAAGATTTCAATACGTAATTCATAAACACTCCACTTTACATTGAAGAAAAAAAAAAGGATTAACAAAAATGATCAGTTAAAATCCCAGAATAAAACTTTGAAGAGCATTTGATAATGTGATTTTATCTAAATTTAGAACGGTATTTTAAAATGTGCCATATCGTGAAATATAATCATTTTTATTATAACATCTAATATAGGCATACATTTTCTGGTATATTTTCGTTGGAGGTGCGTAGTGGCTGGTGAATCGTCATGTTAACGTAGGATTGTGTGGTATTCACTGGTATGTCTGAGTAATATCCGTATATAGGCCTATCTGTCTTGTATTTATTAGGAAATATACGTCATGGATGAATCACCCTATTATTAAAATATTGTAAGGAATGTCCACTGTATATAAAACGTTATACCTAGTATTGCGCAATATTATGAACATCGTTATATCAACGTTGAATTGTCTAAATACGACATACCTCCCGATGTATTTTGTAAGGAATGAATATCGTCGTGTTAACGTTGAGCTATACGACAATGTCTCAAAATGCATATCGTGTATGGCGTAGGTAGTTGAGCAATGAGCTAAATGTCATGTATACCTAGATTGCGTAAGATATGAACATCGTTATATCAACGTTCAATTGTCTAAATACGACTTCATTATCTGTCATGTATTTTTTAAGGACTGAATCTCGTCGTGTTAACGTTGAGCTATGACATTGTCTCAAAATACATATTGCGTATTACGTCAGGTATGAACATCGTTATATCAACGTTGAATTTTGTAAGGACTGAATCTCTATTATCGTCTCAAAATCAATATCGTGTATTTTGTAGGGTAATTGAGCAATGTTATGTCTAAGTATATACATCTCATATTTGAAGGGGAATCTGGGAATAAATATCGTCATACTAACGTTGAGCTATATTATATATATTATCGTGGGGCCTAAAGCACGTCCCAATTTGTATTTCGTTTGGGATTAACATCTTCATATAATACCTACCCATTTCGTCTTTTAGTTTAGTGCATTTCGAAATGGCATGACAACAAATTCTGCAAATTAAACAAATTGAACTTGAAATGATAATAATTATTAACATTGTATCATAGTTTAGAAAAGTAATTACAAAATGTAATGACAATTGCCTGGAAATCTCCATTTACACGCCTACATATCCTACAGATAATAATAGTCTCAAAGAGGATTGCCCCTCATATGGAAATAGTTCCAGTCGGTATAAATATCATCAACGTATGCCGTATGATACGATGATGATTTATAACTGCGAGCACTTGCCTATACCCTATTACAAGATCATTCTATTATAAATTTACCATAACCGAAATACATTATTTATGAATGATTAAGGTTATAAGGTTGTCTATATATATCCCCATCGCAAGGTTTCGTTATAAACTTCCGACAACAAAACACATCACAAGTCGCGACATGTATACTTGACCAATTGTGAATCTCATTATCTATTTTTGGATAGTACATGACTGTCCATTATTATGCATGTTCAGGAATGCCGTGTCTACCACATGATATTGAATGGAAATTGTGGTCGTGTGTGCATAAGTGCAGGATCATACTTTTCATAATAAATAATGAAAACAATGATAATTCAATAATTTGAATAATTCTAAACAATATAGGGTATAAATGTTGCACCTTGAGAAAATTCATTATTTATTATGATGATGCTTAACAGGAGCAGAAACAGCTAATATTGATTTGGTGAACATATTTTTGAAGCATAAGTATGTCAGAGGGTGGGGGGGGGGGAAGTATCTCAAAGGCGCCCCCTTTTACATAGGAAAAGTGCCTCTTTAACCTTGACAAGTGCCCTATCAATTTGTTAAAGTGCCCCTTCCCCTTTTCACCTCTGATAAGTGCCCTTTTTTGACACGCGCTTCTTTTCATTCGACAAGTTCCCATTTTCCTTTGCAATTAGTGTCCATTTTCTAGCCCCTATTCAAATCTGAGAAATATTCGTCTTACTTTGACAAGTGCCCCTTCCTCTCATGATAAGTGTTCTTTTCATACCTGGTGAGTGCCTCTTTTTGTTAGTGTTAGAAGTGCCTCCCTTTCACCTCTGATAATTACCCTTTGTACTTTGACACGTGCTTCTTTTCTTTTCTAATAAGGCAGTGTCTTATCCATTTCGGCAAGTGTCCCCTTTTCCTCTCATCATTAAATTACGCAACCCTATATAGGCTATATTAAGCGATAAGATCAATTTCCCCCAAAGCCTGCTCGCTACGCTCGCTCGCATTGATCGATGATAGTTGTTACTTATCAAAGGTCTTTTCAGTCTTCTGATATGAGAATGTGCTTATAACACCATCAGGTTTTCCACTCTAAGATATAATTTTTTCGCACTGCGACCTCATAATTCTTAAATTCACACCCAACTGCAAAGTATGATGCTTAAGCAATATCTTGTATGGAGTATAAAGAGAAAAAAATATTGAAATCATCCCTAATAATATTTTTGCAATGTAGAGGTATATACCAATGTCTGAACAATTGTATATTTTCCCTTTCTAGGTGCCCTTTTTTTTTCTTCAGAAATGCCCTTTTTTGTTGGTTCTACCAACTTTTGAAGTCGCTATTACAAGATGATATTCATAATCAGGGGCGTAGACAACGGGGGGGATGAGGGGGATGCATCCCCCCACCTCACAAGGTGGGGGGGATGGCATGTACAATCATCCCCCCCAGGTTTTGGGGAATGATATTTGCTTACTTAATAAGTCATAATGATGATAATAATAGTAATAATAATAATGATAACAATTATAATATTAATAATAATAATAATTATGATGATGATAATAATAATCCTCATCGTTATTGTAATTGTGTTTATTGTTATTAGCCGCATTCACACGGTGAAAGCCAATTCAGACGGTAAAAAAAAGAAAATCTTACAAGTATTTTGTGGTTATCTTGTGGTTTGGAAACCACAAGATAACCACAAGATTAAACAGGCGCGGATCTACGGGGGGGGGGGGGGGGTTAGGGGGTTTAACCCCCCCCCCCTTGGGCGGCCCAAAAAACAAACAAACAAAAAAAAAAGGAAAAAAAAAAGAAAAAAAAAAAGAAAAAAGAACGCACGCTGGAGAGAAACCCTTTCAAGTGCAAATATTGTGAGAAGATATTCAACTCATCTGGTAACTTAACCAAATACATGATAACTCTGGATATAACTGTGTATTTAACTGTTACTTGATTTAAAAAGACGTTATCATGCACTGCTTTTTATGGTCTCCATTGTGTTAATAGATGCCAGGAAAACATCACTTACGGGGTTCAAATAAACACCCCCAAAAAATCGGCTCGCCGCTTCGCGGCTCGTGGACGATGCTCCGCATCGTCATTATTTTGGTCACCCCCCCCTTAGCAAAACGCTAGATCCGCCCCTGAGTCATCCCCCCAGGTGTACGAACCTGTCTACGCCACTGTTCATAATCAATGTCTTCAGTATTTCATTCGGGCCAATATCACAGAATTCATTATGCTTTGGGATTTTCAAATGAAAAAAATAATGTCCCTCTTTTCAATATGTCCTCCGCCGTCGTCCTCTGACCTTCTCCGTCGTCCTCTGACCTTCTCATAAGTAAATACATTTTGAGAACATTGATCAACATGAAAAATTATCACACAGATATGGTTTGCCCAGTCCCCTATATAAATATTTTGCAGACACATTATGTTTTCATGCTGCCATGGGTCGCTTTTTTCATTTTCTTGATTATACTCTGGGGATGGAGATATAATATGCACCAATAATTTAGCATAACAACAATAACATCTTCAGCATAGCAACAGCTCATTTTGGACGGCTGCCAAGTTCAACTTCTACTTTGATTGGTTGGCATGGATAAGGAAATGTCAACCTTTGAACCGGTTGAATGCGGATTGGCTTTTGTTGGGTTGTTTGTTTCCCTCCAGCAGGAAGCTAGGGTCAGACGACTTATCATTACATTCCGCTTGGGGACGGTTTTGTCTGGTTTAAGATGGTACGCTAAGTTAGGTCTTTATGTTAATGTAGCATGTTTTTATATCTTTTGTTATGAGTAATACATTGTTCATGAAGACATAGAGACAATGCAGGCCTAATCCTGCACCCTGCGTGGACCAAACTTGAGAACAAAGAACAAGGAAGAAGCAAATGGACCACACATTCTCTACCAAAGAACTGATAGCTGAAGGCCCGCTTTTTTAGTGTTAATTCTTTACGCAAAATCATTTTAGTGCATATTCTTCAAGAATTAGGGTCAATGTGTGTCACAACATGTTTTGGTTTGGTTTGGTTTGGTTTGGTTTATTGTAAAAATACATCAAACAAGCAGCTCGCAGGCTGAAATGTTCAATTTACAAACAAATTTGGAATATATATAGGGATATAAACATAATCAAAAACTAGTTGTAAGTCAACTTTTGCAGAAATGATATAGCAATTAGCATTGTTAAAATGAAATCGAAATTTCAAAACAAAGTTATTTGTTTAATGTAGTCATATACTATAATGTTGAAAGACCGAGACAATGAAAAGGTGAGAATGGAGAGAAAAGGAAATATAAGTTGTCTTTCCATGCTGGTCACAGTCAGGATATGGAAAAGAAAACTTTACATTACAATATTGCTTCCAATATGCTACTCTGCAGGAAATTGCCCAAGCAATAACCCCCCATGGAATGCAGTTCATGAAGAATACTTGAGGTATTGGACAAGCTATAGGTCTTTAAATTTGGTACCTGGGAAAGATTTAGAATATGACCAGGGAAGTTAGGTGGGGTGGGGGTCAGATTGGTCGGGCGCTCAATCCCTCAAAATGATGATACAAATACCACATGTTTCAGCCGTATACGTGAGTTTCAGTCAATATTGTACCCGCCTATAGGGTTATAGCTTGCTTGGGAAATTATTATATTTTGTGAGGTCAAAATTTGTTGAACCATAATCACTGACAAATTCTGGCACCATGCCATGTGGCCCCTCGTCTGGAGTAAACAAAGTCATGGCATGCTGCCCTTGTTATGCGTGTCAGCTCTTGTTACCCTGCATGCAGTCGATATTTGATGTTGAACTAGGTTGCAAGTCAGTTTTATATAAAACAAAAACATAGAGACATTTTTAAATATTTTGTATTACCTTATTGCACATGCATTATGATTTTCGGTTTAGTTATAACATGAAATATGTTCAAAATACATTTAAAAAAAAATTAATGTTCTTATGATTTGTAGTTAGGCCTACTTGTATTTACTTATTACTTTGCATTATATATAATCTTCATTCAAAACAATATGAAATAATGAATGATGACAATAATGAAGATAATAATAATGACAATACTTATGAAGTGCACACCCATCTCTCAAGATACTCGAGGCGCCTACAAAATAATTTATATTTAAAGGCTCCAAAGTAAATAAAGAATTATCATAAAGTTGAACTCTATATAAAAAAGAAAGCTTAATTTCAACCACCAATCATAAGGTGTGTCTTAAGTATGGTGTTGAAGTTTGAAGGAAATATTGGCCGTTTGAAGAGAAAAAGGTAACTTACCAAAATTCAAATAAACAAGAACAACCCAAGAGAGATATTCGTATATGTGTTGTATTCCTGTATCACCCGTGCATTAAGATTGTCAAAACCTGTACTAAAATACATCAAACGAATTTCAAAGAGAAATGTTCTTATATTATATCACTCTACATCATAGACCTATAATCTTCACATAATATACAATCATGTACCAGCCGACAGCTGTGTCAAGATCAGTGTAAGTCATAATCTTATAACTTAAAGAGAATATTGAGTTCTGTGGAGAGGTGAACAATAATTCGTGAGCGTTCTCATTGTTATTTTGCAGTGTGGAAGAACATGTGAGAAGAAAAAAATTAATGTTCCCTGAAAAGCATGGCTCTTCAAATGCCTTTATTATTGTAAATATGACAAGTAACAGCTTAAAATGTGTTTTATGCCACATGCTTGTGTAGTCACTTATACATCTTTCTGTGTACAGTGCTTGTTACTTTTCCAAGACTGGGCCAAATTTCTTATCATTTTGATGATTCCAGAACCTTGCACTACTACACTTAGATAATACATGATCAACTTTGTCTGATCGATTCCACACCGTTTCTTTCAGATCGCAATCGCATGACCAGAACTCAACTTTATCTTTAAATGTGCATGGAATCAATACAGTATAAGATTATCAAGCCGAATATTTATACTATCTCATGCTACCCAAGGCGGGCAATCCATCTGATGCAATGCGATCATACAGGGGCACCGAGACGGGAGGGGGAAGGATAATAATGGACTGAAGCATCTTAAAATGATAAAACGAAAACGAAAAAAGAATATGCTATATAAGAAAGTCAACTGATGAGCCTAATTGATCTTAAACATTTTTTGTGAGTATGATTTTTAGGGAAATTGTTTGTATGAAAATGAAAATGAATGAAACTCCTCATGATAATGATAATGTAGCAGTTTACTTATTGAATAATTAAGGGTTTCCCATCTTTAACAAATGATTATATTGATATCTTGCTTAGTCACACACTGACTTGAAACAAATGAAGCCAGTATAGGCCTACTGTAATCAACTTGAATCATCCCTTTTGATCAATTAATATTCTATTCTTTAGAGTTAAAAACTTTTTTAGATGATAGGATTTTTGAGTGAGTGTGGTGAATAAGGTTTATAATTTAGAAATTTATATCCCATTTATGATTGCAAGTAACACATGACTCACATTATTTTAAGAGAAAAATTATTCCAGTATTC
The DNA here is from genome assembly GCA_035222895.1 of Strongylocentrotus droebachiensis. Classification (NCBI taxonomy): domain Eukaryota; kingdom Metazoa; phylum Echinodermata; class Echinoidea; order Camarodonta; family Strongylocentrotidae; genus Strongylocentrotus; species Strongylocentrotus droebachiensis. The sequence goes on from JAVYIG010002156.1 coordinate 186,969, forward strand.
ATATTCATCGAATTTCAACTGTGTGATTGAGGGATTATTTGGAATAATTGTCATCTACTTTTCTCTGGTTCCAATGCATGCATCATTGAATAACAAAACGTTACTATGACGTCAGCGTTGCTACTGTGACAAAACAAATTATGGAGCTGAAACTAAATAGTCTCCATTAATAGCTTGCTGACTCTGATCTATTCTTAGAAACTGCATGGAATTTAGTGACATTGCTTTAAAGTAGAATATTCCATATTTTTTGTATTAATTCACAAGAAACTATTGCGCTGCTGGCATGATTATCATAATTATTATTATTTTTTTTTTTTGGGGGGGGGGGGGTGGGGAGGTGGTGTTATTAATTTCTGTAAATAAAATTAATTTATAACATTTGATATAGCACAATAGACACAAAATTATGACTTCAAATCATTTTCATTTTAGAAAATATAATTTGGAAATTTGGGCAGGATATAGCAGGGGGGGGGGGGGGGGGTAAGAGGCTGCCTGCGTGTCATAATTATACAAGTATGTTTAAAAACACATGCATATATACATAAAGACTATGCAAAATATCTATGGGACAATGGAACTACCAATATCTCATATATGATAAAAATCCACTCATAAACAATAAAGCTGGCATGAACTATTTAATACGACATGCCCCGTGTGGATTACGCAAGAGCAATGTTAAATTAGTCATTGGCCATTTATATAACTGCATATTTCCCGAGTTGTTGCGACAGCTGTTGCACAAATCATCCTGACGATAAAATTATAAATATTCATATTATCATTTCTATACCCCAAATCGAATGAAAAATATCGAAAAATAGGCATAGCTTATAAGTTAGATTATATATAACTAAAGGGCTATATATACCATTCGGGATATAACTCAATTGACGATTCATCTTAACACGGCTTTATGCGCATAGCCATATTATAGGCTTATAGCTTTGGTCCCATTGCACCAAAACAATTTAAATAAATCAAATGTACAAACAAACGAACCATATTACAACTTCCTTAGAACAACTATACAATACAAAGCAATTTGAAATCAAGAATTTCTTGGTTATTTTTTTCATAAAGAGAGTCAGAATGGCAGAGAGAGAGAGAGAGAGAAAGATATTGGCACTGTTGGGGGGGGGGGGGGGGGGTGTACCCTCCGACGTTTTGTCGACGTGTTTTTGTAAACAATCCTGTCGACATAGCTCATACGTCACAATATGAACCGCATCACATAGGGAGTTAGTAATGTCCTTGCGCGATCTGCACTAAATCTAGAAAACTCTAGAAAATGAAATGTTGGGTAAAGTAATTTGTAGATTTTGCTTTCTGGCGTTGACGTTTTGTCGCAGAAACACTACCATCGTCACTATGAATAAATTTATGTTATGATTAATGTAAAATTTATCATTAAAATTAATTGCATTCATGAAAAATATAGGGGTAAAGTTACTATTAAATTGAGGTTTAACTATGTTATGACATACGATCTCACACAGCTTTTGCATTAAAGTCATGATCAAAATACGGAATACATGATTTATAATGTTATTTTCAAAAGACAACTATTCATATTGATTACATATTATACCAAATGATCGATTTATTATTTCAATTCGAATTAAACTACGGTGCCCCTGTAAATGTAGGAAAATCAAATGAACTATGTTTTTCGACCGCGGAAGCGTTTTGTGTTAAACGGTCGAGCGTGGGACGCTTTCGTATAAATACGAAGAGAATTTTGTAGCGTCAGGCTGCTTCATGGTTGTTGTTCTTCGAAGCCTGTTCGTGGCTCGTCTTTGCTTTTCCATTTTGGCGACATTTCGGCGACATTTTGGCAAGATGAATTTCGATGTCTCTCACACGTTTTTCAAATTATCAGCAAAATTTATGTTTGTATTCATCTCTGCTGGTTTCGTAACGTAAGGCTATTTCATGCTTTTGATATTTTGAGAAATTTTGCGGTTGTTTCTACGCAGCCTGCCGATGATTGTTTGTCTCTGCATTTGAAAGCCGAGCTTAAATTAAAAGTCAAATCGAAAGAATGTGGATCTTCTCATTGTGATTAAACCAAATGTTGATCTAATATGTAGACTCTAGAAACGTCTGAAAAAACATTAATTGAAATATTAGGTTACATTATTTAGAAGCAGATAAGAGAAAATGTAGAAGGTTAATTTAGGATGAGATTTTTTGTGGACAGTCTGTGAATGTGATGAAAAAGATGGAAATCGGATGCTGATGTGGAAGTTGCGGAATCTGGCCTGGAGATGTGCGACGCCTTTTCTGTGGAGTAGCATGGTAAGCATAATCTTGCCTCTTGGACGTGACTATTTCAACTCCCAATAAGACTATTCTCTAGGACTGAGTTTGATGTGCCTATTTCTGTCTATTCTGACATTCAGATATTGGAATTGGATTCCAAATAAACCAAGTCAATTGTTACTGTAATTGTGAATAATGTGGCGACTGGCATGGCAAATTGCCAAGTTGAAGTTGCCAGGCGCAGGCCATGTCATTACACATGTAATTCGGGAAGGGTTGTGGGGAGAAGGCCCATGTGGCATGAAACTAGTTTTGTGAATAGTCTAGGTCTACATTTACATTATGCATACAGAGAGGAAAAAAAATTGTTGGGAAAGGGAGAAGATATCTATATTATAATATATACCTCTACTGGGCAAGTGAATGAACTTTAGTCTAGACAGTTAATAATAAGACCCAAGTTGTGCTTTTGACTTTGTGCCTGATTCAGTGATTGTAATTGTATGCAGTATGGACTATGGTAATGGATATGGAGTATGCTACTGTATTGAGTAAAGTGTAGTGTAGTATTATCATTAAAGGGGCTGGCTGTACTAATGGGACGTGAAAGCTTGTGAAAAGAAAAGCAAAAAGTACCCACCCCAAGAGCGTGTCTGTACAGTACATGTTCATTTGAATCCACATTGGCATTGCACAGTGACAGTTGCATGTTTACTGTGGTCTTCCAGACATTACACGATTTTAATGATGTAGAGCTTTGGGTTTTTTTTCTCCTAAAGAGCAAATTAAAAAGTTTTTTTAATCAATGAAGGAATCGGTAAAGTTTTCATCTGTATCTCGCTACTAGTATTTGAATTGCCCATTAAAATGAAAAAGAGAAACCACCCAAAATTTGGAAAAGAAGGAAATGGCTTTTTAGGGTTAGAATTAGGACAAGCATTTGAATAGTGAAGATTAATGGCTCGGATGATAATGCTTTTATACATCTATCTGCTGTGGTGAGTGCATGACTGAAATTTAGATGGGATATACCTCAAGAAATTCTTGAATGTGGTGGGAATATATATCTTCCTCGTAAAAGAGTAGAATAGAATGCTTGTAGTGAAGTGATTTGGAAATACATACAGTAACTTGGTGTTCTTAGGCAGTCTTAACTTATTTTTGCAACTGGGCTTTCCTTTCATTTTCCACAGGTTAAACTACATGAGTTGTGATGACCCTATTGTGTACAAGATTAAGTTCAAGTTAAGCGATGGAGAGAGTGAGACCCAATCTTAAAACAGAATGAGCATCAGGCGACCTTTTAATTCTTTCTACAAAGGCTTTTACAAAAAAAGGGTTTGATAGATATGGTAACGTGTATTATCGTCCGATATCCTTTAATTAATTTACATCTTGTGATATGCCATTAGATATTTTAGTTTTCCCTGAAATGAGCAATTCCAGCCTGATATTGTAATATTTAAAAAATGTAATGAAGTTCTTGAATAAAGTAAGCCTGCAGGGTAAAACTGCCATGTTTAGGCCCCTCTTATTAAATACAATCTGAACAATCATGCTTTTTTTTTTTGTCCTTGTGTGAAGTGGTTTTTGCCATCCCCAGCGTATAAATACTTTTTGTACCTTGAATCATCACTATCAAGTTATTAAAAAAAACATGACAAAGTAAAAAAAACAGAAACAGTGCTATTCTTTTGAAGAGGTATGTCTAACCATAATTCCTTTTTGGAGGTTAGGGTGTTTTGTGTCTTTTTTCCTTCCTTCCATTTCTATGTGCACCAATAGGGAAACATGACCACCAATTGTTGGGATCTTGCAGTGTAAGGCCAAGGTTACTACTTACTCCAAGCCAATCCTTTTCTGTAAACGTCCAGGACAGCCGCATTCATATTCAGGACCTAGAGATGCAAGATTTATTTGGCATCAGGCAAGCAAGCATTAGGAGCAGATCTAGTTGAAATGTGATATTTTTCTGAAGAAAATTAGACTTGAAGAACTTAAAAAAATTGCAGACTTTTTTGGAAACAAAAATCTCAATTGAAATCATGGATTCAAAAGTCTTGGAACTCTTGATTATGTTCTTAAAGCTCAACACTCATTTGGAGATGTCTTCATTACTTGATCTCAGCATGGAATCACTGTGGGTGGGAAGTTCTTTGTTTTCGTTTCTTCCATCTCTTCCTCTAGAAAAAGTGGAACATATATCTTCTTACGACACAAGTCAGATGCAATTCAATTCCTTTTCTCAGCTGTTCAACCTATCAACCTTGTGCTACAATCAAAAAGAACTATGAAAGGAAAAGAACTAAATATTTTTTAAAGGAGATTTGTTCTGGACATCGTATTGCGGGAGGGGATTCTCTTTGTTTTCTCCTTTTTTATACCTACACTCCAGAAAAAGTTCAAGTGGATCATTGCTACTTCAATATGCATGTTTCAGTAAGTTAATACCTGGATAGAACATCTCATCTTTATTGTTTGGATCATTTATTTGATGTGAGGACAAATTTATATGAATGGAAGCTGAAAATTGAAAATAACAGACAAAAAGAAAGCTGAAAAAGAAAAGAAAAGCAGAGGAATATCGATTTTGGACTACATAAAGAAGTGGATCAATCATGAAATTTCCTTTATAAGAAGATGTTTGTAGGACCTCCCACAAGTAGTATTCAAGATCTGATCTGGGGAAACGTGACGGGATGGGGATCTGTTTTCTGTTTCTTCTCCTGTATTTGCCTCTAGGAATGGTGCCATCAGAAGCCATATTCTTCCCACTTGTTCCTTTTCAAGAAATGTAGAGCGCTGGCTCGTTTTTCTGCATACTGGTGCGCAGTGTCCTGACCAAGGTTCAAAGTCAAGTTACAAGTAGATGTTCAAACTTTTTAGAAGGAGCACAAATATGCTGAAAGAAGTAAAGTTTGATGTGATATGAAATCAAAGTTTTTCAAACAGAAACAATTCCTTAAAAATGTGAATGGATACGCTTGATCTGAAAGTAATTGTGTTTATTAAAAAGAAATATTTGGATCATCTTCTTGATTTCGGTCTAAGATGAAGGAAGCCCAATTAAAAAGTGCAAATTGTGGATATTCAAAGGAAAGGATCAATTTATGAAACTTCAATTTTTATGACGATGTTTGGAAGACCCTCAAGTTCTATTCTAAAGGCCTGATGTAGGAATCAACACGGGATAGGGATGTTCTTTTTCTGTTTCTTCTCTTCCATATTTGCCATTTAGATTTATGTCACCAGGAGCCATAATGTTCATGCATAAGCTACTACCCATTGCGCCATGTTCTGCTCAAGGTTCAAGTCCGGTTACACGTAGATGTTGAAATCGTGAAATGGAAATTTGGTAGGATCAAAATTGAACGAAAAATACTGTTGTGTGTGATGATATCTAGAAGGAAAAAAAGTGGCCGAACTTCAAATGACGTGAAAGCAAATTCCTTGTTTGTAACTGTTGATCTGAAGTGACAAAAGCGTTTCGCTAATATATGCCGTGATATGCCAAGATCAGAAAAAGGAAGGATGTGATTTGGATAAAAATGCAAAATTGGACACGAGTGGAAAAAGTCTTTGAAACTCAATCAAATGTTGATTTTAAAAGTGACACAAAATATGGAGCTGTTGTGGGGTGGGACTGTTCTCTCCTTTTTTCTCCCAAATCTTTGCCAGTAGGAGTTTTCATTCAAGCAAGAGTTCCGAATCCTGTCCCTCTCTTCATTCGGCCCATCTCAAGACCATGGAATTATTATACATGACCGTGCTATCTATATAAGCAGTTTTCTAAGGAAGAGTCCTTCACAAGCGACCTGAAGCCCCCTCATTGTTGCCTCTCTTGACCAAGGAACCGGTAACCCTGATAATTGTAATATCTTAAAACAAAAAAAAGAGAAATTAAAAATTGTAATAAACTATAAATCAAATGAAATAAAAAAAAAAAAAAATATGCTTTCAAAAATGAGTGGTAGGGACAAGCTATTTCAGTAAATTACATGTCCACATTAGTTTCTTAATATCATGAAATTTCTGACTTGTAGTTAGTTACATGCGTTTTTGGAGATGTGGGAGGGAAATCTTTTTCTTTCTTTTCCCTTTACTAGTGTTTTATCCAGGTGTAAGTCCTGCTGTTCAGCACCCGAGCTATGCAGATAGGTTTACCGTAAGGATCTCTTTTTGTCCAGCTTGCTGTCGACAGAATCTTCCGAAGCGAAGTTACAGAAAAGAAGTGGTGCGGTAGCGTTGCATTTTCCATCTTTTGGTGAAAAGTAATTTTTTGAATCTTTGTGAGGGACATCAATTAAAATTGGATTGTTATTTTTAAACAATTTGTTTCAGTCCTGTATATGCCTGTTCTCATTAGAAAACAAATTAAGATATTGTATCAAAATATGAAAATAATGAATCACAATTTTTTTTTATCTTGTCTCTAGTTTACAGCTCTATATAGCTTTTCTTTCTTGTATCTACCTTACGATTTTCGATCTATGTAGCAATTAGCAAGCATTTGTCAAGTAGAGTGCGCAATCCTGCCAGTTGGCAGTCGACATGTATTTCTTTCTTTTTTTGCGTACATTCAGCTGTGGAACGAAGGAATGTGAGTGCCTTGCACACCATCAAGTCCTGGCATATGGTTTAGGATACCCTGTAACTATGTTAAGCCGAGGTGATGTACCAGTGATGCGTTTTTATCCTGTACATGCATGTGTGATCAGTTTTTAAGCTTCAGTGATTTTGGTCAATTTATTGAGATGTTAAGTCCCATACTATGTTATGATACAATACTTTTTTGTTGAAAACATAATCATTTGTTTGAATCAAATTTGTGGCGCTTGCCCCGTAAACCAAGTGTTTGGTCTTTGACGTTTTTTTATAAATATTGTTGTCCGACTGTTCAGATAATGTCATATTTATGGGTCTGTACTGTGTAAGGGGGGCATATGTCATAACCCTGCCAATGGCAGCCATTGTTTGCTTTTCCCCTCTCTTTTCCTTCATCTGTATTTGTTTTAGATGTACAAGTGTGGATTTTTTGTACCGGAACTGGCTCCCAAGTGTTTAGAATGTAATAGCGCATGGATTGTCCTTCCATCTGCAAAGTTTTCGGTGGTAACGGGTCTGTTGTGATTATTCCTTACTTTCCGGTCGAATAATGCATCTTTTTAAAGTGTAAAAGTCTACTTGGAAGTGTTTTTATTTGAGTGAATTTGCAGCTTTTCTCACTATTTATCAAACAAATTATCATATTTTATGGCGTTAAAAAAATTACATGCTGTAAGGCAGAAGATAGGGATTTGTGTCGTAACTCTGCCATTTACCATATTTTATCGCGTTAAAAAAAGTACATGCTGTAATGTAGTAGATTAGGTTGTGTGTCATAACTCTGCCTGTGGCAGTTGTGTTCTCCGGTCTTTTTCCCCCATTCCCCACTCTCATTTCCCATTAGTGATACAGGAATTTTCTGACATCGCAATACATGAAAGCAAGGAAAATCAAGATATGCTATGGCAACGTGAGCGACATCAAGTGTGTATGGTTCAAATCTGCGCTGTTTACTATAAGGTGAAAGCCTGCTCAAAACTGGTAACCATGGTTTTTTTTCATCTTGATGTATATCACTTTTTGTTTTCCATAAGAATCAATGTTCTCATTCCACTTAACCCTGTGAAAAGGTGTGTGAGTAAAACAGCAATGTTGATTTGCAAACAAAATTACTTTTCAATTAAAAAATAATAGTTTACATTTATAATGTGCCTATTACTAAAGCAAATTTGTTAGTGTATGAAACAAGTTGACTATTTTCCATTTAGCAGGGTCTTTGGCGTATTTTTTTTTTTTTCTGCCCAAAGGCAGCATGTTTTTTTTCTTTCCTCTCTTGGTATTTATATAATGCAGGAACATACAGGCTAGAGAGCAAGCATGTAACGCCACATTTGTGCTACGTACCCACCTTTTTCAAAGAGTTCAGCAATCCATGTATCTCGCTACTTGGCATTACTAAACTGGCGCATTGCAAAACATCATGTAATGGTAATCTTGTATCCGTTCATTGTCACTTGACTGTATCTTGAAATCAATCACAAATGTACTACTAATAGAACTTCAATATCCAATGCATTGCTTTAAGTATGTACCCATCTACCTCGTATCTACCTAATTCATGGATAAACAAATTACACATTTTGTGTTGTAAAAATCGGATTGAAAATAAAAATAAATGGGGAACACCGTTTGATTTGGCATTGTCCACCTTTTATAAGCAGTTCGATAAAAACTGAAAACTTTCGTGAGAATTCAATGTGTAACTGTCCTTCCATTTTTCTCTTTTAAATATTACTTTCTCTAGAAATGTTTTCAATTTATAAATCTTAAAAGAACATTTTGTTTTAAAAGGATCATAAATACTTAATGATGAAATAAATTGGGTTAAACTCGTAAAGAAAACATAAAATGCATGGGCATCATAACATTTGCAGTTGGGGCATTGTGGAGGGGTGGGCTCTTTTGTTTTTCATCTTCTCTCTCAGGTGCTCAGAATGCTACACTGGCTAACCAGTTTACCATCATAATCAGCCTCGATCAAGATGCAACGCTTATCATGTAGCTCTGTCACATCTCTTTAAAGCTGAAAGAACCGGTAATCCGTTTAGCATGCTCCAGATGATTAAAAATGAGACAAATTGCGTCAATTATATTCCGTTCAAATCAATGACTTACATTTTTCCTTCAATATTTTTGCTTTGCTGCAATAGTTCTTGTGAACAACATCCTTGAGATTTAATCTTTTAGATCAAACTTTAAATTTGTATTTGCATTCTGTATAGCTTTGCATGCAGCCATGTTTGGCTGTCAACATGTTTTTTCTCCCCTTCTATCTTTTACTGTGCACATGCTTTAGTGCCCCTCGGGTCAAGAGGTGAATAATCCATCGTACTTGTAGAGCATTATGTTCAAGCCAAGATGGCATCTTCCATCCCTGCAGTACTCGCCAGCGCCATCATACCAAGAAAAGCTTCACACATGTAAAAGGTTCCAATGAAGAATATATACTTTTTTTAATGAATGACTAGCTTGTGTAAATGTAATAAGAAAAAAAACTTGTAAATCCTATGTACACTCAATAAAAAACTATACAAAATTTTTGCTACACAACATAATTCACAATATTTTATTTAGATTTAGAACACAATATTGTTACTTAAATCTGACTTGTTTTGGTTGGTTGTGGGGTGGGCAAAATGTTGTTTTCTTTCTCTCTTAAGTTCAGGTGTCTCCTGTCACTGGCTTTTGTTTGAAACCCCTTCAATGTCTGCGGTGGATTAACTGATTTGCATACAGGATTACTGACCGAGCAAGGCGACGACTTACTATGTTCAGGTTTAACTTCAAAACCTACTTTATGAAATTGATACATGAAAATACATGAAAAATGTGTGCAGTTATTCTTTTAAAAGACAACGTGCATCCTGCCAATGAGCAGTCGTCACCACTCACTATTTTGAGTTGCATCATAAAAATCCTCCTTTTTGACGTTTTTGTTATTCTAATAACTATATTTTTTATAAATCTGACTTTCAAGTGTTTTGCAACATATGTGAGGTAGACTAGAATTTTTTTTTGTCAGGGAGGGATGGACCTTTTCTTTTTCTTCTGTTTCATATAAGTAGATTCTCAAAGGACAAAGCGTCTTGGCTATATGGACTATTGGACTTGCTGTCTTGAGCTTGGGAGTGCATATATGGCATCATAAAGACCATGAAGTAACCCATTTCTGTAACGTTTGGCAGACATGTATGTGAGATACCTTGTATCAAGTGTGACTAGTACATCTGTTCTATTAGTGGTTATAGTGTAATGAATTAGAAACTGGCTGCATGAAAAGAATTATTTAAACAACATTTAATTAGGGAAGTGTGTTGTCATTAAATGTGCACGAGTGCTTCTTCATGACGCTTCTATATAACATTTCTGCTATGGCAAATTTTAAGATTTTGTACACAAAATAACTATTTACAATATGATTTAAGCATTCATAGAATGGTGAAAGTTTTTTAATTCATGACATTGTTTTTTGGTGCACTAAACTACTATGTAACTGTAACTTGTACAGACCCATGCATGAAAGTTACTGCATATTGGGGATTTCTTGTCAAAGCTTTCTAATTTTATTTTTTACATACTCGTGTAAAAGCACCACTTGTATACACATTTTGGGGGTTAACCCCATGTAGGGTTTAATATGTTGTTGTCTACCTCCATCTTTGTTTCTGCTAGAGATAGATGCCTTTACATGTTTTGCACCCATGCAACTCTGTACTGCGATTGCCATCAAGCTACGTGTATCTACCCGATCACCTTCAGCCTATACTCGTATTGCCGTTTAACATACACTATCCTGGTATGGTATCTTAATCCGGTCATTTGTTATAATTTCAATACCATTTTTTTTTGTTTTCTGTGATTTTACAAAATAATCAGATCATCTGCCCGTAATCCTACATTGCTGTTTGATGTACACTATTCTGTTATGGTACTTTTTACATTATCTCGAACTATAACTTGAAGTGAACTTGTATTCCGTTTTAAAATAACTTTTCTGAAGAATCATCTAATTTTCAGTTCATTTAACATCTCAACATAATTTTTATATTTGGTTTTTTGCAATTGCCGCTTGGTCATACTTTAATATTTTGTATTAGCAGTTCATGTTTTTTGGGTAGGGTTAGGTTTTTTTTTTCTCTCCTTTTTCGTTCCCTTTTCTTTCTCTGACATACTAGCAGGGTTGACTCGTCACAACTTGTGTCATGCATCATGCAACCTATTCTACCATCACACTTGTTTGATACTCTTTTAAAGACATCTCCATAACTGCTTGCACCCGACAAAGACAACCTCCTTCATATAAGTAGCGCACTGCCAGACACCCATCTAACGTAAAGTGGTATTTGTGGTCCTTATCATTTCAGATTCCTTTTTTTTTTTTTAACGTGACAATGTGTAATTCAAATATTTTGTCTATTCACATATGTAAAAAAAAAAAATCTGCTGTTCTCTTGTTAAATAATCATCTAAATTAAACTAAACCTTTCAATTTGAAAAATGCACTTTGACTGAAGTTATGAGCACTGAAGTAAAAAAAAATCATGCCACTCTTGAATTCTGTTGAGCACGACAAGGTTACAATCTGCCCATGCGCTGGGGCCTAATTTTAACTGTGTGGAATGTGTATGTCTCTTTTCCCCCTCGAATGTTTCTTCTATTTGCTACGCAGCATTTGTATTGGAGTATTGGAGAGTATGTGCTAACGAGGAGTGCTTCGTGATGGAGAAGAGTGTTGACTGGTCTTGGTATGCCCCTGATTCCTGGAAATTCAATGTAGATGAAGAGTATAGCCTGCCTTAAAGTAAACGTGGACTGCTTGCTTCTACCCTGCAACACGGTGCAAGAAAATTGTAAGCTTTGTGCTTGTACAAACAAAAAATGAATGTAAAATTGTGATGTCCATTTCATAACTGACATAGTTCGCTTTACACTAAAATTGCAAACTGAGATGTGATATTAAGTCTTTTATGACGCTACAAAATCAACTTATCAAGAATTATCTTTTGAAATAATTTTGTGGAATGTCCAATTTCTGGCATGTATGTGCATTTCGAAAAAAAAAGGCCTTTTTTTCCCCCACTAAGTATTGTTTCTGTATTAGAACATATACATTCTCTGGAGAGGAAAGCTCTGTCATTCTGAACCAGTATCAGTTCCAGTGGTGCACAAGATTTCTCCATGCTGTTTTGCCTGGTTGATCTGTAATTGGATGCTGTCTGCGTGCTGTAACGAGTTTCACATGGTCGTGAGTGAGGAAGGAGTCTATGGGGTTTCAGGTGACACTTTGATGTGATCTTAATTTAAACTCGAAGTTAAAATGGTAAACGTATTGAAAGAGTTGTATGTTTGTGCATGTTTTCTCTGTGCATAGAAACCTTTTTGTCCATACAGAGCAAACATATCCCAGCATTAGTTCCTACCAATCCCTTAAAAGAGTGCCACACCAACTACTCTGGTATGAGCTCATCCATGTATCAAGGACTGACACGAGAGAAGTGAGAGTATTGCGTGGCCCATGCAAGCTTGTTGAGCTGTAGAGGGAGAGATCTGTGTAAGCAAGTGCTGAGCCTGAGAGGGACAACACTAGCTCACTCTGGGGGTACCTTCCAAGTCTCCACTGCTACCTAGCCTGACCAAGGGGAGTCCAGGGGTGAAGGAGGGAGCCTTGTCGACATAGGAGAGGTCTGGGTTAGCACACCAATAGTGTCCATCTCCGAGGGTCTGAGGGAGCTATTCTTGGGGGAAGGAGGGTCCGAGGTCTTCACCTTTCCAGGACGGGTCAAAGGAAGGTGCCTTGTCCACAAGGGAGAGGTCTGGGTTAGCACACCGCTAGGGTCCATCTCCAAGGGTCTGAGGGAGCTATTCTTGGGGGAAGAAGGGTCCAGGGTCTTCACCTGTCCAGGACGGTGGGAACGGAAAGGGTCTGAGGGAGCTTTGACTGGTCCAGGGTGTGTAGGTGTCCAGGCAACTAGCCTCGGGTGGCATCCAGGGAGCTCTGGGGGTTCTTGGTCTCTCGGATTCCGGGAGCAGCGACGGTGTCCTGTGGGGGTTCTTGGTCTCTCGGATTCCAGGGAGCGGCGACGGTGTCCAGAAGGCGGGGTTCTTGGTCTCTCAGATTCCAGGGAGTGGCGACGGTGTTCAGGAGGCGGGTTCCAGGGAGCGGCGACGGTGTCCAGGGTCTTGTGGGGGTTCTTGGTCTCTCGGATTCCAGGGAGCGGCGACGGTGTCCAGGAGGCGGGGTCTTGTAGGGGTTCTTGGTCTTTCAGGATTCCAGCGAGCGGCGACGGTGTCCAGGGTCCAGGGAGCAGCGACGGGGTACAGGAGGCGGGTTCAGGGAGCGACGGCGGTGTCTGGGTAGCAAAATTTGTGTCCAGGTAGTAACAGCGGTCTTTGATGTGCTAAAATCTTCGAGGGATGGGTCAAGGGCACATTGGCGGGATTTAGTGGTCAAATCACAATGTCAACTAGAGGAAAAATTTATGATTTTTTTAGAAACTGTAACATTGGCAATTCTCCATTGGAAAATATCTGTGCATTCTTTATTTGAATATTGATGTACATATTTCAGAGATCACTCTGGCTGCTTTTGTTTTAAATTCTCTAGGCCTCGTGTGCGAAGAACTTCATTTTGTAAATGTCCACATGATTGTAAGGTATCGGCTGACTCTACAGTCTAAAATCTATGCAAAAAGAAATGTAGAATTGTCCGTCAAAAAAATTTGTTGCTATTCTGTTCAATTCTGCTCATTTCTGAACAATTTTTGTAGGTTTCTTTTGTGTGCGTACTTTGAAGCTATGGAATTTGATGCATTTTACACTTTAAAATCCTGGGACTTGCAATACATTGCTATTAGGTGAGAATTTGAGTACAAGTTAATGTATGAAGGATATTTTTTTTTTGCCTAACTGATCTGATTTAAAATTAAGACCAAGATTCCGATATTGCAGGAACAAAACCTTAGTAAGGCAAGCTAATACACATTAAAAAATACACAAAAAATACTTATATGTAGTTCTCTCATCTACTTGGTGAATTTCAGGTTTGAAAACCAATACTTTTTCACTACTTTTTTTTGGTAGGTAAACTGACGTGTCATACTTTTTGAAATAATCAGAATTTTCTCATGAAAAATAGGCGACAAGCTTTTTCAGGGAACAAATGTTTAATTGCCAACCAGCAATATAGGAAATGTCAAATCATTTGTTGTATTTTTATACTCCTTTTATTTCAAACAATTGTTGGATAGAAATTGTGGTAGAAACAAGTGCGAGTATTCTTTATAAGAATGTATACATGTTTTTTTTCTATTTTAAAATGTTGCCGAAACTAAATCATTTTAGTGTTTAATTGTTATGAACAAGTGTTCAAATAGGTAGGTTTCAGAAAAAACAAAAACAACTTTGCAATGGCAATTTATAAAAAGGTATATGGACCAGAGCAGCATAGGTAAATCGTTAAGTATTCAAAAAACTCTATGTTGAAGCAAAATTTTTGCCAAATCTTTTGAGAGTTAAACAAAGTTTAAATGAAACGCTAAAAGGAAATGCTTAATAAGTGAATTTGCCTTGTTGTAATTAAATAATTTTTTAATCCTCAAAGAGGAATGAATGAAAAAACTATTCATATAATATTTTTCTTCTCGAAAATAGGAACTACAGATAAAGTGATACATATGAAAAGTAAGGTTCTCGTTGTGGATTTATCTTGAGGAAGATTTATTTATTTATTTATTTTAAGAAGTTTTCATCAGGGAAATGGCTACAGGTTGGAATTTTGAAAGAAATTTAAAATATTAACTTGTCACTAAAGGAAAAACAAGAAAAAAAAATGCCCAAGATTATTCTTTTTTTTTCCAGTTAGAAATTCAGCTATACAAAAAACCTTGTGGTAGGAACAAGCATGAGTATTCTTTACAAGAATGTGTAAAATTATCGATTTTGTATATGTTAGTGAAAATATTTCTGTGTATTAATTGCAATGTATTAGGAAAGAGTGTTCAAATGCCTGAAAAGGTAAAAAGAAAAAATGCCTGATGAGGCAAGAAAAAAAAAAGAATTGCCTTAATGAGGTAAAAAAAAAAAAAAAAAATGCCTGGGGTAAAAAAAAAAATGCCTGATGAGGCAAGAAAAAAAGAAGAATTGCCTTAATGAGGTAAAAAAAAAAAAAAAAAAAATGCCTGAGGTAAAAAAAAAAAAAAGCCTGATAAAGGTAAACAAGAAAAAAAAAAAAGGTAAAAAGAGATATATTGTCCATGTTAAGGTATATGAAAAAGTTGTATTTTGTTTCAAAACAAATATTTATTACTGGTACATCACTAGCTAATTTTTTTTTAACTGTACTATTTTTAATCTTTATTGTTTGCAAAGAAAAATTAGACCACTTTTTTTTTGTCATTGTGAAGAATATAATACTTTAAAAAACCATTAGTGTAAAATAACCAATGAAGTTGTCTGCATGGGCATAGGAAGGAATTAATGTAAAGAAAATAGTTTAAAGAAATTTTTGTACATAGAACATATATCTTCTGTAATATTTGGTATTTCTAAATTAAAAATAAGAAGGGGTAATCTATTGTTAAACCACAACTTTGCTGTGAAGCTCAACATTTCTGAATAATTAACTGCATAGGATTGAATTGATAACACAAGATTCAAGAAATTAACATTTCAGGTTTTTTCTCAATATTTTTCCAACTGTTATACATGTCCGAAATCTATTGTGTGTAAATAACTTTCTGTTAAATGATTTCTGTGTTTAAAGAACAAAGTTAAAAGTACGAACTTGATTTCTGAGTCAAAAGACAAATATATTTTTGAAAGATCTGTTATATGATGGGTTCCACAATGGTTTCATTGATGCCCAAAATTTATGAAATACATTGCCCTGTTAGGGTGTTGATATTTTGAAAGTAGAAAGGAAAAAAAACACATTTTCTTAAAAAAAAAAAAATATTGGCTGTGTAGCTTAGTATTTCTGAATAATCTGAGTAATTCATTGCATAGGACCCGATTAATTATCAAAACAAATTTACAAATGATACTAAATAAATTTACAAATAAAACCATGTTGCAAAGCATATTGGTGTCGGATAAGGAACAGTTCTTTATCAAAGGTTTTTTAAATTTTTTATTGTTCAATATTTGTTTCTATTTGTAAGAAGTTGGACATGCCTCAATAATAATAATAATATAATAATAATAAATAACTTTTTAATTCTGTTAATTTTTTTGTGTTAGGATACTTTCAGAATTTTAAGTTTACTCCCAAGACAAAATGTAAGAAAAAAAAAACTGTTCAAATTTTCAATGATACTATATACATTTACGAACAAAACTGTGTTGCATATTAATGTCGGAAAAGGAAAGTCTTTTTTTTTCTCATTATTTTTCCAATTGTTATACATGCCCAAAATCTATTGTGTATAATAGATAAATAACTTGTCCATTCTGTTACATGATTTCTGTGTTTAGGATACTTTCAGAATTTAAAGTTTACTCCCAAGACAAAATGTAAGAAGAAAAAAAAAGGTATAAGTACGAATTTGATTTCTGAATCGCAAGACAAACATTTTTTGAAAAGATCTGTTATATGATGGGTTCCACAATGGTTTCATTGATGCCCAAAAGTTATGAAATACATTGCCCTGTTAGGGTGTTGACATTTTGAAAGTGAAAAGGAAGAAAAACATTATTGGCTGTGAAGCTTGGTATTTCTTGAGTAATTCATTGCATAGGATCCGATTAATTATCAAAACAAATTTACAAATGATACTATATAAATTTACAAATAACACCGTGTGGCAAAGCATATTAGTGTCGGATAACAATGTAATAATAATAAATAACTTTTCCATTCTGTTAAATGATTTCTTTGTTTAAGATACTTTCAGAATTTTAAGTTTACTCCGAGACAAAATGTAAGAAAAAAAAAACTTTTTCAGATTTTCAATGATACTGTATACATTTATGAACAAAACCGTGTTGCATATTAGTGTCAGAAAAAAGTCCTTTTTTTTTCTCAATATTTTTCCAATTGTTATACATGCCCAAAATCTACTGTGTCCATTCTGTTAAATGATTTCTGTGTTTAGGATACCTTCAAATTTTTAAGTTTACTCCAAGCCAAAATGTTTTAAAAAAAGGTACAAGTACGAACTTGATTTTTGAATCACAAGACAAACATATTTTTTTGAAAAGATCTGTTATATGATGGGTCCACAATAGGTCCATTGATGCCCGAAAGTTAGGAAATACTCTTTCTTTAAAATAAAAAGTTTATTGTTGAACAACAACTTGGCTGTGGAGCTTGGTATTTCTGAATAATCTGAATAATTCACTGGATAGGATCTTTAATAGGTTTTTAAATGAAACTTCAAATTTTCGAATGATACTGTATACATTTAAGAACAAAACCATGTTGCATAGCATATTAGTGTCGGAAAAAGAATTGTTTATCAAAGTTTTTTTTTCTCGATATTTTTCCAATTGTCAAAAGTTATACATGCCCCGAATCTATTGTCTGTAAATAACTTGTCCATTCTGTTAGATGATTTCTGTGTTTAGGATACTATCAGAATTTTAAGTTTACTCCAAGACAAAAAGTAAGAAAAAAAATGTTTATTGCTAAACAACAACTTGGCTGTGAAGCTTGGTATTTCTGAATAATTCACTGCATAGGACCGAATTGATAATCAAAACATGATTCAAGAAATTAATATATCAGGTTTTTAAATGAAACTATACATTTATGAACAAAACTGTCATAATAATAATAATAAATAACTTTTCCATTCTGTGTTTAGAATAATTTCAAAATGTCTAGTTTACTCTGAAACAAAAGTATGTACTCAAATTGCAAGACAAAATATTTTTTCAAAAGGATCTATTATACAATGGGTTCTACCCAAAATTTCTGAAAGAACTTGTCTGTGAAGCTCTGTATTCGGGATCCAATCAAATTTACATTTTGGGTTTTTAAATCGAACTTGATTTTATTATTGTACAATTTTTTTTCTCCAATTGTCAAAAGGTACATATTCCCCAAATTTATTGTCTGTAAATAATCTGTAAATAATTTTACATATTGTTCAACGATTTCTGTGTTTAGGTTACCGGTACTTACAATTTTTAGTTCCAAAAAGTTTTGAAATACATTGCCCGTTAGGATGTAAAACCATTTCCTTATATGAAGATTTTTTGTAAAGAAACTGAATACTTCATCACTCAGTATTTGTAATATGCATAGTTCTGTACAATAGTCGTACCTGATAGACTGATCAGCAAAATACAGTCTCACATATATGTTCTTATATATTATAACATACAGATTTTTTTTTTGGATTCTCTTATCTTTAGATTCACATCGGGTTATTTTATGATTTTGTTTTGGCTACACATGTTCATTCTTCGAATCTGCCGACTTTTTTAATCTTCTCAATCTTGTGACTTTCTGTTGCAGTTATTGTTGTCAGTATATTGGCATTCATACCTACAAATTGAACTTGCACTCTCGTATTTTGTTCAGGTTGAACATACCCTCGTTTTCACAGGCTTATTCTTCCGTCCACACTCTTTACTCTGTATAATGTTTTACATGCAGCAGCAATGCGTTCACTCTCTCTGTATTAAACTAGTTGGCTGTACGCTGCATCTTGGCAGTTTTTCCTGGATTTTATCCCCAAAGAATGGGTTTTCCCAGGTTTTTTCACTGCTGGGATGCAGCTATTTGGCAGTCAAACGGTTCCCCTTTCGTCCCCCAAACAATGTAAAAAAAAACCTTGTTCAAATTTTGCCGTTTTTAATGGCAGCAATACTTTTGGCCTAATAAAAAGATATTAAACAGGAATACGTTATTATTGTCTCATTTGTATCATGTGTTATTATGAGAAGGATGGTGATGAATCAGATGTGAACAAAGTAAAAAGAGTGGATGTATTCGTGTGTGTATGCTCGTGATGCAGTGCGTCCCAGTGATTAAAAACAATTTGAAGGATGGGTACCAAAGTCATTTGACGAACAGTATTTCAATGAAAGTTTACTTTATATATTCCTGGCTCATTTTTCCCGATTGAGGTGTCGTATGAAAGGGCAGATAATGATATACTGCAGATAATGATATACTTCAGATACTTTTTAATCACTCGTGCATGAAATACGCATGTGATTTCGTTGTGATAATTCTCGTTTTTATACTTGGGACGCACTGTATAACAAGTGTGATTAATTGTAATCATTCAAGAACATTATTAGGGCCAAATAAAATCGACTTCTAGCTTCAATTTTTTTTTTTTTTTGGGGGGGGGGGGATCACCATCTGGATGAGGAACAAGATTTTGTTTGGCCTTAAAATTAAATGCACATTAAGAACTGTTTTTATCCACAAATGTATTTCCTTTAGTCAATATACCTCACATTTACACTGCATGAATTGACTACACTATTTCATAACCACCACTTCCCTGGTTTCCTTTTAGTTATGGCCCACATAAGATCATCCTACTTGCATTATGAAATCCACCTTGGTCACATTAGTTAAATATGCATGTGAACCTCGACATATATGCAGGTATCAAAGTACATGTATGAATAAAAAAGAATGGCAATGATTTAAAAGCTAGCTGGAGAGAATGGTCTAACCGAGTCCAAAGCAATAATACATGTATTTCATTTTATACAGTCTTTAATTTAATACATTACACACTTTCATTGTCAATTAATAATATTCTCCCATTTCATAACCTAAAGCAGACAACATGATTCAATTATCACTTCATGAGAATAAATGGGGAATAAGCCAGTTCATGGTTGCAGTCTGAGCATGAGCAGATAAAGGTCATTGCAGAACAAATTGTGAAATACACGGAGACGAAATACTGGAAACGTGCTCAAGAAAGTTATGTAATCATTATTCATTTATGCAATCCATGATACACAGGTGGAAGTATTCTTTGAAAAGGGGAAACAAAGGCTATTTATGTAGCACCTCCATCGCTGTTGGAGTGATTATTTCAAAATGTACAAAGTTGGACCTCTTCATGTTTTGAAGATCTGTGGATATTTGGGGTCATTGCAGTAATGTGCTAACCGTGAACTGGTCTATTAATCTACACATTGAATTGCCCACATCAACGGTCATAATGAGCCAAACAGCGTTATGAATAGCGAGCTTGACCTTTAAAACTACCTAATTCAGCTTTAGTGTGTGCCCCCCCCTTTTTTTTTTACTCCCAAGGAGATAAAAATGTGTTGGAGCAAACCTGGAAAGACTTTAAAATGAATTGCAAAATGTTAATTTCTCATGTGAAAAAACTTTCTTTGATTTCATTTGCTTACACTGAACTTCTCCACGTGCTAACAACCAAACGTGGCTTTCTTGCATTTGCTCTCTGCAATTTAGGCAGCATATTTGTTGGAAATATACAAACAAATAATAACTTACATATGCACAAGTCTAGCATGAAATGTATAAAGTCTGCCTACACACATAACTGCAATGTCAGTAGAAAATTCTTCTTTTTAGAAATGGGCATACAGGTATATACTGTATTAGTGATTTTTTTTTTTTTGGAAGGGGCATAATTGATTTAAAAAAAATTAAAGAAGTGATCTTAATCCTTATCTTATACTGATCTATATTAACTTCATATTAACTGACATTCACTATATATCTAATGGTATGATTACAGTCTGTCAGTGGGCTGTTATATACTAGGTACATACGTACATGGGCATTTCATTTAACACATTAATTGCACAGGTAGCAGCCTATCTATTACCCTGGACATGTCAATATGCATAAAGTAATATATATCCTTCGTTATTTACACTGTACACGACAAGTTAACCTTCATACATTACCTACGTTATACAAAATGTTTAATAAATGACTATTATTTATTTCTACCTTAAACACTGGCTCTAAAACTATCTACAGTTCAAGGTCCATTGTGAGCAGTCGTAACATGACACCCATAGATACAGACGAATGATTGGTCGAGAGCGTATCACATGACCACTGTGGCAATTGGCAAGGATAATAACGGGAAAATTGCATGGATCTCCCCCCATTCTAATGCTGTTAAAGGTAAAGACCGGTTATGGTCATGCGATTGAATTGTGAAAGAAACGTGGAATTGATCAGAAAAGGTTGATCATCTGGCATATAAGTATTGGTGTGTACTGCAAGGTTCTGAATCATCAAACTAATAAGAAATATGGCCCAGTCTTCGTAAAGTTACAAGTTACACTGTACACAGAAAGATGTATATGGGACTATATGCACACGTGCGTTTATCTCTCACAGACCATGTAGATAAACTAATTTACCAAATATATCAATTAGTAGGCGGTTTCCCGGCAAATTTTTTATCATCATGTATTAGTAAAAGCATATTGGCTTCCATTTCATTTTTTGATGGGGCTGGGGGGGGGGGGGGGGGGGGGTAGGTTGTAGATTTTCTGTCATAAATTTTCAATTTTCTTAAAATTTATAATTTTGGCAAATTGTCTAAAATAATTCAGTGGCAACAGAAATATTGAAATATGAATTCTGTGAGTCAGATCCATACTTTGGCAATGTACCAAAATCCAGATTGTTTATGAGTAATCCATATCTATAGACACCTTACAACATCCCAGAGATAAATTGGCTACAGCTTAAATAAAAAAATTTGTTACCCCCTTGGTAAACCTGTATATATATAAATATGTTACCTTATTGACAATGTTTCTGTGCATGTGTAATATATAACATATAGAAACCACCAGTAACGTAACAATAAAGAGACCGGCACAAAAGAAGGTGCAATTTACATCCTCTACCGAGCCATACACTTGTACAGCCAGTAAGTAACCTTTGATGGTTTAAAGGGGTTGGCAATGATCTGAGTTCCCAACAAACATCTTTTACAATTCCACTATACACTGATCAATACAAGAAGAACTATACCTCATGAAGTACATGTATTATTTCTACAGAAAAGATTTGTTTACATTTGTCAGAAAATGGAGCTACAACTATAACTTCAAGTCATAGCCTGAAAAGGTATGTACCGTAATTCAGCGATTAAAAAAAAAAGAAAAGAAAAATCTAATAACCTGATTTGAAAATTTAAACATGAGTTATACTGAAGGCTGCATTAAAACAAAATAAATATGGCAAGGTGAGCAGGAATCAAACAAACATGATATATAAATTACGTACAAAAGCAGTTGCGCATGTATGGAGGCGTGATGTCTTGGGTGCGACACCAACTCGATGTGCTAGTGCCTTTTGGTAAGGCATCAATCCTCATTACCAAGTACTTCAGAGAGGGCTTAAAGCTGTCGGTCCCCTGGTTGCTTACTTACAAGCACATGCTTTCTTAGCAGTCGGGTAAAACAAACCAACCAACCATGAAGCTACAATCACTTCCTTACAAAAAGTATAAGTAGAAACTATAAACAAGTTAATTGATTAAGATATTTCGTAATCTATTAGATGGAAAGCTGCATGTCCATTTCCTTTCAGGTTTTCAACCTTTCTTTTGTCGGTGAATTTGTACCAGTATCATGCTATGCTGACCAGGGCCCTCCGGCAAGATATCAATCTTCAACTACTACATTCATAGGCAGGGATGCACCCGATGAACTGACAGGAGTGACGGCCAAACATTACATTAACTGCTGAAAGTCAGAAGGACATTAACCTTATTAATAAGCACCACTTTTTATGAAAAGAAAAGAGGCATGCAAAAAAAAAAATTCACAGCACACAAAGCTCCATCCCCTTATTCTAACTGATCTAGCTTCATAGAAGCGAAATGACACTAATCATATCCAAAATGAATATTTTTTGCATGTAAACATCTCTACAGTAACAGATTTCTAATGAAAGTAGTATTAACAGTCACTTATACAACTTAAAAGGAACAGCACATATATGTTTATCCATATGCACATGGGTAATAATGAGATGTACGGTTAAAGATAAAGACCAGTTATGGTCATGCGATTGCATTGTGAAAGAAATGTTGTGGAATCGATCAGAAAAGGTTGATCATCTAGCATATAAGTATTGGTGTGTACTGCAAGGTTCTAGAATCATCAAAATGATAAGAAATTTGGCCCAGTCTTCGTAAAGTTACAAGCACTGTACACAGAAAGATGTATATGGGACTACGCACACGTGCCCGACACATGCGTTTATCTCTCACACACCAATAGATAAACTAATTTACCAAATATATCAATTAGTAGGCAGTTCCCCTGCAAAAATGTTATCATCATGTAAACATATTTTTTCACATGATTGGTAATAAGAGCTTCCATTTCATTTTTTGAAATTGGGGCGTTTCGAATACTGGTCTTTACCTTTAACAACTAAATTATTCACACCCTTACTAAGTTATGTAATTTTTTAAAGTGTGAAAATTGATTTGTCCCAATTAATGTTTCTTGAGAATGTGACATATTAAACCTTACATCTAAAAGTGTTCAATAAAGGCCCTAATTCTACCATTCCACCTTTCCTTCTTGAGTTACAAAATAAATAAATATCCAAAACCTCAAATTTACAAGGGGTATGGATAATTTAGTAGTTAACTGTACATGAACAAGGAGCTAAATATTCCCTTCTTCAATCCAACACCCCACATGTACATGAACATTTATCAAAATTTTAATTCACTGTACAAACAGCATCACACACAGTAATCTTTTATCTAGAAACAAAAGTGCATCCATGAGTTTTGTCCAATTCCACAACATATCATAATATATAAATATCAAGTATGAATAGCATTCAAATTACCGTATATGTTTTGAGGGAGTTAGTTACCCTTTTAAAAGTATCAGGAATGGACAATAGAAAGAGGCCATGTTTGTGTTATATTAAAGGGAGTGTAGCTTGGCAAATACTGGTTAACACCATCTACGTCTTCTTTTGGACAACTGTACATAAACGAATGGACTTGATTAACGGTAGTCAGCGACTTTATCTCTACATGGCCTTGATTGCTAGGGTCGCATCGTCCGTAGTCATATTATACCCGATTGGCCCAGAGTCAGGCCACAAGAAAGACACATAGTCTCGTCAGGCTACACTCCCTTTAACAATGTAACAGGTACAAACACTGTGTGGCATGTATAAAATATAAATAATTATCACTAGCCCATGATTATTAATTCATCCATTTTGATCCTAACTATATGCAAATAATTAATACTCCAGAGGTACCAGCTGAGATTAAAATCACGTGGCACTAGATGACTAACAAATCTGTACAAAATGTTACTGTTCAATAAGTTTGATAAATTAATGGCTATTAGATACAGGCATACGTCAAGAACATTCCATAATGTTTTCACTCATATGCTCTTGACCACCCCATATGTCTTCAGGGTACTGTAGGCCCTCACTTACTGATGGGGGGTCATCAGAGACTCCTATCACATGATCACTATCTGACACACCCATCACATGACTATCAGACACGCCCATCACATGACTATCAGACACGCCCATCACATGACTATCAGACACGCCCATCACATGACTATCTGACACGCCCATCACATGACTATCTGACACGCCCATCACATGACTAGCTGACACGCCCATCACATCATGACTGTCAGTCACGCTCATGACATGGCTGTCTGAAACCCCAATTAAGTGGCTACTAGAAACATGCATAACATGGCTGTCGGGTACGCCCATCACATGGCTGCCGGACACGCCCATCACGTTAGATTCATCAGACACGCCCATCAGATGAGGGCCCACCTCATCAAGGTTTGATTGGAGCAGTGACTGGCTGGCATTATGATTATAAACCATCCCATCTGCCGATGATACTTCTGAATGGTCATGGAGACTGCTGGCATGGTGATGAAGATGCCTATGATGATGATTGTGATGATGATTGTGATGATGATCGTGATGATCGTGATGATGATGATGATGATGATGATGATGATGTTGATGATGTTGATGTTGATGATGGCTGCTATCTTGACTATCCTGATTGTCATGGTGATGACGATGGGATCCACTAACCATGCTGTGGATCGAGTGCTGATGAGTAAGAACAAACTCTGTAGATGATTCGTCCTGCGAATCAGCCTTCTCCATTGAGCTTGCTACAGAAGCATCTTCCTGACCAAGTCCTGAGAACAGAGCAGATGAAAAGGATTAGTTAAATCAGAACTGATTTTATTATTTACTATATAAATCTATGTATCTACCTATTATTGCTTAGTCTTCTATACAAAGTAGAACATTGAGAATATAACAGTCACAACCGTGCATATCCCCCTGGACCCTGCCAACCTCCAGCTCACGCACGGAACGCACACACACATAATCATCCTCTCTCTTTCTCGCAGCCATAATCAGAAGGCGGTGACTCTCATAGGTCCATGATTGGATAATGATTGTCTCAGTTTTCCTAGCATAACAATAGCCATTGTATGGAAGAAACAGTTGCTTAAAGTAGAGATGGTTGATTCATGCATTTCACTCCAGTAGCAGAGGATTTCCATAACAATGAAACACCTTGCTCTATTGTGTACACTTCAAGACATTTAAATAAATGCATTACCAAATCATGCATGCCCAAGTCTTGCCAGTATTTAAATAGAGGAACAGCTGAAAATCTTTTATCTACCCACACAGGGATTGTAAGAGCTATCAATGATTGTGCATATATTAAGATGCATAGTGGGAAATCAATTGTTCAGGCAATGATTATTTATCAGCTCTTCATGATTATGCATAAGTCACAAGAAATGTTGGTGAGGAGGGGATAAGTTGTACTAACTGTCATAAAAACTCTTTATCTGTTGGTAAGGTATATAGGGAGGAGACTGCAGCTGTATTGGATGTGACACCATGTTTTCACATGCGGGGCCAGATCGTCAGTTGGGGCCGGCCGGGGTTTAAATTGGGTTGATTGGGTACTTTGGGGGTTGATTCAAGCTGTATATCTGGGCCTGTTGTCACAGTTCCATGTTAGTAGTTTTCTGCTGGCATGGATCTCCCCTGCCTGGCTGGTAATATGTTAAAATGGTGGCATTTTCGACACAAAAACAGTTCATTTATTGATTACATCTTCAAAATTATTATTTGATACATCATTTACCTTACAAAAAAATATAAGGTTATATGTTTTGGATTGAAATATTTTTTCCGGAATAACAACAACATATATCACTGTGCCATGCTTACAGCTTGGTAATATGACACCGGTACACAAAATAACACATCTTTAACAAGACAATTCTGGGGATTTGATGTCCATGTTAAAGTTGACCTTTAGGGGTAACCATTCTATTGGTGGTACTCCAGACAGTAACTCACTGTACAAGGCACTATACAACAAGACACACGACAGATTTTACATGAAAGTCACCTGGTAAGAGTGAATGGGAAAGTGAGATGTCATCTGACTCTTGATCACTACTGCAGGTTGCTGCTACAGAAGGGACTTCACTAGAATCTATGCCAGCTATAGAATCTCTTATTGGACTCTTGGCTGCATCCTCTTTTAGACGTTCTTAAAGAAAGAGAACACATTTATTTGAAGAATTAACATTTAAAACGTTGGTACGCATGTGCCCCCTGTTTGGGGGGTCTAGTGTTAAATTAAGGGTCCATATACATGTACACTAGACCCACAATGATGAGTCCTGTGTTTGCCCAAAAACATTGTAACATGGAGTCAATGGGATGAAAAATATGTTTCATCAATTTTCATATCGGAATGAATCCGATGACAGGTTTAATAATATCTGTAAAGCGCTTAGAGACAATATTTCCAATTAAGTGCTATATAAATCCGGATTATTATTATTATCGCCTTGCAGACGAAGTCGGAGGGGATATAGTAACGCCAAACGTAATAAATGCCATTAAAACTTGCACAGGAATATTTCAATGCTCGAGAAATAAAATCTTAGGACAAGCTTATCTGCTCTGCTACAATCAAAAATTATTTTCCCCTTTTCATATGTTCTTCTGCTTGCGGAACAGTGCATTCAAAGTGAAAAACACAATCTCTTGACTTTAAACATACCTATGCTGAACCGAGACTTCTTATTGGTATGACTGCTACCACGTCCCTTGGACACAAGCTTCTCATTGACGACATCATTATCACCATCTAGGATGGGTGAGATCTTGCTGTCCGTCAATGTACCATGGTGGCGCCGTTTATGGGTGTTCCGGCTGGCACTCTGGGAGAAGACGCGTCCACAGAACTCACATTCGTACGGTTTCTCTCCTATGGTAGGAATTCAAAGCAAAGTAGCATTATTGAAGTGTACATGAAATACAATCTTGTTCATTTGTATCATGCACATCTCTCTAAGGTGTTGTGTGTTTTGAGAAGATTAAAACGACTTAAACCCTACATGAATGTATTTTTTCCATTACACATAAAAAAAAAGACTAACAAGACCGAGTCGCCGTTTTGTGTTTCATCTGGCTCTCAAAATATTATACCTTTTTTAATTTCAATTTTTCAATTCTTCTCAAATCTGTTTCTTTTCTTTTGTATGTACCAACTTGACACCAAGATGGTGCTCCGTTTATGAGCAAAGGATATTCTACCTCACTAATAAGATTATGGCTCAAAAATATATTGCAAACATTTCACCATTATAAGATGATGAAGCGGATCCTAATCATATGATTGGTTGAGAGCGTACACGTGACCAACACAAAATTTGACTAATGTCATTAGTAAATACTTACACCGGTCATTAGTAAAATCATGTTATAAAACAAATAAAACATCATCTTATAAAACAAATAATACACATCATTTTGTTAGAGCATTAGTAAAATTACCCTCACTTGAAACCTCCGAACACCCTTTTAAACACTTTCAAAATTATATTGAAAATTCAAAGACTTAACCTTGGTTAAGTTTTTGATGTTGACGCCGCCGCCGCTGCCGCCGCCACCGTCACCGCCGTCATCAGAATAGCAGCGCCTATGTCTCACTTTTTGCTACGGAGGCGACGAGACAATAAAACTTGAGCTTTTTGTTTTTCTTATTTTAAATGGACTAAATGAAATTAATGTTATACTGACAGTTTGTAAATATAACCTATATCAAAATGTTGCTATCTTTCATCATAGTCATCACTATCATTACGAATACTGTATGCGACTAACGATTACTTTAATGGGGCATGTGAAGATAATGTAATTGAATGCCGACTACATACCGCTTTGTTTGCTCTGATAAATTGGTTAACCAATCAGGGCGTATACAATGCACTAAATAGCAGCCGTTGTGCTGATCTGGGCGCTATATAAGACTAGATGGAACATTGACTGCGTGCAGTCGAAAATGATGCCTCCGCTATAGAGCAATTTTACAAACCAAAACGGAAGCAATTTTTAATATTCAATTTTGATTGTGATCCATTTACAGGTTCTCAGAATTTCATGATTACAAGCTATTTTGCATATACATGGCTCTGCAAGATAAATACATGTCCTGAGTTTGATAGTAATCCATCTGTCAGTTTTAATTATAATGCATTCACAGGCTCTTTATATGCATACATAATGAGCCCTGTGACCTTTGACATCGTGATCCCAAAATCTAATCAGCTTATTAGCTCTGCAAGATCCGTGATCACGAGAACGGGACACACAGACGTACGGATGGCCAACCAACCAGAAAACATAATGCCTCCAGCCACTTGACCATCAACAGTTTCGCTACCACATCTCAATCGTCGATATCATCAAGATGCCCGTTCTTATTTCAATGGATCTGTTGTATTTCTGATACACTATAACATGAATGCTTTACCTGACAGTTAAGGTAATGTCCTTTCTACTTGGCTGCTGGTAGTGAAGCGACTTGGAAGTTCACAGCAGTGACATTCTTACTATAGTGGTAATGGTATGCTATCCAGGTATCCATCTATTGTCCTATTGTCACTGGCTGGTATGTGTATTACATTGGTATGTGCATTACACCTGGCATGTCTATTATGTTGCTCTATACATAACAGGAGTGAAGCTGGTGCTTCTCTTAGCATGGTTAAATGCAGACTTTGTGAATCTGGTGTGGATGTTACCAGGTTGGCAGTCTCCAAGTCCATCCATTGATACCGGGAGACCGGTTAAGTCAACAACAGACATCGGACCAGGAGGCCATCTGTTTTTAGTGACAAAGAGACTCGCTCTGTAGACGCTCTCATCAAGGGGTACAACAAATTGTCATTGATGCCCATCATTATTACAAGATAATTGGCACTGTCCTTAAGAAGATTAGGAAGCCCAGGCACCCATACAAGGTCCATGTATGGGATGGAGTTTTGAGGAGGGGAGTGACAGACCTGGCCATCTTCGACGGCATCATGGAGAAGAGTTTTTCACCGACGTGCTCCTGAAGGACTTCTTGTTGCCTATTATCAGAGAAATCTACCGACGGAGCCCGCCTTATGATGGACAACGACCCCAAGCACAACAGTAGGTACGCCATGGACTACATGTACATGAGGGAGAATGGAATCGCCTGGTGGAGGACGCCTGCAGAGTCGCCTGATGCTAACCCAATTACACATCTGGGGGAACATGAAGGTTTACACGAGGAGGGTATGTGATATTTACTTGTCCTAACATTAAATTAAATTCCACCTTTACATCCTTACACTCACAGTGTCCTAAGACAATATCATACATGGTGAATAAGAAATATGCATTCAAAGATTCATTGGATAGAAGAAAAGTCAACTACATGTATGAACTTTATTGAAGTATAACAAATTATGTACAGTATGTACATATTGAACTACATTTTCATGGTGATAGAAATAAGTATAGCTGTCTTACAGTGTCTTGTCTTTTACACATTTGCAGCATGTGAAGCTGAGGACCAAGGAAAAACCTCATACAAGGACTGACAACCTATTGGACGACCCAACTGACCGACGAAAGGAAAAAACGCCATCTCGACAACGTCTACCCCGTTTACCCAGAGATAATCCAGGAGAGGGGTGACAGGACCAAGTATTGAAGGATGGTGTAGACATTCTCCTCCGTCTCTTTTAACTTTCTAAGCTATCCCTTTATATATTCTCTCTTCTATTACACCTCTCCGAGAAATTTTGTACATAATTATGTGAATTTTAATATGCATCGTGATAAAATTCCTGAACTATTGTCAAAAAATAAAACGAAAATATGCTGCCTTATAAAGAGAACATGTTATGTGTGCTTAATTTTTGTTCACATTGGATGAAGAGGGCAAAAATCATGGTTTGATTGTATTGATGAGCCGAGGTAATGTTCTTGACAACATTTTGGAAATTTCAGCAGTGAAATGAGTAATGAGAATGTTGATGCAAGCATGTGTTTGGGTTAATATAAGGAAAGAAATTGAATGTTTTCTCTTCTTCTTTCCATCAAATTTCTCTCTCCAGTATCCTTTATTCCTACCCAGTCTCCTCTTCTTTCCATCTATTACCCCTCCCTGCTTTCCTTTATTCCTACCCAGTCTCCTCTTCTTCCCATCTATTACCTCTCCCTGCTATCCTTTATTCCTACCCAGTCGCCTCTTCTGTCTATCTAATACCTCTCCCTGCTATCCTTTATTCCTATCCAGTCTCCTCTTCTATCCATCTAATACCTCTCCCTACTATCCTTTATTCCTACCTAGTCTCCTCTTCTTCCCATCTATTACCTCTTCCTGGTAAACTTTATTCCTACCCAGTCTCCTCTTCTTTCCATCTATTAACTCTCCCTGCTATCCTTTATTCCTACCCATTCTCCTCTTCTTTCCATCTATTACCTCTCCCTGGTATCCTTTATTCCCACCCAGTCTCCTTTTCTTTCCATCTATTACCTCTCCCTGCTATCCTTTATTCCCACCCAGTATCCTCTTCTTTCCATCTATTACCTCTCCCTGCTATCCTTTATTCCCACCCATTCTCCTCTTCTTTCCATCCATTACCTCTCCCTGGTATCCTTTATTCCTACCCATTCTCCTCTTCTTTCCATCTATTACCTCTCCCTGGTATCCTTTATTCCCACCCAGTCTCCTTTTCTTTCCATCTATTACCTCTCCCTGCTATCCTTTATTCCCACCCAGTATCCTCTTCTTTCCATCTATTACCTCTCCCTGCTATCCTTTATTCCCACCCATTCTCCTCTTCTTCCCATCCATTACCTCTCCCTGGTATCCTTTATTCCTATCCAGTCTCCTCTTCTTTCCATCTATTACCTCTCCCTGGTATCCTTTATTCCTACCCATTCTCCTCTTCTTTCCATCTATTACCTCTCCCTGTTATCCTTTATTCCCACCCAGTCTCCTTTTCTTTCCATCTATTACCTCTCCCTGCTATCCTTTATTCCCACCCAGTATCCTCTTCTTTCCATCTATTACCTCTCCCTGCTATCCTTTATTCCCACCCATTCTCCTCTTCTTTCCATCCATTACCTCTCCCTGGTATCCTTTATTCCTATCCAGTCTCCTCTTTATCCCATCTATTACCTCTCCCTGCTATCCTTTATTCCCACCCATTCTCCTCTTCTTTCCATCCATTACCTCTCCCTGCTATCCTTTATTCCTACCCAGTCGCCTCGTTGTTCCATCTATTTCCTGTCTCTATATCCTTCATACCTACTCATTATTCTTCCTATTCCTTTATTTCTACATTTACATATATTTCGCTTCTCTTTTATTGGTCATCTAAAGACATCCTTGAGGCGAATCACACCCTGCGGATGTTTACAAGTTAAGGCAGGCATAGATTGATTAACAACTAAATGACATGAGGTCACTGTCCTCCACACCGATAAGAGGGGGTTGACAAGGAAGTTTGGAAAGTGTATCACCACAAATACTTACAGAGGGAAGAAAGAGAGAGAGAGAAAGAGAGAAGGGGGGGGGGGGGGTAGGCTCTTAAAGGTAATACAAAGTTTTGGTATGGGGTCATGAATTTCGTTAAAATGAACATATTGGAAGCATATACGATCCTAAAATATTCAGTGATCGTTGTCGCGGTCGAAATCGACTCTAAAGTTATGAAATTGTAAATAATAAACACTTTATGTTGAATAGCTCCCTCTCAAGGTCAAGATATTAATTAAGCTACACAACAATGTTTATTGACTAAAATTGACTGATTAGCTATACTCGTTCGGAAATTATATACCACAACTACATACTCTGAGATTTTCATGGTCGCAGCTAGCATTGTACGGCCTTAGGAGCTATTTGAAATTTATCAAAATTTACCGGGAGCACCGGTAAATCTTTATATTCAATTTTTCTCGAAAGCAGAAGCGTTTTAGGGGCTAAAATTTCTGTGTTTTTAATACATCCACAGGGGCATCCAAATATATCAAAATTGTAAAGAATCACTATCCACCCATTTTTCAAAATTTCCCAAAACTTTGTAATACCTTTAAAAGCACCCTTTTCCCTTTTAAATATTGCATACATCAATGATTTTATAATTATGTGTGGAGGAATGAAATTCATGATTGGTGTCATAGTAAAATCAAATAGACATATGCTTAGTTTGGACTTTAAAAACACTAAACTGGAGTGTAAATATAAATGAATATTCTGGAGACATTTGTATCAGTGGGATACTGACCTCTACCCCACTCCTGTCCTGCTACATTTCTCTTTCTCTCTCTCCTGTTACTAAAATTTCCCAGACATATTTTGACAGATCTTATCTAAAATATATGACATGCTGCCCCCCCCCCTCCCCCCAACCTCTGTAACCAGGGGGAAAGGGCTTGTATTGTCTGCCACTTGGTCATAGAATTCATCAGCAGAATAAATGAAAACTAAAAACAAGCAGCTATTTGCTTCTGAAACATAAGCTGGCAAAACATTATTTTGCAAATGAGAAGAGTTAACTTGTCATCTGAAAATCTCCATTTAGGGAAAGAACGAGATCGTACGAGTTGTAGTTTTTTTTTAAATGGACGTCTTGTCTCTCAAACTAGACATGTAAAAGGTTTACAATCAGTTGGTTTGTGTTCCACTTTTTGGCCAAAATGGCAAGGGGTTTGTTCAGCATTTTTGTGAAAAAAGTGAAATATTTGAATTGCCTAATATCCTCAAAATGTATTTCCCTACTCGCCATTAGATCGGTCATGACCCAATCTGGCTACCAAAGGGGCAAAGGGGGAAATTACGAACAAATTTGAAAAACGCTACTTTTTTGCTATTATTTTGGGAAATATTCAAATTGCCTAATATCCTCAACATGGGTTTTTAAAACCCATGGTTCCAACAACGTGATATCTGAGGGAATTAATCTTTTGAATAATTCACATCTGATTTTCGGATTTAAAGCATGGATATTCTAAAACTGGGATCATGTCATAGAATCAGGTAATTATGTAATTATTGATCAATCTGTATCTAAAAAATTACATGCTGCGTGTTTATGCCCTGTAGGCCGTAGGGTCATTTATATTTCTAAATTCAGAATGAGCAAAGCAATATGGCAATTATATTTAGACAACGGTCCTCCATCAGCAGATGGGATGCGCACGGCAAAGTTGAGAAGTGCATGCATAGTGTGGCGCTATCTTTTTGGGCGAACAACCTTTGTATACAAATTACAATGTGTGCGAACCTGTCACGTCAGTCAATCAGCGATTTTCCATTTTCTACTTTATTTTGAGCAATACGGTATACCCATACTTTATTCTTGGCTGACTCTTACCTGTATGAGTGAGTTTATGCTTCTTTAAACTGGACATCTCAGCAAACCTCTGAGTGCATCCATCAAAGTCACAATCAAATGGTCTTTCTCCTAAAACACAGAATCACAATCAAATAGATATTACTTCTGAACACATTGGCATATTATTCATAAGTTATTAAACACTAGTATCCAAATGGTCCATAACAGGTATTTCAACAAGTCACATAAATATTGGCAATGAAAATATATTAGAATCATATCATTTAATGTTGCAATCAATTCAGCACTCATTAAAAAATAGAAATTATAATTTTGCATCGCTTGTCCAGTGCATTATGGTACCAACAACTGAGCATTCAATTCAATATTGACCTACATGGATAGACATTAAAATGCAAGAGCTGAATTTGGCTGAATTTGGTTATCAAATATAAAATCATCACTATCATCATCATCATCATTGGATCGGTGTATTGAGCGCTATATAAAAAAACAGATTATTATTATTATTATCATCATCACCATCATCATCAACATCATCATCAACATCATCATCAACATAATCAGACTTAGAATCATCATCTTCGTTACCGGTGTGAATCCTGAAATGGTTCTTGAGGTTTCCCTGCGTAGTGAAGCTCTTATCGCAGCTATCATGAGTGCACTTGAATGGTTTGGTCCCAGTGTGAATCCTGCTGTGAACATTCAATGCCTGGACTGTGAAGAATGTCTTCCCACAACCCTCGATGCCACAGGGGTAAGGACGGTCATTGCTAGAGTGAAGAGAATGTGAAAACACATAAAAAGGTATCCTCTATTTGGTAATCTAACAATCTAACATCTGCCGTGAGCTCAATTTCCTACCTAAAATGTATAGGTTGAGGACTTGGTTTGCTATTGGGATTTACTATGTAGGATAAGGGTGAGGTATAGTGGTAAAAATGACCATGGAGATACGGTTGGATGTACTAAAGCAGCATTTGTTTCAGTTGTATTTTGGCGATTGAGATATCAAAATGGATAAAGAATACCAACAAATATTGGCTCATAATATAGTGCAGAATTGTGAGCTTCTTCCCAAAATCTTGAAATAACTGGCTTTAAATAGGAACCACCATTTGCTCCGCATAGTAGTATTTCATTGAGTCACAAGCATCGGTCTCCTTCTTCCCACCCCATATACATGCAAGCATGTGCCTGCAGATGAACAAGTGGTTTCCAAAACCATGATAAAGTCAAATAACTCTTATTTGATTACTGATTTTTAGTAATGTAATGAGTCAAGCAATAAGGATGCAGGATTCAAGAACTGCCATTTGGTTCCATATTTATTGAAAGGTTCAAACTCAAACAGCTATTCCTGTTATCTCTCAATATAGGTCCTGCAAGGGACACACCCAAATTCAACATGGAGTCTTACGTGTACAAGAACCTCCTTTCTCAGAGCCCACTAAAACATGCCTCTATCTCTACCAACAATGAATGAAACCTTACACTAGTTGCAGACCTACACCTGAATGGTACACACACATATTCAATTCAACCACTGCACCTTGTGTAAGCCATGACTTAAACAATGGTTAACACTTTAATGAGCACGCATGGGCATGAATATATATATATGAATATATATTTCCTTGAGAGATGTCCATGATTACTTAAGTCAGAGTTGTGCAGATACCCACTAACCTTTACACTAGCTACAATCTGTATGTAGAACATTCACCAATGGAATGCCTACAAGGATTTCTTATAACAGACCATTTTGGTAATACATATAAATAGCGGATACTCTCACATAACTTATAGTGGTGTAATAATTCAACGTTTCAAGCAACTGAGCAATAGACCTCATACACATGTAAAACCCTTGGTTACCAACTATCTGATTCACCTGCTATCACTATGAACATGACGGACAAAGAAAGAGGACAAAATATACAGTTCCTCATTCTACCCTCAACAATTGCTGTGGTAGAAAAAGGAACATCCCTTCACTGCTATTATGTAAAAATGTGTAGAACAGGTAAATATGCATGTGACACCTGTTCGACACATTTTTACATAATAGCAGTGAAGGGATGTTCCTTTGTCTACCACAGCAATTGTTGAGGGTAGAATGAGGAACTGTATATTTTGTTCTCTTTCTTTGTCCGTCATGTTCATAGTGTATGCTAGATGACATCTCTATGAACGAAACTCACTTTGCATACATTAGTTGTTGATATGTTTGGCAAGCCTCTGGCAAACTTTTCAGAAGTTAAGAGAAAATTTTGTTTAACATTTATGCTTTAAATTATTAAACAAAATTTCTTCACATGCTATTTTTCTTTACCACAGAAAATATACACAACATCTAATTAATAGAATTCATAAAGTGAAATGGGCTTTTCAAGAAAGCGGGAGAGCAACTTACGCATGTGTCCTGATATGGTACTTGAGGTTGGCAGGCCAGGAGAAGCTCCTGTTGCAGCCGTTGACAGGACACTTGAGCATCTTGTTGCCCTTGTGGGTTTCCATGTGGTAGCGGAAGTGACTGGATGACTTGAAGATCCTGCCACACTGCTCACATTTGTGCTCACGTTTTTCTACCCCCCAAAAAAAATTAAATAAGATTCTTATCTCATAAGATACATGTTCTTGCAGAATTGTAATCCTAGCCAGTTTTCCATTTTATTTGACCTTGTAGTTTAAATATTTACAAATCCTTAAAACTAATGATGGTTGACATCTCTGCACTTTTATATACACAAAATAAATACAATTTTACATCAGCACACACAGAATGAAGGACTTTTTTCCTCAAAATGTACAACTTCAGAATGTTTTCTCAAATGTACCTGTATAAGGGATTTCATATTTAATAATACAGTTGATTCAAATGTTCCTGTTTTAAATTTATTACCATGGTAGTTGGATGGCATTAATTCATTTTGTCTTGTTCAGCCAGTGATAACTTGTCTTAAAGATGAAGTTGAGTTCTGGTCATGCAATTGCATTGTGAAGAAATGGTGTGGAATCGATCAGAAAATGTTGATCATGTGGCATATACATATGTAGGTATCGGTGTGTACTGCAAAGTTCTGG
Source organism: Strongylocentrotus droebachiensis (assembly GCA_035222895.1). Taxonomy (NCBI): domain Eukaryota; kingdom Metazoa; phylum Echinodermata; class Echinoidea; order Camarodonta; family Strongylocentrotidae; genus Strongylocentrotus; species Strongylocentrotus droebachiensis. The sequence continues at coordinate 223,611 of JAVYIG010002156.1, forward strand.
AATCATCAAAATGATAAGTAATTTGGTCTTGGTAAAAGTAACAAGCACCGTATCCAGAAAGATGTATATGGGACGACATAAAAATGTGGTCCTCATTTTTGAGCGGTTACATGTCATATTTAGAATAGGCATATGAAGGCATTTGAAGAGCCATGCTTTTCAGGGAACATTTTTTCTCTGATGTTCTTCCACACTTGCATAATAACAATGAAAGCGCTCACATATTATTCTTTGCCTCTACCCAGAACTCAACCTTCTCTTTAAGAGCTAAATTCCTTTACCTAATCTTTTCACACTCACCAACTTGCTTTGGTGTGGGTGCATTGTAGGTCCTAGCAATGCTCTCCTGAGTTGCACAGATCAAGTTGGCATGGGCTATGTCCCTGAGCCTCAGAAACTGTGCCCCCTCCCCGCCCTTCTGCATGCCCCCTCCTATCACTAACAGGGGCATGAAGGACGTGGTGGCCCCTCCCAGTGACCCCAGTGGTGCTTGGGCCCTGGTGGGTAGGTTGACCAGGAAGAGGCTGGATTGCTGGAGGGCTAGACTGGACAGGGCATCCAAGGTGTCAGACTCATCTCCGCATCCCCCCAGCTGCTGGGAGAAATCATCCCCATGAAGGTCGCTTCCATCGTCATGGAGGGAGTCGATGGTAGAGTCATGGTCGTTGACTGTCAGACTGGACTGAGGTACTGTCAAGGAGGAGCTGAGGAGAGAGTGAGGGTCTGGTTCTACCAGCGCTGACGAGGGCGTGTCTGCCATGCAGTTGGTGCTGTGCATGTAGCTGTTCGTCATCACGCTTGATGGCGAATCTTGATCCCTGTCACGATGTTCCACCTAATCAAAATTCAATGCAAAAGATTTTTTGTTATTGATGGGCTAACCGAATAGAGGTTTGTGTTTACAATTCACTCTTGCACTTACTCATTTTGAAATTTTCTCATTCACCTCTGTCAGCACATAGGCCACATAAAGATGCTCAAAATAAAATGTCTATATACCAGTTCTGTACATTTCTTTTAAGAAAAAATTGTACCTAGGAGCTGTTGCAATAAAGCCCGCTTAAACATTACAATTTTATCACAATAATAATAATAGGTTAATTTATGTAGTGCAGCTACTATATGAATATATTCTACTGCGCTTAATACAAAGTATCATATCATTACCCCAGCTGTAGCTGAGCTGCCATAAGAAGGCGCTAAAGCATTCAAGGAATTTCTTCCTACTGGGTACCCATTTACTTCACCTGGATGGAGAGTGGCAAATGAAGATTAATGTCTTGCCAAAGGACGTGAGTGTCGCGGCGGGACTAGAACCGCAAACCATGGAATCCAGTCCAGTGACAAATACGCTAGACCACGACATCTCTACTATAGGATATTCATGAACTTTCATAGGCTTCTGAATGAATAATTGATTACAGATCGTACAGTTCTATAGAATGTACCTTAATTCCGTTTAGATCTGTATGTACATCAAAATGTTAAAAATCACAACTGTAAAATAAAAAGCAGTCATCTCCGATCTTTTATAGAAACTAGATGGAACTTCAACTGCGCGCAGTCGAAATGATGCCTCCGTCATAGAGCAATTTTACAAACCAAAACAGAAGAAATTTGTCAAGTTCAAGTTCAATTGTAATCCATTAACAGGTTCTCAGAATATCGTGATTACAAGCAATTTCTCATATACATATATGACCCTTTGATCTTTGACCTTATGACCCTAAAATCTACTCAGTTCATAGGCTCTGCAAGATGTCCCGAGTTAAATAGTAATCCCTCTGTCAGTTCTAATGAGAATGCGTTCACAAGCTATTTTTGCATACATAATAAGCCGCATGACCTTTGACCTTTGAACTTGTGACCCCAAAATCTATTCAGTTCATCGACTTTGTAAGATACATACATGACCAAAGTTTGGCAGAAATCCATCAATCGGTTCTTCAGATAACGCGATCACGAGCTGTTTTTGCATACATAATGAGCCCTGTGACCTTTGACCTTGTGACCCCAAAATCTAATCAGTTCATCGGCTCTGCAAGATACATACATGACCAAAGTTTGGCAAGAATCCATCAATCGGTTCTTCAGATAATGCGATCACGAGAACGGGACGTACGGACAGACGTACGGACGTACGGACGGACGTACGGATGGACGGACAACCCGAAAACATAATGCCTCCGGCTACTTCGTAACGGAGGCATAAAAACATAAACTGCAAAAAAGAGAGTAAATTTTACCTTAAGATGATGGTGGACCCCAGGAAACTGTGAGAGACTGCTGCCCGAGGCAGCCATTCTGAACGCAATGACCGCAACTACGTGAATGTATTCATTCCTAACATCTCGTTTTCAGTTGATCCAAGTCAGACATCTTTCAAAGCAAACCTGGAAACAAAGAAAAAAAATGAAGAAAATCCCTCATAAGGGCAATGTTTGGAAAATTTGCATTTTCAGTCCACTCAACTACTACCGGTACTCCTAATATTAATATTTGTTTGTACATGTAGGTGCATGTATTACCGGTATTCAATTTCCTGGTAAAAGTCTTAATGAACTTTTTCACCATGTTATAATTATGCATGAATTTTGTATTGTTTATGATTTTTGTTGTTTATACTTTTTAAATCATATTTCAACTTGAGGTGCACTTGGCAGAGGCTCGCTTTTCTTTTTTTTCCAGTTTTGATAAAAACATTCCTCAAGACTGTACGATTCTTCTCTCTTTCTATTTTTCTTGTTCTACTTTGTCCTTCTCTACCTCTCTCCTCCAATCTTTCGTATATTCCCTGATCAACTTTTCTTTCTTTTTTCCTCTTCCTTCTATTCCTCTTTCTAGTTCCGTCTTTCTCTTTCTCTCTCTATCTCTCTCTCTCCTTTTTTGATGACACAGGTTTTTAATGTTTTTAATATTTGTAATATATTTAAATTTTAATGTAATATTTGTAATATATTTAGATTTTGATGTAATATTCGCAATATATTTAGATTTAGATTTAATGTTTGTAATATATTTAGATTTTGATGTAATATTTGATTTTCATTTTGTTTCAATATGCATGATTTATAGTCGTACATTTTAATCATTCATATTTTGATCGTTTATTGTGTTGTATATTGACTTTGTAAATTGAATAATTTCAGCTTCCCAGCTGCATGTTCTTTTATTTCAATAAACCGAATCAAATTCAAATTCAAATTTATGTTATACAGGAACCCTGAGGACAACAGCATTTTAACTACTGATTTTTAAAAAATGTTTCAGTGAAACTGCACACCAGAGTGCTTACAAGACATCTATCAATATATGACCTTTGACACTGTAAAAGACTGAATACTAGAGGCAGCATCACCAAGATACACCTTTGTTCAAAATTTGAACAAAATGTCAAAATCCCTCGAGAAATGTGGCCTACACTGCGTAGAGCGCACACAAACCATCCACTAAAATATGGTCTTTTACCCTACAGAAGACGAAACACTGGGGACAGCATCACCCAAAATCATATAGGTGTGAATATTATACCAAGATACACCTCCATAAAAGATTTGAAAGAAATTTGTCAAGGAATATGGCAGTTAGAGTACACATATCTGTTTTCCTTCAATTTTTGTGCCCTCCACAGGTTATTTATTAATCATCTTCACACAAACAGACATATCTAACATATGTGCATGTTTACAAAAATTCAAAATAATCTTTCTATACAAACAATTGTAGCAACTGCCACTTTACGGCAAAATTTCTTTCCATTCCAGATAGACATACAATATATCAAAAAGCGGAACAATACTATTCAATTTACAAAATAAACATCTGTTGTTTACCGGTAATTAATATAAAAACAAAAACAATTTAGAGCAATTCAAAGCCAAAAATGATATGTACTACATCTTTTATTTCTATATTTTTGTTTTATAAAAACAGATGGTTTATTGTAATTCAAATATCCTTCCCACTTATTAGAGAGAAATAATTTGTTTCTCCAAAAAGTACTTTATAAATGTATCTACTGGTCCATCTTTTTTTCTTCATGAATAAGTGTTTTAATATGGGAAGGGATTAAAGGTTCTTCCAAATTTGTTGACATGTTTTATAATATTCATTATATCTGCACTTTATCACTTGACAAACTGAATAATAAGACAGATAATTATGCGTCAAATTAAACTTCTCCTCACATTTCTTATGAGAGAATAAGTTTCCACTACTATCCATCAAATCATTAATAAATCTGTAGGGAATTGGTCACCTAAAATACAGGACATAGACAGTGGTTTCTTTCCTACCTTGTCTCGTAGCAACACTTGTTGAAACCGGCACCAGAATTAATGAGCCACTAATTGTTGGGACAGATTATCTCACAAGTCACAGTGAGATAATGTATATTGACAAGGTGAATTATAGGTAGCCGTTCAAAAATTGCACAGTTCCCGTAGAAAAAATATGTAGACTATATTTAGTAAAGTCACTTCTTTGCAGAAGAAGTAAGGGAGACGAAAACTCTTAATATAATATAATCTTAATAAAGTAATAAGGCCTTAGAACCAAGAAGAGAATCGAGCAAAGAAGTCAGACATGAATTATGATGAAGCTGAATTAGCCTTGATATAGACTCTCTCTGAAAGACGTGTGCTCTAGATAGGTGTGGCAAATATGCATACATGTGTAGGCTATACAAGTACTTTGGGTGGTTGCACATCCCAATGGGGCTCTGGCTCGATGCGGTTTAGAATGTGCTTGCCAGAGCAAGTATGTGTGGCACTCGAGTAATGTTACAGGTGTCACTATAGAATTAGAAATGGGTGACAATTTAATAAAAGGCAAGATTTCTAGCCACACAATAAAGGCAAGACAATAATATTTACAAATGTAAAATTCTACTAAGGTCAAGTCACTACAATTCTATCCTTTTCATACCAGGTTTGACAAAGAATACTCATTGCCAATTTGAAGTGAGCTATTCATCCTTAGAGATTCAGATAACCGATCAGTTTCACACATGAATATGACGGGGCGGCGGCATAACACTGCTGAATCAGGCAATCCAGCACTTGGGGCATGCATTTCAATCCCACTAAATGCAAAACCATGCGTGTTACGAGAAAAAGAACACCGGGTATTACATCCTACAAAATCCTTGATGTTAACCTACACGAAACCAAGTACCTCAGCATCAATATCCAGAAAGACTTACGCTGGAATAGCCAGACTCATTACGCAACCGGTAAAGCCTCCCATGTCCTTAACTTCCTAAGCCGCAATTTCCATCACTGTTCATCCACTGTTAAAAAAAGGTGCATCTTTCTCTTGTACGTCCGCACCTGGACTACACCACTGCAGCATGGGACCCTTAAACAGCCCAAAACACCTGAAATAATTTATCATCATTCACTCCTGACGACGGATAGTCAACCTGTTCGAAACGTCGAGCCACTCATCCTCTCCAAGCGCTATAGTTCTCCTGAGAACTATATGCCAAGAAAGATAACAAACAGTCCTTTTCAGGACTACACTCCTCCAAGAAAGATTACCGAGTCAGAGTCCTGTTCAGGACTCCTCATACCTCTCTCTCTCTCACACACATGGTGCAACCGCAAACCTACTGTATATCATTCATATTGTATATTTTTTCATAAATAATAATTGTGAATGAATCAAGACTAAAGTTTGAAGCTAACAGTTTAAAATCAACGATATTGGACAGAAGGGGACATGAATGCAAATTTGATAGGCAGTGTATACAGTCATGAAAGCAGAGATGCCAACCTCTTGACACAAAAAAAACAGACCGAGTATCCTAAAAAATCAGATTTTCACGAAAACTCGACACCACCAATGGCCGGTTGGCCCCGGGCCAGTAAAATTTCAGAAAAATGTGATACTGGTACGTACAGTCAAGTAAAATGTTTGCTCTTTCATTAAAATTTTAAAAGAAAATTGTAAAGCAAAGTTTTTGTTGGGGCTGCGGGGTTTACTTGTTCATGTTTTATTGCGATTCCGTAGTTTTTTGTCGTTGTTGAAAAATCGTATTTTAAGAGGTGATATCGTTTTAATCGTATTCCACTCTTATTATCTTACTAAATACGATTAAATCGTACTGGTTGGCACCTCTGTGCATGTGTCTTTATGTTCAATCTACACAGGTTAAAGCAAGCTTGTTTTTTTTCTTCCCCTCTTTGAAATGTCAAAGTTGGGGTGCGGCCTATGCGGCGCTGCGGCCTTATCGCCGGCAAATACGGTACTAGCTTGGTTTTTACTTGCACTGCACTTAGCATATTTTACTGTAAATTAATAAATGCTTTGTCCAATACACCATTCCTGCAATTCATAACACTCCTTGTAGTTACTCGCCTCACTTACCATCCCAGTATAGCTTCCTGAGTGAGCTGCTGAAGGGATTACCCAACCAAGTACCAAGGGCGTCATCTCGGAATTCTAAAAATATCTTGGTAAAAACAGCAATTTTAACATTGTTTCCATTGTAGCTCCGAGATTTGCCACTTTTTAGAAATGACACCCCGAGCGATAAGTAGTCCCAGTTGTAAGGAATATATCCATGCGCTTATTTTTCGCTAGCCCCAAGGGATCACAAGCCATTACAGTCTGAAATTACTCTCCCCCCCCCCCCCCATTTTTTGGAACAGCTAAGTAGGGAACCGCTCAGTCCAAACCCATTGTGACGGCGCGTAGTATCTGCACATGCATTCGGACCGCGTGTGTGTGTTTGTGAATTGGCGAATGGACCCGCACACGGAAGACAACGGAGGTGGAGCTTGTGATGGCGCTCAATTAGCACATGCAGCTAGGCAGTGCGTTTGCATATCGCACATGCAGCTGTTTAGCAAAATAAAATAACTCTGCATGTAGATCTAGAACCCTACGTTTTCTTCATCGATTCTGACAAAAATTGGATGGATATTCCCTAGATTTTGGGGGGCTGTTTCTTTTTGATAGAAACATCCATGATAGTGGTGAAAAACCATCCCAAAGAGGCCAAAGGCAAACCCCCGCAATTAATGGATTCAAGGAGGATGACATAAGTTTTTAAATCAAGCCTCAAGGTCACCATTGTAATGATGGGCATAAATCTACAGTTTCCTTTCAAGTTTTGAATCAGAGCATCGCTCCATCTCCATCAGCGAGAATTAGAAGGCAAGTCACAATTACAAGTCATGAAGTGCAGTGGCATAGCGCTAGCTAGTAGTAGTGGCGCTCCACCCATACACATCCCACACACCAGGCAGGCTGACATAATGGCATTGAAAGCCTGCTGCAGAGCTGAGTGCAGTGGTGGAGTTTCGCGAGCGTAGAAAACTGCACTCGGATCCTGAGGAAGACTGTGGATAAATACACTCGTTATCATGTTAGTATGTACGAAATAAACGAAGAGAGATACAAATATTACGAATAATATATTTTCATCTCAGAAATATGAACAAATGAATAGTTCTTACCGAGATCATGGGGTATACACAAACGAAAAATGCCGACACTGCAGCAACTTTAATAACATAAGATTGCACATTGACTGATATTAGTAGACCAATTTAATGCTACCTTCTATGTATGGTGTCGTCACGATAATTATTTCCTAATAAAAATTAAAATGTCATAAGATCCCACTTCTTTAGGTCGTATTTCTAGCAATTTTCGTTTGTATGGTTAGAATACTGGCCCGTAACTAGGATTTTAGTAGGGGGAGGGGGGCATGGAATATATTGAGGAAATTTTTATTTTTGCTTAATTTATTTTGGCATTTAATATATCAGCAGAGGCAGTCTGGAAACTAAATCAATATTAGGGCTATAATTACACAAAAAAGTTCATCATTGAGATTGTCTTCACTTAAAACTCTAGTGACAAAAATATGGTAATGCAGTGAGTGTCATAAAAAGAATTTCGAATTTTTGATTGTTTTCATTCTAAACCTATATGGACTGAAAAGTTTTTATTAGGCCCCCAAGTGAAGTATTTCCAATTTTTGATCACTCTTGATCTAAATGTTACATTGGGACTGAAGATATATGGAAGAGACAACAGTTCCATGCTATTACACCCATATGGACTTGTGTACATAAGATACATGCTAAGTTATACTGGTTTACCCTTATGATTAAGTGGGTTCACCTACTATAGGCAAAAGACTCTATAGTTTGCCCAAAAATCCTATTAAATCTAATGCACAATTAAATTTTGAACAAGATATTACCATATCAAGAATATATCTACATACAACTATTTTTCTGCATATAAAAAATGAAAAGGGAGCAAATCTATCTACCGTAAGTTTTACAACAAAAGTACACAATAACTCAATAAATGTTTTTCATTTGAACTGAGGAAGAGTTAGAGAACCATTGGACTTCACATTTTGGGAACATGATATAAGTCACTAATTATATTGATAAAAATTGTATAAAGAAGTATATGATCTGCTGGATATGGATTTTCATGTGTACCCCAGCAAAATGAGGTATTGTATATGATATTTGATATGTGAATTGTGGTCTACAATAATATTGCAACATTGTGGACTTCTTAAGTAGCACATAAATATATATATATATATAAATTGTAAAATTCAGTACAGTGACAAAATGCATGTTTTCATTTTTCCAAATATTTTATTGGCAAAAAAGAAAATTCACAAGGGATCAAGAAAAATGTATTATTTCTGTACATAACAAAATTAATATCAGTAATAAATAGTTTCAAGTGTGAAAATAATAAAATAAAGACAAAATATTGGCTCACTTTAGGCAGTACATGCATTTCAATTTGTAATTTTTATAGTACAGTAGATTGTCATGATTTACAACCAACTCTGGGAATTCAAGTCATTACATATTTGTAACATTCCAAAAGAGATGTGTCACTAAATATCAACAAAAAGACCACATGTCATACTAATAAACATAAGTAAACAAACAAACAAATAAAACAGAAGTAGCTTGAGGAATACTGAGGGTGGTTCAAAATATGTGCCAATGGCAATCTTTCAATTTGAAACAATATTGTTTTATCATAGGAGCAGTACATCAGGAATGCTTGGGAGGGAGGGGGGGGGGGGGGGGGGGTGGCACTTGACCTCCCTGCCCCCAAACACACACCATTCTATCAAAGCCTCACAAAATGGGTTTAATTTGTATTATCTGTGACATCATTTAAGAATCAATATTGCATGTTACATAACATACATTTAAAAAAAAGACAACATGCGATACTGATAAACAAAAGTTAACAAACAAATAAAACACACATGTTAAGTAGCTTGAGGAATATTGAGGGTATTTCAACATATGTGCAAAAGGAACAACCTTTTCAATTTGAAACAATATTGTTTTATCACAAAAGGGTTTCATCAGGGAAGGCTGGGGGAGGCACGTGACCTCCCTAACCATCTCCCCCCCCCCAAAAAAAAACACACCATTCTTTAAAAGCCTCACAATCCCTACCAAAATGGGTTTTGATTTTTTATTATCTGTGATATTTAAAAATCAATGTCAACATAACAAAGGATAATAAAATTATATTAATTAATCCTTTACATAGCTAGATGTAAACACTACTCTAGGGCTTCTCAAAATCCAAACCCGTTCCTCATTTGGATCGCTGGGCATGTTAATCCTGACCACCCAGGACCACTATTTTCCCTATAGATCAGATACCGGTATAGAACTAAAACAAGCCTCATTTTCTTCAGTTAAAACTTTAAAATGTCATATAAGTGACTATAAATTTCAGGAGTAGATTGTCTGAAGATTTGCATAAATGCCTTCATCTGGCAATCACTCCATAAGTGTATGCAAAGTTTTAAGCAGCGTATTGTTGTAAAGCGGTGGCACCTTTTCCACGGACATGTGCCCGGGCAGCTCACAAAGGTTTTGAGAACCCCTGCACTACACTACAGTACATAGAGTACGGTATTGTAGAGCACATATCAAATACAAATCACATTTAAGTAGGAAATACAATCGACTCTTACAATACCCATAAAACGTATTCAAGCTGAAGCAATATGTCTTTTCTCAAAATCATTCATTGTAGGGCCCAGGGACCCGTTTTAACAAAGTCTTTTTTCAATGACAAAAATCAGTGACAAATCTGCTGATAACCAATCAGAAGCCAGGATTTCACAAGCTTATAACAAAAACTGTCCGTTGTCACTGATGACAAGTTTTGTGACAGGAAATGTTTAATATAGTAATCTATTGTATATTGATGCACATAAGCAAATATATTATGTAAGTGTTTTTCTTTCAATACTGATTACCGTAGCAGTAGATTATAACGAAATGCCATATATATGTTTGATTATGCTGGAAGTGTAAGTACATGTCCGAAATCAAACTCAAAGAAAACCCTGTATGTATTGGTGTACATACGTATATATTTCAGATTTTACACACTTGTACTGATGAGACATGATTACGTGTGTCCAGGGACTGACCTTTATTGTCGCAATCTGAAATATATCGGTTTTGCCATCGGAGTCACTTTGTAAACAATATTAGTATATACATGAATGCACAAATGGTGAATTATATATACCGGTATATATTTTCCACGTACCAAAAATACTGATGGCAATAGACAATCAGCCGTTTGATCATTACTTAAAAGATAAACAAAGCTATAACTCATCAGTAAAAGAAGTCATTTACGAAGGAGATTCGGTTGGCGATGAAAATCTTATCCATCAATATACAGCTTGCTTGCTTGTATAAAATGTAACGGTATATCACTTACCGGTAAGTGAATAAAATACACAAATTATTCAAAAGACTAAACAAAATTATCGCAAACAATGCCTCGTGTTCATCCAAGCGTGAACACATACCACACACAAATGATAACAAACGATTTGGGATAAAACACTCTTTCATAAGATGTATAATCATTTACTGTTCATAGATGATTTTTAAAAATAATTAGCAATTTTCTAGGTGTAAACTTTTTTTTGACTCACACTGTATACCACACTTTCATGTGACATATTTGTGTAGTCCATACACACATTTCTGTGTACAGTGCATGTGATTTTATTTTTTTAGCAGATTCAGTCAATTTCTTATTTTGATGATTCCAAAACCTCACGGTATACACCGATTCTTCTTTTTACTGGCCCTCTTTCAGTGTTATAACACAACATAATATTGAAAGAAATATGATGCTCCTTTCCCAACTACTTCAAGACATTTTCAGAATGCAATCACATGACCAGAACTCAACTCGATCTTGAAAGGTTGAAGGATTTTCTCTATCAGTTAAACAGTGTGGTACTTTCTTGCTCTCGATAAAATCCGTTGTCCCAAATTTAGAGTGGTGATAATCACTAGCGTCTTTTGTGTGTGTCTTTCAGTTACTCTAGACTCCATAATACAATACACACAACCCATTTTGTGTACAGGTAGAAGGGCTAGAGGTTCATAGCTTGTCCAATGTAATCTTTTAACACCTCAAGAAAAGGGCTTGTGGTGGAACTAAGAATCAAATACTTTCCTCATTTCAAACTTTTGCAAATTGTTCAAGACAGCTGTTGTCATGGTACAAGTTTTTCCCAAATTGCAAGCAACTCTATTAAATGAACTGCAAAAAATGTCTATCGTAAATCTCCGTGTACAAGAGGCACTTTTTTGCCGCAGAAATTGTTTTTAAGTAGGGGGTGCATCTAATACACAGGTACAATTTTTTTTTTTTTTTTTTTTTTTTTTTTTTTAAGTTTCGATTTATGCCCCTCCCCCTGGCACTATGCCTGGCAATGTCTCCCAGCTCTGCAATCGGTGTGTTGACTCACCACTCGGAAACTAGAACGCTCAAATTTGTCTGTCATCTTGGTTTGAAAGTAATCTTTCTAATAGATCTCAATATGTAGTTTATAATAATAATTCCTCCAATTTTTCTTCTATTACACACTGCGTACCACAAGGTTCTATCCTAGGTCCTCTACTGTTTTAAATTTACATTAAAGATAAAGATCAGTTCTGGTCATGCGATTGCATTGTGAAAGCAACGTTGTGGAATCGATCAGAAAGGGTTGATCATCTGGCATATAAGTATTGATGTGTACTGCAAGGTTCTGGAATCATCAGAATGATAAGAAATTTGGCCCAGTGTTGGTAAAGTTACAAGCACCGTACACAGAAAGATGTATATGGGACTACGCACACGTGCGCGACACATGCGTTTTATTTATCACATCCCAATAGATAAACTAATTTACCAAATACATCAATTAGTAGGCGGTTTCCCGGCAAAATTGTTATCATCATGTATTAGTTAAAACATATTCTTTTACATGATTGGTAATAAGAGCTTCCATTTCATTTTTTTGAAATTGGGGCGTTTCCAATACTGGTCTTTACCTTTAATGATCTTACACATTCTTCTAAAAACGACATTGTTATTATTATCTGTGACAAGTTCACAAGCACAAATCGGCGCCTTCAACTGCATCTCACAGTTAAATGAAAGTCCTTCCCCACGGGGGTATTTTAACACGGACCTGGCGTGCTGCCGACAGAGTCAACAAAAAAACAAAAGATTTTTTTCTTCTTTTTCTTGGCCCCCAAAATAGGGGTGCGTCTTATACACAGAGATTTACGGTATGTTATGTTGTAAAGAATGACATTCAAATATTTCATTGCATCAAACTTTTCCAAATCTTGAGCTCTCGCAAAATAATATCAAAGTTTCTTGTTGTCCAGTATTACAGGTAAAATACCAGCTCTAAAAGTAAAACTGGGAAGAATGAGGTAAATTATCAAGAAAAAAAAATGGAACCGATCCCTTCACACACAAAGAATAATGCCCCTGTCCATGGTCGATTCTTGAGGAAAAGCCCCTTAATCTCACATCAGAATTTGATCCTGATGATTAAGCTTCATTTGAATCACATTAGCTGTCTGTACGGAGCGACGTAACTCGGAGGTAATCGGTACCTAATTCAGTGCACCAAACAAATTTTTTGAATTAGACAAGTGAACATGATTTAAATCAGAAACTTGAAAATCACAATAACCAAACAAAATATAATAATAATGATAATAATAATAACTAAATGATAATTTAAAAAAAATCATAAAGACAATCCAAAGACAGCCAAAGTAATATTTCTTCATAAAACAAAACAATTTTTTTAATTGGGTGGTCAAATTCCAATTCTCTATTAATTTCTAAATAAGCTGTTCCTCGAATAAGCAACAGTCGAAACCAGTTTTATACTATTACTACCCAATATCTAAGCCACAAACTTAAAACAAGTAACAGTTTCTTTACTCTCGATGGAACCAACCCTTTTAAAATTTCTTTAAATGAACAACCAATAGCATGATGATGCCACTTTTCGTTTTAGGAAGAAAATTGTCTGTATATAAGAAAAACCTTGAATTTACAAGAACTTAAGAAATAATAAAATACCGTAGGAGACTGAAACTGATTGATCCAGTGGCCATACAGAGTGTGCTTTCCACATTGTTGTTCCTATAAGTCACGATGAATTAAATAACTTTGTGAGCCCGAGAGGACGTTACCGTCCTACTTTCCCGAGTCGTTGATCAGTCTTTGGATTGGCAGTCAGTGTCTGGACTGCAACTATAGTTTCATTGATCTTGGTTTGAAGGTCTCGTAACTCGTTGATGTGAAGTAGCCGTAAAATCCTACCAGCATCATTCAATACTGGATCTGCAAATTTAAGAGATAACACAGTTTAAAGTAGATTCTTTCCTTTCAAAGGCAGTTTTATAACAGGCAAGGCAAAGAAATTTCATGGCACAAACCAAATGCCTATTAGTAAATGGTATATATGGGTTTAGTAACAAATTCATAGAGATAAAGTATAGATGTTCATTGTGTTTATTCAGAGGATCATGAGAATGTAACAATTTGAGTTAGTTAAACAAAAATCCTGGGCTTTCTTGATTAAGTATGTCCCCAAACAGAGTAAATGGTCAAATATGGTACTTTCTCTTAAAAGATGTTATTCCAGTGCTCCAAGCTGTAACATGATCTCCGCATTTTCAAAGAATAGGGTGAACAAGGGTACATACCTTTGGCATCAAATCCTAACTCGTATTCACTGAGATCCACCTCCACCCCCTGCAAAATAAAAAGATCCCAAACAAGGTGTACAAGGTTATTTGTATCCTGGAATGATCAGAAATGGAAAAATTGAAAAAATGGATCATCAGGGATAGGGTATTCTTTCATGCTGTTCATTTCTTTCAAAAGATGATGGCATCTCAATAAGAATGCAGAAAGCTAGACAAAAAAGCTTTCAAATGTCCCAGTCCTGGATACAATGTACTTCTTTTCTATAAGGTCTCTCACAAATTACAAAATGCTGCACCAAATCTTGGATTCTGGTTGCATCAGGCATGGGACCTCAATTTGAAGAAAAAAATTAGATGGATCTTCGCCTGCGCGCAGTAGAAAATGATGCCTCCGCCAAAGAGTGATTTTACAATCCAAAACAGAAGCAATTATTAAAATTCAAGTTTGATTGAAATCCATTGACAGGTTTTCAGTATATATCGTGAGTACAAGCTATTTTTCATATAAATGTACGACCCTTTGATCTTTGACCTGATGACCCAAAAGTCTAATCACTTCATTGGCTCTGCAAGATACATTCATGTTCTGAGTTTGAAAGTAATCCATCTGTTGGTTCTAATGATAATGCGTTCAAAAGCTATTTTCGCATACATAATGAGCCCCGAAAAGTAAATGCAAGTCGAGCATATATCATGTCTGATCAAAATCAAATTAATTTTAAATTCCTCTTATATCAGGTGCAATGGGAGAGATGAAATGTCATCAAAAAACTAGATGGAATTCGACTGCGCGCAGTCGAAAATGATGCCTCCGTCATAGAGCAATTTTACAAACCAAAACAGAAGACATTTTTCGAATTCAAGTTCAATTGTAATCCATTAACAGGTTCTCAGAATATCGTGATTACAAGCAATTTCTCATATACATATATGACCCTTTGATCTTTGACCTCATGACCCTAAAATCTACTCAGTTCATTGGCTCTGCAAGATGTCCTGAGTTAAATAGTAATCCATCTGTCAGTTCTAATGAGAATGTGTTCACAAGCTATTTTTGCATACATAATGAGCCCATGACCTTTGACCTTTGATCTTATGAACCAAAAATCTACTCAGTTCATTGGCTCTGCAAGTAACATACATGACCTAATTTTGGCAGGAATCCATCAATCGGTTCTTGAGAACGCGATCACAAGCTGTTTTTGCATACATAATGTGCGTTGTGGCCTTTGACCTTTGACCTCGTGACCCCAAAATCTAATCAGTTCATCTGCTCTGCAAGTAACATACATGACCTAAGTTTAGCAGCAATCCATCAATCGGTTCTTGAGATAACGCAATCACGAGCTGTTTTTGCATACATAATGTGCGCTGTAGCCTTTGACCTTTGACTTCGTGACCCCAAAATCTATTCACTTCATCGGTTCTGCAAGTAACATACATGACCTAAGTTTGGCAGCAATCCATTACTCGGTTCTTGAGATAACGCGATCACAAGCTGTTTTTGCATACATAATGAGCCCTGTGACCTTTGACCTTTAACCTCATGACCCCAAAATCTAATCAGTTCTTTGACTCTGCAAGATACATACATGACCAAAGTTTGGCAGGAATCCATCAATCGGTTCTTCAGATAACGCGATCACGAGCTGTTTTTGCATACATAATGAGCCCTGTGACCTTTGACCTTTGACCTCGTAACCCCAAAATCTAATCAGTTCATCGGCTCTGCAAGATACATACATGACCAAAGTTTGGCAGGAATCCATCAATCGGTTCTTCAGATAACGCGATCACGAGAACGGGACGTACGTACGTACGTACAGACGTACGTACGTACAGACAGACGGACGGACAACCCGAAAACATAATGCCTCCGGCTACTTCGTAACGGAGGCATAAAAATGGGGGCAGGGCCTAATATATGAGTTCATTCTAAATTATTGTCGTAAATTTTGAATTAATTTGTCTGTGCTCTACCTCTTCAAATTCGCCCTCCTGTGCATCCTCAGACAGTCTGTCTTTAATAAGGAGAGCAATGGCTTCCAAAGTGACAATAGGATCCACATGTCTAGGAATCTTGAGTAGTGAGCATAGAGAGACCAGGCCAGCCTTCACGTCTGGACTAGACACTGCAGGAAATAAAAAAAAGATCTCTTTCATTCATGTGCATATCATATAGTCAATATCAACCCTTTCCATGCCACTAGGTTTACCAGCAATAATGGTAAATGTACTTTTAGGAGTCAAATTTCACTAATTTTCATTATTTAATTAGCGGACGCTCAAACCAATTCCCTATTACTACTATAAGTAGAGGTGTTGTAGTCGAGTGGTTTAAGCGCTTGACTTGAAATGTAATGGTCGTAGCTTCAATCACCGACACGGTACAAATACCCTTTGGCAAGGGATTAATCTACACTTACCACTCTATAGAATGACGGAAACCTTTGTGTTAGTAATTGCCATATGTTCTCACGGTGACTATATGGTAGGAATACTCCCCATGGAGCGGAGATGGTGCACATTATGCATGAATGAATCTAATGACCAGGTTAATAATATCTGTAAAGCGCAAATCCAAATCCAAATCCAAATGATTATTAAATCCAGATTGCTCAGCTGCCCTAAGGCTATGAAAGCATTCACGTACCACTTTACTACACCTACAAATGTATATCAGCAGCTTGCTAACAAACATCGGTGAACATTAATATCTAGAATTAAAACATTAGAAAATATCACAGTACCAATCTTACAGATTTTCTGGAGGCAACTGTTTTTTTTTTTTTTTTTTTTATACCATCCCTATCTGAAATAGCTTCCCAGACTTTAGATTGCCAGCAGACTTCTCATCAGAGCATCATGTCTCAAGGTCTAGGGTCAAGACCAAGACCATGAGAAAATACCCTAGCCTACCCAAGACCAATAACTGGGGGATGTTTCAAAAAGATCCTAAGTTGAACTTATCTCTAAGTTGGACTTAACAATTATGGAAAGCCGTTAGCATCTATGAAAATGATTTGTAAAAGTTATTTTAAAAGGCATAAAATGTTGATTCAAATCATTCATATTTTCTATTATGAAGGAGATTTCATGCTCTTGATGTGGAATTTATAAAAAGTCTAAAATACTTGATTTTTCTCTTTTGAATATATTTTATTTTAAGGCTACAAATGGCTCTCCATGAAATTTAAGTCCAACTTAGAGTTAAGTTCGACTCAGGATCTTTGTGAAACACCCCCTGGTCTCTCTGAATCCCTGATCCTCACCATCAATACTTGCAAAGGGGTCCTCTGCTACAGCTCCTGAAGGGCTCTGAGGTGCTGCTACTACTTTGAACATTTGTGCTATAAGAAAAAAATAAAACATCGTGTCAAACAAGCCAACAAGAACAAAAATGAAATGAAAGGTCTAACTGGTCAGACTTGTAAAATCAAGCTATGTTTTGTGTACCAATGTATTAGTAATGCTATGAAAATGAGACATGTAAGTGAATTGATACAAAAATTGTGGGAATATTCAAACCAACATGTATGTACTGGTAATTTAATCATTCATATTATTTTTCACTAATCAAATGTATCATTTTTGAAAGAATAAAAATCTTTTTCACCATTCAAATACAAAGCTGTAACGACAGTGTAGTACAATTATAATATCCAAAATCAATTTCATTTTAAATGAGTTACAGGATAGTTATGGATATATGGTTATCATGAAGCCAGGGGCAACAAGCCTTTGATACTTTCAGTATAATTTGAGAACACAGAAATAAGTTGAGCTTGTTACCTTTTTCTCCAAACTCAAGTCTGATGGCATGACCCAGTATCCAATCACACACTGCCAGTCTGTCGCTGCCATCTAAGGGACATTGTAAGTCTTGGATATACTGAGGAGAAAATGAAGTGTAATAACTGAAAAATAATTGTGGAACAGATAGAAAAATCTATTGAGAAAAGATCTATCAACAACAGTTGCATTGAAAAACCAATGGTTCAACCTCCCCCATCACAACTGAAGTCTACATTGCATCTTGTCTTGCACGGTCTGTTCATTATTCAAGACTTTTACACAATCATACCTCAACTGCGTTTAGGACATTTAACCAAGTTCAATAACAGTACCAACTACCAAGACGCCTTCAGTGAGTTTACCTCATGTTTTTTATGAATATATATCTTCACCTTTTTGTTCTAGTTTGTCTCTTCTTGCCATAATCTTGCTTGTATTGTGTTTCCAAGTATCTTTCTCAAAAATATTAAATCATGGCTCCACAATAACTTTTTTGGAAGGGGGTCCAGAAAGAACTTTTTACACTCTGTATGCATGAGAGCTATGTGAAAACTTTAGAATGTTTGGGGTCTGGACTTAGATTTTGGGTGCCCTTGTGTCCCGGGGGCCTGTTAGGAGCGAGCCCTGATTAAACAGCTGCTTTTCACATAAAATGTATATATAGCTTACAGCATAAGTCCAAGAAAGTGACTACATATTGTGGATATCTACTCCAGGCTTCATATACAATGAAATATGGGTATCCTTGAGTTTCCAAAGTCCTTTTCATCCTTTCAAGTTCAAGATAGCTAAGTTCACTCCTTACTCTGATATTTTCCTACTGAACCATTTATATCTGGAAAGAATTCCTGAATGAATAGTAAAGGTTGCCTTACTTTGACAAATGCTTTAGGCCATTGAGTACTGCTCTTGTTTCTTAGATCAGCCCTGTCCTCAATCTTGTAAAATCGGATCTTCTGGTCTTCTAGCCATTCCACCAGGTTCCGCCAACAATTCTCATCTGTCATTCGCAGTTGGAAAGAAAATCACAAGTACATATTGTGGTATTAAAAACAACTTTAAAGAAGGTAAGGGTTTGAATTCTGGTCATGCATTTATGCTATATTATTCCTGTCTCATCTGGTGCCCTGCAAATGAAACTAAAAGAAATCTGCCAAAAGAGCACAAAAATGCATTAGAAAAATATCAGTCCATAAAATTACATTAAAATTGCAATTTGTTTCTTATTTGATATATTTTTATCTTATCTTCTAAATTATTCTTCCCTACCTTTTCACTTTCTTCTTTTCACATGATCATATTCTCATCAATTTTCCTTCCTATTATCCTCACCGTATCTCCTTCTTCCTTTGATTTTTTTAATAGATCTCATAATCTTCTATTTTAATCCTTTCCTTGCCCCTTCATTCATGCATTGCTACTTCTTTTCTTTTACTCAGATCTTATTTTTTTCACTTAGGGTCTAGACTCTACCTCTTTTAAATCGCAGGCTCATACTACTACTACTACTACTACTACTACTGTACTAGGCCTAGTAGATCTACTAGTTCTAATTCATTTGGAAAAGAAAAGTTCCTTGAGCCTTGAGGCTTGAACTTTGAAGGCTCTATTGTCCTTGACCTTGTCCACACATAGGAGCATCACTATCCTGGCTGTGTAGTAAAAGCTGTGCTTCTGATTCTCAACATTTCAAACATCACTGTACAAAACTCAACTGATTTCACTCAAAATCAGTACTTTAGTGACAATTGATGACACCTAAATAGCAGTAAAATACATTTTTTTTCAACTTACTGATGTTAAAAAGAATAATTTAAAAATTCAAATTGTAAGTCTAGTGTCAAACTTTGCTTACAGCTGCATCGACATGATTGTGTAGAGGTCTACAGTCTATGCAATATTGTGTGGTGTGTGTATTTGTGTATAGACTTTTAGATCCCTGCCTCACATCATGTATGCAGTGCTAGAGGTCAATACGCATTTAGCATCGACTCTCTATGCTTTGCTGGAGTGACCTTGTCAACGGTCACAAATATGCATATGAAGGAGATCGCAAAACCTAGCAAAATATTACACGTGTGGGACCGAGATACATACATTGATCCAATGAACAACAAATTTACTTACCATTAACATTAAAATCAGGCTGTGGATTATTTAGAGCTTGTAGCTTTCTTTTAAACATGTTAATCCAGTTGAAAATGAAATAAATAGAAGAATAATGGGCTGAGGTGAGATGGAGTTGTGATGACAGGAACGACGTCACTTGGGCAATCACTTTTTTCACGTTGCAATGTACGTACCGTACCCTGCCCGGTTTCCGCCCGATAGGCAGTTTTTCTCAGATAACTTCTCTGAAAATGAATTATACAGGCGTTAATGTATATCAATTTGAAGCCGAAATTCTACCAAATCCAACTATGCCATTCTTACGCGTGAAATCGTAAGCGATTGTCCGTAGTGCGCCGTCTGCGTGAGGCATTTTCCTTGCCTATTTCCGCCTAGACCCGCCCTAATTCCGCCCGATGGTGGGCGCGCATCAAAAGTATAGAAAAAGGAAACATCTCGGCTACACGTTAGGCCAAATAAAATTACTTCCCAGTAGAATTCGATCTACATGTTATTTTGATAATTGATATTTCTTTCTTTATTTCTTCTTTTGCCTCTGTAGGCCTACTAATAATGCCAGTTCACTGTTATTCACCAGCCTGATCTGGGAAAACAACTTTGTTACTGCCTTTGGAAAATCCTGCGACTTGTCTTTTAATGTTTTAATATGGTGATCAGTAAAATCTGAGTGTAATTGGGAGAGGGAAAAAAATCAGAATAGCAACATTTGTAAATTAACCACTATTAATGGGTGAAAGAATTATTAAAAAATAACTATAGCCACTATTAAAGTGAACACTTTGGGAAAAGAAAGTAATGGAACTTCATTTTTTATTTGTTGTTAAACTTTGGACATCTCTCAAATCTTGATTAAAAAATAAATTAGCGTATATTTCGGGCACTGCATGATATTGGTTGGAAAAGCATCTATAACATTATCATCATTAGAATTATCATCATCGCCGACATCGTCTTAATCATCATCATTACAATTTTAGGGTAGGCCTATATGTGACACAAATGTGGTTTCCTCTTTGATTATTTGTTCAAGACTTCAAGTTGTTGTGTTTTTTGTTTTCTAGTTGTTCTAAAATTATGCAGTATTTGAGCATTCAATAATATAGTCCAACTTGAAAGACAAAATTTACCGAAATGATCTTGAAAACGAAGTCGTCGATTCATAGCTTCCATGGCAAGTCAGTTTTTGCAAAAGAATGTAGTAATAATGCAAAAGGGGTGGTGGGGGCGTCACCTTCACGTTTTAGCCACTTAACAACCAAAGAGAGTTAAAAGCTATAGTCTCCAAGTATTTTGTTGACATTACCGAGAACAACTAAATTTCTGCAGTTTCTGCATTTCAGTGGCATGTATGTAAAGGAGACCTTAAAGAAAAAGTTTTCTGGTTGTGGATTGAAAGCAAAGTAACCTCCGAAAATTGTCCTTCTCTAAATTTGGCACTATACTACCCCCCCCCCCCCAGGCGCGGATCCAGGATTTCTTAGGGGAGGGGGCCCAACTTTTTTTATTTTGCTCCAGAAAATTTGAATATCGCGCCGGCCGAAAAGTCGCTCAGTAAGGGGGGGGGGGGGGGTAGTGAGCAATTTTTTATTTTTGTTGGTCCTCGAAAATTTAAAAACTTGCACCCCCCAAAAAAAAGGTAAAAATCACGTGTTTTTACATGATTTTTTTTCTCGGCCCCCCCCCCCCCCCCTGGATCCGCCACTGACCTCCCCCCCCCCACATCTTCTACATAATGCTACATGTTAAATTCATCCATTCATCTATATATTTATGCATTCAATATTCATTCATTTTATTGCAGAGAGATATTTATGTTATGGATAGAGATGAAAAAGTTCACCTTTATTCGCCATAAAACTTTAGCAACTTCTAACAACATAATATTGAAAGGCCTGACAAGGCGTATAGGCCCTTGTTAAATGTAATATTTATACTACTCTTTCGATAGCCATTCATATAGGTTTATTTCACATAAACCATGCAATAGACTGAGATTTTAGTTTCTACCCCTATATTTATTTTATTCACAGTCAACTGAGGGAAATTTATGGCAGCGAAAATGTCATGGTCCATGTTGGTCATGTTGGTAAAAATAGATAACACACAAACATTTGAAAAAAGATAGAAAACTAATCATAGCCTACAGTATCGAAGCATTAAGAAAGAAGGATATAAAAGTGAGGAGGGAGACTAAAAGAAAAATGGGGGAAAGGAGGGGTGTAATCGAAGAAAATTGAGGGAATAAATTAAAAAGACCATAATAAACTCGGTATATAATATAAAACAAAAACTAATACATCAATCCTCTGCATGCATCCTGTATCGTATATCAGAAACAAGCAATTTTTTTGCTACAAAGTCACGACGCTGAATTAAAAGGCGACATAAGCTTCAGCGACATAATTATAGAACATAAATACAAACTTTTTGCAAATCTCCCAACCCTGGCAACTTTTTTAAAAGCCAGCCTAATTATTATTGTCATCGGGATCACTGTCGGAGAACCGAACTTCAATCATTTTTTGCAACATTAATGTATATCACTCATAATTATTTGTCACGAAAATTAACTGCATGATTAGCACATTAAATTACAAATTAATACCACACCGTCACCCGAATTGTCGGTTGCTCGAACGAACGGCCAAACATCATTGCAACATTCTTCGGGGGGGGGGGGGGGGGGGCTTTCAATCCCAACCTAGTTCCCACCATATTCGCCTATCATATAAGGACAATTACCCCCCGGAAAATTACCCCCGAGGACAATTACCCCCTACCCCTGAAACTTAACCCCTATAAAGGACAATGATCCCCTCCGAGACAACCAAGCACAACCGCCCCGAGGACAATACCCCCTGTTCATTAGAGGTGAATTAGTCAACACCGATAATAAGTTTGGGTAATTTCTAGGGGAGATCATTTTCAGGGGGGGGGGGGGGGGGTATTTGTCCTCTGGGGGTTATTGTTCAGGAGCCTGGGGATTGTCCTATAGAGGGGAATTTTTCGGGGGGTAACTTCCCCGGGGGTGGTTGTCCTCGGAGGGGGGGGGGGGGGGGTAATCGTACTTGGGGATAATTATTGTACCGCTGGTATATATTGACCTAGAACCTTCGCATATAATATTCACAGGGCAATAAATAAACAGCTACTCAATTTACACTGAATGATATTTTCTGGTTGTACTCAACTAAAAAAAATGAATGGCCACCTCTTAATAATTATTTTGTAGACCATGCAAGTGGGCCTGCAAAATTTCAAGTCTATCAACATGACATTGATATTTTGTTCAGATTGCTCATCAAAAAGTGAAATGTGAGATAATGTGACCATTAGACTTTAATTTAATCCGTCCGGCAGATTTTGACACCTGCAAGGCTATTATGCCAGTAAAGAGTTTTATGCCTGGTGACCATGTTATCTCATTTATGATCTTCCTTTTATCTGCAACATGTATATAGGCCAACATACAGGGGGGGGGGGTGGTCGAATTCCCAATTTACAAACTTTTATAACATTCTAGGCCGTACGTATAGTTTCATAGTATTTGTGTATCCTAATTCATACTCCCGAGTTGCGATTTGATGTAGTAAACCGAGTGTTTGAACATGGAATAAAGACAATGAAGTGTGCACTTTAAAAAAAACAACCGCAGACCTCTAATTTAAAAAAACAAAACACGAATAGACTAAAAAAACACGGGCAGCTATCCTTTCCTCTAAACGACGCACGGTTCATAGCTTACACTGAATTCGCGTGTGTTTGAGTGGGCGGAAATAGGGCAGGGGCATCACAGGGCGACATGACCGAGTTCAAGCCTCGATAACTTTTTTATAAATAATAATTTCCGCAAGAAATTTGCTCAGTTAAAACATCAGGAATTTTAGCTTTCATATCTCTTTAAACAAAAGTAAATTTTCCACCACATTTTTTTTCTGATCGTTCTGAACAGGAACTTGATGTTTTTTTAAAAGGTTGAATCACACCTAAATAAGCGCATTGCTGACTACTGCACAGTGACGTCATTCGCGTATCTCCGTTAAATGCGCGATCGACAGTGTACCATATTTCGTGCACACGTTCCTTACAACGTGTATGCTGCTATAGGCAAGTTAGTTGCATGCCTTCATTGCGCACCGTAGAAACTCGGGCTATGGAAGACGGCCGTTGTGTCTAATAAGCCACTGGTAACAGGGGGGCGGTAACTGGGCAGGGTTTTTTTTTTTTTTAAAGCTTTTTTGCCTTTATTCAGATCTTCATAATTATACAAAATAATGAATAGGAACACAACTGTTCTTACATGTACATTGTCTCATACATTAGTACACATTACAAGTGTACAGGATGTGCCCCAATTCCTTTAAAAAAGGAGAAGGTGACGGTAATACTTGAATACAACATTATAAAAAGGAACAATTTTTACAACATAATATGCAAATTAATTAGTTCAATATAAATTAAGCAATCTGAACAAAGATTTTCTTTTATAAACAAAAAGTATAAGGTGAAGGTGCTGCTTCATAACCCATGACAAAATGTGTTATATTTACATATACTAATACGGTGCATTTTTCATGCTAACTATATAAGGGTCTTGTATCAGTGGAGGTCTGTAACTATACCGTTATTTAAAAAATATATAAATATGAAATATAAAAAAACAAGCAAACACGATTAGCAGATAAATGTTCGGATCGATGGGAAAGTGAGTGAGTGAACAGGAAACAGGAATTACAATATATATACAATCAGTTCCCCTGCCTTAAGGGGTAAAATTTTCCCATTTTTGATAATGTATTGGCAGTTTGTCCTTTAATTTTGCTTTTTCATATTCAACTTTTTTTGAGTTCTCTACAGCCTTACATATTTCTTTACTAGTTGGGAACTTTCCATTTTTACGATTACTGTAAATCATATATTTGACCATAATCAATACATGATTTAACAATATATTATCTTTCATATTTTTTCTGAAACCAAGCAACACATCAATCCATTGCATATTAAGAAACTGAAACATCTTTAAACTGTTTCCCATCTCATTCCATATTCTGGTCCCTTCAGAACATTCAAAGAAGATATGACGATAGGTTTCTACTTCTTTTCTACAAAAGGAACATAAATTTGACCGTATTAAACCAAAAAGATACAATTTATCATTACAAAATATGATGTTATGTAAAAGTTTATACTGAAATTCCCTTAACTTCCCATCTAGAGTGGAAAATCTGGGGATTGAGAAACATGTTGTAGTTTCCGACTTATCTAGATTTAAAGCTATTACCTCTGGATGTTTAAAAGCAAATGCATCTTGTATTATAGCAATAAAAATGTTATAGAGCATTTTGGAAGAGACAGACTCAAAAGAATAGACTCAAAAGACAGACTCAAAAGGGTACGGTAATGACAATGTTATCTAGCGCCAGCTAACGATCGCAAGCTGATATGCAGCGCCAGAACCTTCATATTTGGTTGAATTGAACTTTCTGCTTGAACTTTATATTGATTGATTTTTTTTGTTACAAACTTCATGTGAATGGTATATGAGCGTCAAAAAAAAAATACAAGGAACAGAGAATTTGCCGGGAATTTGCCCATTTTTTGTATTACCATATGGGCGTCACTAGAGGGGAGGGGAGTGCCGATATGGCCAATTCAAGTAGTTGGGCAAGACTTGCGGGGGAAAAGCAGTCCCGAGGAACCCTTTTTTTAAAGAACGTACCCGATGGCCATTAATTAAGAGGATAGACACGCGGTATGTATTTTCATGTCAATTCGTAGATTATCTACATCACTATCTCCATCACAATATATCACCATAATCATATCACGATTCACCATAATACGGAATGAGGGTCGCTATTCATAATACGAAATGAGGGTCGCTATTCATAAAACGAGAATAGGGTCGCTATTCATAACACGAAATGATCGAGGGTCGCTATTCATAATATGGAATGAGGGTCGCTATCTATGATAGGGAATGAGGGTAGCTTTTCAAAAGAATTAATAGGCCTAAGCATGCAAGGCAATTAAAGGAAAATATTGGATGGAGGACACCCTACGGCTATATGGCGTAGCTCTGTGTGTGTGTGTGGGGGGGGGGGGGCACACATGGCCTTGAATATACTTTAAAAAAAAATTAAAGTAGGTATATTTTACCTTTTATCTTTGATAATTTATAGATACATCCCCCGCTCCTGTGCAGTGACGAAAAGAGATATAAAACATAAACACATGTATATATCCTATCATAATTTGTCCTCCCTGTGGCAAATCTTGCCCCATCACCCTGCCTCCGACTGATCGGAAGGCCACTGAGATATTAAGTAGGCCCATTCTCATAGTTATTTAAGGTCTGAGTTTGCTATTTTAGAATCTATAGTATATTATTGTTTATATACGACAATAAATGTTTTTTGTAGAAATTTTAGTAGGACTTATATATGGACCTACAACTTATATAACGGGATTGGACCGGATCATGAGCCTAGTTACTGCCCGGAGAGGGGTGAGAGGGGGGGGGGCACTTTAGAATTGTGATATGTTTGGGACTTGGGGGGGGGGGGGGGTGGGGGTGGGTAGGGGGCTTGAACACTTTCGGACCTTTACGGTTGTAGCGTACAAAGAGGTAATGCATGCAATCCGAAAATGAACCAAACATTTGTTATTATTTTTTTTATTGGGGGTGATTGTGATGGTCACGGCCACGGGTAAGGAAGTCTGATAAGGACTACATAGCGCCTTATATTGCAACACAATTAAAGTAACAAATGCCGTGAGAAATTTGTTTTTGTTTTCATTTTGGGGTGGGATATATCTAGCCCTCGTAGCAACAAGGGGGCAGTTATAAAGTCGTATCTTATTTGGCTTAAAATCTTGAAAATCTAACTTCCTTCTTATATGGAAAATATATCGTGCAATATCTATTTACGAAAAGCTTGAATAATATTATGGTAGATCGTCCTCTTTCAATTGATGTAACTCATAGGATGCATATTTCACGCATGAGTGATTAAACATAATTTGAAGAAAGGGTACCAAAAAGTCATTTGGCGAACGGTATCTGAATTTCAAAGAGAAAAATCATATTTCCAGAAAGTTGATTTTCTGCCCTTTCATACGACACCTCAACCAGGAAGAATGAGCCAGGAATAACAAAGTTCTGTTTGTTTAAAACAATGCTTGCATTTCCATTATTTTATTAGACGAATCCGTTCCGTTGGCTGTCTGCCCTAACAACAAAGAAGACGAAAGACTTCATGCATGGCTGATCGTCAATGAAACGGAGTTTGTGGTTTGTTGCTACGGCAGGCAGCCATTGAAAACGAATTAGTTTAATAATATAATGAAATGTGCATCGTATGAGTTGCATCAAATGAAAGAGGAGAATCTAAGCTTTACAAGTATGTGTCATTTATTAATTACAATTGTAATCAAGTTATGATAAAACATCGATAATTCTCGGTTTCGTTTTTTCTGGGACGCACTGTACATTAATCACCATTGTAAAGCAAATCAACATCGAAACAATCATCATCGAATCATCATCACAGTTTTTAAGAAATAAGGGTTTTCAATTTCATGTTGTGTCTTGTGATGGACTATGTTCTGTCATAAAATGATTTGATATCAGATTGTATATCGTGTACAAAAATGAATTACACTGTCTTTGTAAAGTTATTTTTTGTTGTGTGTTGATGTTCTGACAAATAAAACCTGTAAAAAAAAAAAAAAAAAATCATCATTATCACCAATATCCAACCATCATCATTACAATAATTTCCATTTTCACCATCTATTGTCATCTATCATCACCATCTTTATATCCTAATCTCCACTTTTCCCTTCATCACCTGCACATTACCACCATCATCATCACCACCCTCATCATCTATTATCACCATCCTTTCATCCTAATCTCCACTTTCTCCATCATCATCCCCTCGATCATTACCATCCTTATCATCTATTATCACTATCCTTATCTCCTTATCTCCACCATCACCTTCACAACATCATCATTATTACCATCTGCTATCATCTATAATTACCATCTTTATATCCTAATCTCCACTTTCTCCATCATCACCTGCACAACTTCATCCTTATCAACATCATCACCAATCCATCATTATTTCCCTTATCGCCATCTTTTTACCATCATCTTTATTTTAGGCATCACGACTTGGTTGAATAGTTAATATTTATGGATTAATGTATGTGAACCATTTTATCTAAGACATTTGGCTTATGAAGAAAGACAAAGCATCCCCAACGTTTTTTCTCGAACAAAAAAATTATTATCATAGTAATAGATAATCATAGTAACATCATCCTCATCATCACCACTATCCCCATCATCATCATCTCCAGTAATACCCTAGCATCATCCATAATGTAATCATTAATAACACAATCGCCAACATCATCAAGACCATCACCATTTTATCACCGTAATCAGTCTAATCACCATCCATCATCTCTACGTTTACCATCATCACCACCGTCATCACTAAAAATATCATCATTATCACCACGACACCACCCTTGCTCTCCAACAATTTCAATCACCATCTATCAATATCATCGTCATAACCACCATCATCTGACATCGCAATCTGTCACCATTATTATCTTTATCACTACTATCATCACCACCATCATCACTATTGTCAGCATAAACTTCATAGTCCTCATCATCACCATCATCATGTTAAGCCCACCGCACACTATCTGATTTTTCAAAGATAGGGAAATTATCCTCGTCATCTACATGTAGGTTCTAAATAATGGTAAGCATTCTAAAAACCTGAAATTTAGAGCATTTAAGGCTTCTGGTCATAATAAAAGCCAAATCGGCTTCGAATAGTTGAAAATCGCAGACAATCGGATTGACGTCATTATAATTCTGAGCTGATTTAGCTTTTCCTCTTTCAAGAAAATTTGAAATCCCATGAAATCAATATTTTATTAGACATAATGAACATTTAGATCCTCGAGCAATCAAATTTTGCACTCTGAATGTTCATACCAATCGCTATTGTAATTTCTTCCAAAATCGGATTGTAGTAAGATCGTATAGTGTGCGGTGGGCTTTCAACTTCTCCATGTGTTACTATTTAACATTTGAAATAATACACTTTGACTTATACATCATAGGCCTATTTGTATCACTGTACAAAAATAATTAATAAGAATATCATCCAGAACTATTGTAATTAAAGTCTGTAGTTTGGGGGCACAAAATTCTCCTTTGTTTTTTGTAAAGACAAATAAACTGACGAATAATATCAGCACAGATTTTCAATACTTTTATTCACACACAATATGAAATTTAACAATCTGTCACCACACAGTCGATGATATTGATCAATCTGACGCTGGAAGTAAGGTTATCATAGTTTCATTATTAAATTTGCATGCAAGCATGAATCTTCTAATCAATATACAACGTTTCTGAAACAAAAACCCACACAAACAGTGTTGTCGGAAGAATGGAAATTAACGATAGTAACTGCAACATTTCCATAAAAATTTCCCCATGACAGATAATTTTTAATGCTTTTTTTAATGCCCGTTTTTTCCCCCATGTTTTTTTCTTCTTCTCTCCCTCGCTCTTTTGCTATCAACGTGACAAATCCTGCTGGAGAAGTTAATTTGTGGGCAACTTAATAAATTGATCCAATTTATATGAATTCATATAGTATACATCAACATGAACATATAATTATCATTTCGCAACAGACTTTACACTGAGATGCACGAACAGATTTGAGTTGAACTTTTTTTTTGGTACTTCTCTCTAATTTATTCAGTTTTTAGTAGTCTTTGTGAAATGAGGATATGATCCAAATACAAGTATGGAAGTATTTTCTCATGAAACCCAACGTAGAAAAAGCACAAAACCATGAGGAAAGAGTACTATGAGGAATTGAAAATTGAAGAAAACAAAAACACCTTTACTTCTTCCAAGAGACACCATTCTCAAGGATAGTACAATTAATGTTAACACAAATATGACCTTTATCTTCTAGGTATGACAAGATCAAAAGTGCTCATATCGGTTAATGGAATCTAGGATGAAGTAAAGATTTTGTCGAAGAAAAGGTCTCATTTTGGACTTGAAAATAATTTCATAAACTTATTCCACTGATAATAGGGTTCTATATTTATATGGGGAGGAGTGAGGTTTGTCTATGTAACACTCATTACATTATAAACACACATATATATTAAACTACAAAGACCTGCCTCTTGCCACATTTCAGCGATTGCATTGCTTGCACACCTGGAAGACATGTTATCTTGAAATGCCGCGTACATGTATTATATATTTTGCGTTTTGCTGGAAAGTTTCATTAATTCAGCCATTTCTGCTGCTTGTTTATCTAATAACTTGCTCATTGCATCTATTTTTATGTTAAAGAACATGTAATACATCACTGATTACCTACATTGTAGTAAATATTTCACACCAAAATATCAAAGCCCCCCCCTCCCCCTTCCCTGTTCAGGATTCTCCCAAGGAGCACTTTCTGTAAGTAAGTAATCTATGGTTCAATTGAAGAAAAAAAATCAAATTAGAAAGACAATCGACATGAGAAACAATTCAATACTCTTTTTCATTATCTGTTGTGGACAATGTTTATTAAAAGAACATTCATGGGTTTATCTCTGTATTTCAGACTATGTATTGCAGCAAATTCTTTGTTGCAATTAGAACATTGATGGAGCTTTTCCCCTGGGTGTATTCTCATGTGCATTGTAAGATAATTCTTTTTCCTAAATCTTCTGTTGCAATAAGAACAAGGGTAAGGTTTTTCTCCAGTGTGTGATCTCATATGTCTCTCGATTTCAGATTTTGTGTAAAAAGCTCTGTCACACAAATAACAATGATGTGACTTTTCTTCAGTGTGCCTCCTCATATGTTGAGACAGACTACGTTTTAAATTAAATTTTTTATCACAGAAAGAACACTGTAGTTTCTCATCGGTGTGTATTCTCATATGTTTTTTTAGATAAGACTTGTTAAAAAATGTTTTGTTGCAATAAGAACAATGATACGGCTTTTCTCCTGAGTGGGATCGCACATGTCGTGAAAGACCGTCTGTTGTAGGGAATGTTTTGTTACAAAATGAACATTCATATGGCCTTTCTCCAGTATGAGTTTTCATGTGACGTTTCAGATTGCCTTTGCCTGAACACAACATATTGCAATGGGAACACTGATATGGTTTTTCACCTGTGTGGGTTCTCATATGTATCAAGAGATGACTCCTTTGTGAGTATGCCTTGTTGCAGTCTGAACACTTGTGTGGCTTTTCTCCTGTGTGAATCCTCAAGTGTTGCATGAGGCCCTGCTTGTGTGAATATCTATGATTGCACTCATCACATTTGAATGGCTTTTCTCTTGTGTGGGTTCTCATGTGTTCTGTCAGACGACTTTTGATAGAAAATTCTTTATCACACTCAAAGCATCGATATCGCTTTTCTCCAGCATGTGTTCTCATATGTCTAGTGAGAATAGGCTCTGTGGAGAATTCTTCATTACAGTATAAACACTTGTTTTGAATTGATTCCACTTCCAATTTCTCATCACTTTCCAGAGTATCCATCTCTTCATGCTTGACTTTAAAACATCCTGGGGCAACACCAACAACACTTCCTTCTTCAAAGGAAGTCTCTTCGTCTTGTATATGACTCTGAGAATACTGATTCATCGCACACTTTTCTTCAGAGTGATCTGACTGAGTTACCAACTCAGCTTTCATAGGAAAATTAGAAACTGTACTTTCTGTAGCTTTATCCTTTACTTGCAAATCAGTGACTTGTCTCTCATTATCCTTAGGTGATCTTTCTTCCGAACTATGCAGGGGTGACATTAAAGTTTGACTGGTGTTATCCCTGTCATCGGTGTGTATTCTCATATGTTCTTTTAGATAAGACTTGTTACAAAATGTTTTGTTGCAATAAGAACACTGATACGGCTTTTCTCCTGTGTGGGATCGCACATGTCGTGAAAGACCGTCTGTTGTAGGGAATGTTTTGTTACAAAATGAACATTCATATGGCCTTTCTCCAGTATGAGTTTTCATGTGACGTTTCAGATTGCCTTTGTTTGAACACATCATATTGCAATGGGAACACTGATATGGTTTGTCACCTGTGTGGGTTCTCATATGTATCAAGAGATGACTCCTTTGTGAGTATGCCTTGTTGCAGTCTGAACACTTGTGTGGCTTTTCTCCTGTGTGAATCCTCAAGTGTTGCATGAGGCCCTGCTTGTGTGAATATCTATGATTGCACTCATCACATTTGAATGGCTTTTCTCTTGTGTGGGTTCTCATGTGTTCTGTCAGACGACTTTTGATAGAAAATTCTTTATCGCACTCAGAGCATCGATATGGCTTTTTTCCAGCATGTGTTCTCATATGTCTAGTGAGAATAGGCTCTGTGGAGAATTCTTCATTACAGTATAAACACTTGTTTTGAATTGATTCCACTTCCAATTTCTCATCACTTTCCAGAGTATCCATCTCTTCATGCTCATCTTGAAAACATCCTGGAGCAACACCAACAACACTTCCTTCTTCAAAGTAAGACTCTTCGTCTTGTATAGGACTCTGAGAATAGCAATTTATTGCACACTTTACTTGAGAGTGATCTGACTGAGTTACCAACTCAGCTTTCATAGGAAAATTAGAAACTGTACTTTCTGTAGCTTTACCCTTTACTTGCAAATCAGTGACTTGTCTCTCACTATCCTTAGGTGATCTTTCTTCCGAACTAAGCAGGGGTGACATTAAAGGTTGACTGGTGTTATCCCTGTCATCGGTGTGTATTCTCATATGTTCTTTTAGATAAGACTTGTTACAAAATGTTTTGTTGCAATAAGAACACTGATACAGCTTTTCTCCTGTGTGGGATCGCACATGTCGTGAAAGACCGTCTGTTGTAGGGAATGTTTTGTTACAGAATGAACATTCATATGGCCTTTCTCCAGTATGAGTTTTCATGTGACGTTTCAGATTGCCTTTGTTTGAACACATCATATTGCAATGGGAACACTGATATGGTTTTTCACCTGTGTGGGTTCTCATATGTATCAAGAGATGACTCCTTTGTGAGTATGCCTTGTTGCAGTCTGAACACTTGTGTGGCTTTTCTCCTGTGTGAATCCTCAAGTGTTGCATGAGGCCCTGCTTGTGTGAATATCTATGATTGCACTCATCACATTTGAATGGCTTTTCTCTTGTGTGGGTTCTCATGTGTTCTGTCAGACGACTTTTGATAGCAAATTCTTTATCGCACTCAGAGCATCGATATGGCTTTTTTCCAGCATGTGTTCTCATATGTTTAGTGAGAATAGGCTCTGTGGAGAATTCTTCATTACAGTATAAACACTTGTTTTGAATTGATACCACTTCCAATTTCTCATCACTTTCCAGAGTATCCATCTCTTCATGCTTGACTTTAAAACATCCTGGAGCAACACCAACAACACTTCCTTCTTCAAAGGAAGTCTCTTCGTCTTGTATAGGACTCTGAGAATACTGATTCATTGCACACTTTTCTTCAGAGTGATCTGACTGAGTTACCAACTCAGCTTTCATAGGAAAATTAGAAACTGTACTTTCTGTAGATTTACCCTTTCCTTCCAAATCAGTAACTTGTCTCTTATTATCCTCAGGTGATCTTTCTTCTGAAATATGCAGGGGTGACATTAAGCTTTGACTTGTGTTATCCCTGTCCATATTTTTATCTGAGGAAAGAAAATAACAGAGACTGTAGTTAAATGTAACACTTAAAAAAACAGTCAGCTTCAATTATCTTCGTGGCAAGTAAAAAGATGGTCTAGCTTTGTTACAAGTGGGTTCTTATATACAGTGCGTCCCAGAAAAAATGAAACCTAAAATTATCGATGTTTTATCATAACTTAGTCACAATTATAATTAATAAATGACACATATTTAGAAAGCTTAGATCTTTCATTTGATGCAACTCATATGATGCATAATTCACGCATGAGAGATTAAAATCAATTTGAAGAGAGGAAACCAAAAATTCATTTGGCGGACAGTATCTGAATTTCGAAGAGAAAATCACATCTCTAGAAAGTCGAGATCAGGAAAAATGAGCAAGGAATAACAAAGTTCTGTTTGTTTAAAGTAGTGCTTGCATTTCCATAATTTGATTAAACGAATTCGTTTTTACTGGCTGCCTGCCGTTGCAACAAACGGAATTAACAAGAGACTTAACTCTGTTTCGTTGACAATCTAGCCGTAGACGAAAGACTTCATGCATGGCTGATTGTGAACGAAACTGAGTTAAGTCTTTTGTCAATTCTGCTTTTTGCTACGGCAGGCAGCCAGTGAAAATGAATTCGTTTGATAAAATTATGAAAATGCAAGCACTACTTTAAACAAACAGAACTTTGTCATTCCTTGCTCATTTTTCCTTATTGAGGTGTCATATGAAAGGGCAGAAACTCAACTTTCTAGAGATGTGATTTTCTCTTTGAAATTCAAATACCGTCCGCCAAATGACTTTTTGGTTTCCTCTCTTCAAATTGATTTTAATCACTCATGCGTGAAATATGCATCATATGAGTTGCATCAAATGAAAGAGGAGGATCTAAGCTTTCCAAACATGTGTCATTTATTAATTATAAATGTGACTAAGTTATAATGAAACATCGATAATTCTCGGTTTCGTTTTTTCTGGGACGCACTGTATATACAACTCCAGAAGAGTCTCGATAGAGTGACATAGCCTATCAAGGAGAGTGCTCAGCTGAAAAAAAAACAGAACACTGACGCGGTACTTTTCATAAGTTCTTGTATGGCTTGACGATTTTCTTACCATATAAAGTGCTATTATACTGCAAACACAGAAGATATGTCTTCTTCTGTGAGTGGTATATCATACTTTTTTAAATAGAATTGACTGTCCGTGATAAGGATTTCCACAAACACTGAAACAATGTGTTGGATTTGTGTTATTCCATATTTCTCACAATTCATTCTCCTGTATTCGTTTTTCAACGTCTGCCCAAGGTAAAATGCTCTGCAATCGACTTTTAATGCTAGTTAATGTCTTAGGCTTAACCATATACCTTAAAGTGATACTGAACGGATGAAATTTTTGCCCTATTGCTACAGTTTATTGCACAGGGCCATCTGTAGTCCAGACTCAGTCCGTTCGTTCTTTTTATCCCCCACACACAGCGCGGTCTCTCCACTGATCGCGCAATCCCCAAATTTCCGTCCACACGAACGAGGTCCAGATTTAGAGGAATGGCTAGGTCTACTTTCAACGTTGAGGGTGTGTTATTTTATCAGCCGATTGGGTGCGCTAAACGAAAACGGTACAGAGGCTGGACTAGGCCATCTGATGATCCTCTTGCCAACAGTGTGTGACCCAATACCTAATTTCTGCAGACTGTGCAGACAGAAGACTCGATGCGAAAACCAACAGTGCAGCTAGGGAAGCAGCAAGTTATGGGACCATACTGCTATATCTGACCTGCGATGGCACTAGAGGGAATTTTGTGGTAGTGCTTTTAGTACAGTATGGCTTTAAAGCCTACCCTTACCCAAATACTTAATCTGAAAGCGAATCGCTATCCTGCAACCCTAAATCTTTGACCAAATAAAGCATGGAGCAAATATCAGATCACTGTGTTCAACCTACCATTGTAGAACCAAATCCCAATTCATTCATTTCTGCAACTCTTTCTTGAAGAAAACAAATATGCTGATTTTGTATGTGACTATACTGCTAAGGCATCATTCCCTCATCAGACTTTCTTTGAGCTGAACTTCATTGTAGATTGAGGGCGCTATTCTTAAACCTATGTCATCCATTATATTAGTGGAAATATGTTACTTGATATAACAAATTGAAATTTTATGGCATAATAACTTACTAATGGTGGATGTGCAGCTCTGATTTATAGTTGTTAAGCTAAATTACATACTTTCGCTAACATAAAACATGATTTAAAAAAAAAAAAAAATTCAACCCTGGGTTGGTGATGTAGCCTGAATGGAAATTAAGAAACCCTTTCCAACAATTTACCATCTGTTTGTAGATCAAGGAATAGTCTTTCATCAACCTCTGGTTCTGAATCTCCTGAAATTTCTTCCTTGATGCCCTCTGGTATCCAACCTGAATAAAAAAAGATAACACCATTTTACCATTAAAACAATCTAAACATTGTTTAAAGACCGTCAGTACTAGTTTGGCTAGGAGGGATAAGACCACACGGCGAGGTCACCGACAGGTGGCTATCTCATCAACTCAGCTCTCAAATAACATAAGAAATAGAGGATCATGGGGGACCAACAGGCACCGATTGGGGAAGTTTTCTATATAGAGGGAGCAAGTAGACTTATCATAATCATCTTACAATCACTATTAAAATAGACAAATTTGTAAGCTATCAGTCTAGCATCATTTAAAGATATTCATGCGTGGGTATATAGAGGGCAGCACACGGACACCGCAGTAATCTCCCAAAGGAAACTCAGTGTGTACATCAGAGCGGTTTCGGAGTACCGGGCATATTACCATAATAATCGTACATAATACAGTCATAGGAAGTCTGCATGAACAAACGGTGCATATGCATACATGCGATATACAGTTAGCTATCTGCTGCTGGTGCTGATACTGAAGAAAGTCTTCATCTGCCTCCTCCATTCATCACGTACATCGTACAGGTCGATTTGATGTGGTCTATGATTGCTTTTCACCTCTTTTGTCTCCTTCCTCCTCCTCCATTTTGTCTCAGTTTTCTTTAAAAAAACTCATTTTGTTAAAACGTTTTCGCATGT
Source organism: Strongylocentrotus droebachiensis (assembly GCA_035222895.1). NCBI lineage: Eukaryota > Metazoa > Echinodermata > Echinoidea > Camarodonta > Strongylocentrotidae > Strongylocentrotus > Strongylocentrotus droebachiensis. Next base: position 260,437 of record JAVYIG010002156.1, read on the forward strand.
AAAAAGTGAAATGTCATGTACGTGTACACTGCATGCTCGCTAAAAGTGATCTAACACTGCCCGGATATTGACCACATTAACATAATCTTTGAAATCCTATCAAATTTCACATAAAACTTGCAAGTTTAAATTGTAAATAAATATATTTTACAGAACTATGATAATGTACATTTTTTAATGTATCTAATTAATCACATATCAATAAATATTAAATTTTAAAACTAAATTACAAGCAGTCAATCCAAACTCAAGATAAATCAGGCGCGGCACTAGTACTAGACTCGGTCGTTTGTGAAGTAGGCAATATGGCGAACACTACCAAACACTGAGCCAACGGGTATTTCGCTCCTGTGCGTTAAAAGTTCGCAACATGGTGAAGGTATCGTACGTCCATTTGCTGCTCTCTATATACCAACGCATGAACATCTTTGAATACCGTAAATCTCCGTGTATAAGGCGCACCCCTATTTTTGGGAGGAAAACCCACGCGGAAAGAACCTTCATTTAACATTGAGGTGCAGTTAAAGGCGCTGATTTGTGCTTGTTAACTTGTCACAAATAACAGTAACAATGTCGTTTTTAGAAGAATGTGTAAGATCATTAGTGTAAATTAAAAACAATAGAGTACCTAGGTCCTAGGATAGAACCTTGTGGTACACCATTTGTTATATAAAAGAATTGAGGAATTATTACTATAAACTACATATTGAGATCTATGAGAAAGATTACTTTCAAACCAAGATGACAGACAAATTTTAGTGTTGTTGTAGTTTTCGAGTGGTGAGTCAACACACTGATTACTGCATATGAGCTAGGAGACATTGCCAGGCATAGCCCAATAAATCGAAACTAAATTTTTTAATTTTTATAACATCGCTCTAAATTTGAACGTTTCCTGCTTCTTAAGGCTACTTAACAGCCAGGTTGTAGGTATTTTGGGCATAAATTATGAATATGTGCATAATAAAGCCGTGTTCACATGAGGTGTCAAGTTGCACTTGAAAATGATGACATGAATAAGTAGTATGTTCATAGATTGATAATTGTTGTGCAACCCTACAAAATTGCCATTCATCAAAACATGTTTTGTCACAAAGACTTTTGGAGATGGCTTTCTACATCATATCTGAACCGGCTTATATTTCGATGTTGCTATCTTCAATATGATTAATGATTACCTTGATCTGATGGCGTAGCCCCTTCTGTTGGCTGCATACTGTCCATGTCATTGTCTGCCCATTCATCTTCTAAAACTTCTTCCTTGATCCACAAAACCCGGTAGTGACTCTCGCTTTTTGATGGCTCTACCTCTTCAGACATCTTAAAATTGAAGCCCTTGTGAGCACTCCACTCTAAATCCTACATTTTGAAGGAAAAAAAGGAAAGAGATTGGAAAATTAAGACCTCAACACGGTACATAGGGTCAAATTATTTGAATTACCGGTAATATTCACATTTTGCAAATGCTGAAAATATCATTGACTGTTGCAAAAATAGAGGCATTAACTTTGAGCAGTCACATTAATTATAGTGCCAGAAAGAGACAAAGATTGAAGATTTTATACAATGATGATTAAGATAATATTCATAATAAAGAGAATATTGTAGGATCGAATATGCTTCCAATATGTTCATTCGAACCAAATTCATGACCCCATACCAAAACTTTGTATCACCTTTAACTCTCAAGTAAAGCATTCATGTTATAGACAGAGATACAACAGTGGCAACGAGGATTATTGGACTCCACCATGAATTTTAGCCCCATTGAAGAGTATCACCCAAAAGCAGGGAGTTTTTCTTTCTACATTGAAAGATTTGAGCAATTTCTTGAAGCAGTCTAGATGAAGGTTCTACCTGTAAACTTGCAGAGTGCAAGAAATAAACGGGAAGAGATAAATAACCTGATAGATTCTTCTGTTCCTGATATTATCCTGGGCACAGAGAAATGGCTCAATAGCAACATCTACAGCGCTGAATTGTTCCCTCTAAGCTATGAAGTGATACGCAAGGACCGCTGTGATGGCTACGGTGGTGTTCTCATAGTGCTAAAAAAGGACATCATTTTTGAGCGACTGCCCAACACTCCAGATGTTGATGTGGACGCAATCTTTATTAAAAATAAGCCTCCCTAAGAAGAACTTCCTTATTGTAGGTGCCTTGTAGAGACCTCCTTCTAGCACCCCAAAATACATGGAGGATCTCTGTCAGTCTGTAGAAAACCTTCACAGTCATTACCGCAATGCTGTCATCTGGTTGGGTGGTGACCTGAACCTACCTGACATTGATTGGAAAACGCAGTCGTCATTGGGTAACCAGTATGATATGCCAATCAAACAACGGTTCCTGGAGATGATTCAAAACTGTGACCTACAACAGATGGTCTCCTTCTCTACAAGACTCAACAAATGTCTTGATCTCTTCCTGTTAAACAGACTCACTCTTCTTAGCAAGTGTGTTGCGCTCCAGGTATAAGTGACCATGATATTGTACTAGTAGAATCCTCTGTTGTACCAAGTAGGAACAGATCAGTGAAGAGGAAAGTCTTCCTGTGGAAACATGCCAACATGAAGGATTTTGGAGAAGACTGCCTTGTCTTTCAACAAGCCTTCACAGAACAATTTGACAGGTTAAGTCCAGTGCAAGTCATGTGGGACAACATCACAACCACTCTCTAACATCTGATGGAAAAGAATGTAACATCTGAGATGACCTCAACAAGGTTCAACCAGCCTTGGATCACTCGTCCGCTGAAGCAGCTGACCGCAGAAAGAAACAGAGCTTCAACAGAGCTAAGACCAGTAACAGTTCCAAGCAGCGCTCAAAATACACGGGGGCGGTGGGCGATTCGCCCCCGTGAGCTCCATAATCGCCCCGTCAGGTTGCTCACGGGGGCGATTGCAAAATTAAAAATCGCCCCCGTGGAATTATAGAATAAAGATTATGTTTTCTGATATAACTTTAACACAATATTGAGTATCAATTTTCAAACCTTAAACCAATGAAATGAAACTTAGATGGCGCTTTCTCTCCCATCTATATGAGTATTACCGATACAAACAACGGAAGCTCGCATTGCAGCAAGTACGGCCGTCAGCAGTGGCTATACTGCGCCGGTATTACCGGTGTGCACGCTGGATCCCAATATCTGCTGGAGCTGGAGACTATCGCGCAAGGACTGAAACGGGAGAAGTTTTTCGTTGTGAAAAGTGTGAATCCTCTGAAATCTGGTGGTTTTAAAAGACCAGCAAATAATGTAACTCGACCAGTAAAGCAATATTGAGAAGAAAATGAAGACCAATGATGTTGCAGGGGCGGATCTATGCGGTTTAGGGGGTTTAACCCCCCTCTCATTGGGCTGCCAAGTGAAAATGTGATGTGCATAGCAAAATGATATCATGTGTCCAGACCTACACATTATTAGTAGATGTCATTAGATGCCAGGAAAACATCACTAACGGGGGTTCAAAATAGCACCAAAAAATCGACTCGCCGCTTTGCGGCTCGTGGACGATGCTCCGCATGTTAGTAGATGCCAGGAAAACATCACTTACGGGGGTTCAAAATAGCAAGAACAAAAATCGCCTCGCCACTACGCGGCTCGTGGACGATGCTCCACATCGTATTTGGGTTACCCCCCCCCCCCCACCCTTAGCAAAAAGCTAGATCCGCCCCTGTGTTTTTGAAGGATATGGTAAAGACTAAAAGTAAAAAAGAATGTAAATAAGGTAAAGGGGAGAAATGGAAAGAATGTCATCACGGGGATAAAAGTCAATAACAGCTATGTAACAAGTAAATTTCTAAGAGGGAAAATGCCGACTTAAATAAATGATAATGATAAAATACCAAGAAACTTAGGAGTTTCATGGGTACCAATTCAATGGAAATTTGCATTAAAATAAGAGCCCCGTCGGCACTAAAAGAGCCCCCATGAGAAGGCTCTCGGGGGCTCTTTTTTTTTTGGAAGAGCCCCCGTGGACAAAAAAATAATTTGAGCCCTGGTTCCAAGGACTATGAAAAATACTGAAACGTAAAGAAGCATATATGTTGAAGATACCATCAGCCCAGATTCAACCACCAATCCAAAACGGTTCTGGAGCTTCATCAACAGTAAACGATATACCTATAAACACGGATCTGTAACAGTCTTTCACCATTTGTTGACGATCTTGCAGATTTTGACGTATTTGAATCCAATAATTGTGGTAGCAGAGGAACATAACGCGCACACAAGAGAAACTAGAGGGGTCCTAGAGGGCGCAGAGGTTTGCTCACTAAAATCCTTCTCATTGGCTGAAGGTAGAGCCTAAAAATATGGAATCCGTTTTAAGTAAAAGAACTTTTGATAGAGATTAACATATCAAATGTGCACAAATGTCACTTTTAACAACTAGAAAATATAAAGAAAAAAGATATATCTTTTTAAATACAGATTTTTAAAAACTGCACATTCAAAGATAGAGTACAATGTTTATGTCAATCTTGCGTTGGTTTGGGGCCCATAGCTACAGCCATCTCAAAATGAGAAGAACAACTGTGAACAGTGATTTCATTGTTCGAACCAAATATGGAGGTACTGCAGCATCATAATTTTGAATATGTATGAGCTCCGGTCAGAACGCCCGCCAAACAAATTTGGCTAGTCTCACACACAGTACCTTATTCTCACAGCACTAGACTCGAGTGTCGAGCTTGTACAGTAAGTCATATATGAAAAATGTTTAAAAAAGATATTTCAGTAAAAAAAATGTCTACGTGAGCAGTCTATACTCCAATTGAGAAGTTCTAGGACGGAAAGATATGATTGGATGATGTGATTGTGAGTGCATGATACATAGTTAGTTGTCACGTACAGCTAGAGAGAGAGAGAAAGAGAGATCCAGGTACGTACGTAGTACGTATGTGCGATATGCTTGCATGTATATGTAGTATCATTTCAGGGATTAAATCATGTGTAGCGCTGTGAGTGTGAGATTAATATGGAGGTTGTTCTTGTTGATTGTACAGTAGATCTCCGACTTAAATCATAAGGAATACTCATGAGGTAAATATTAATGAATTAGATCTAGTTCTTTCCTTCTTTTTTTACTCGTAGATCTAGTAGCAGAAGTCGTACGTACATTGATGGTTCGATTTCAACTTCAGCCTGTATTGCGGCTTACCTGGTTCGGTGTGTGTGATTCAAGGCTAGCCGGATGATGAATGTACTTTTGCGCGAAGTTTTGAACTCGATGTCCGGGCAATGACACGCCTATTCCCTCGGGCCTGTCTAATTCTCGACGTAAATTTGGGGACATGAAATTGATTGTTTCAAGGCTCTAATAGTACGTACGGCCAGGCGTAGAAGGAAGGGCCTACTTAAGAGCTGGATAACTCCTATTTTATGGAACTTCTGGAGTCGGCAGATGGGCGAGTTGTCTTAGTGAAAGAAAATGCATTCTTTTAATCTTTGTTTTATTATAAACAAATTAGTAATTAAAAAGTTAGATTTTGGCATTGGCCTCCCTATTAATATAAGTCTTCGTTTTTAGGAAAAATACTCAGAAAAAGATAAGAAAAATTGACACAAAACAGGTAACAAAATAAACAAACATATCGACTTTAATTAATCATGACCTTTATTTTTATTTGGACATTTGATGAACATTTACTTCTAAACAAGCACCCAGCTCTGGACAATAGTGCTGATTTCTTGCGATGTCCGGATTCCATTCAGAAGATTCCCTACCAGTAAGAAATTGCTCAACCTCGGGAAACGAAAATGTTAATGGTTATCCGACAATTATTTGCACGTATGGGACTAGTCCGCTAACACCGTGAAAATTAACAAGTTTCCCCCAAATTTATTCAGTTAAAAGCATTTTAGATTATCACCAGTACAGCAACATGAAAGTAACAAGTAGCTGGTGTAAATTTCATGTGCGCTTAATTGTACAAAAGAGTGTAAATGTTACCAAATATAGACATTCAAATGCAGAACTTACCATTCACTCCCCAGGTCGAAATTCCATTAGGATCCGATCCTATTGGACCATCAGAAACCATTAGAGTTATTGGTGTCTAATGGTTTCAATAGGGAAAGTGAAATGATGGACCCACAGAAACCATTAGAAAATATCTATTGGACCAACACAAACCCACAGAAAAAAATGCTGATGGACCAACAGAAAGCTTCTATTGGACCAGCATCCACCCATGTCTTCTATGGGTTTCTGTTGGTCCATTAGATATTTTCTTCTATGATGGGTTTCTGTTGGTCCATTAGATATTTTCTATGGGTTCCTGTTGGTCCATTAGAGATCTTTCTATGGGTTTCTATAATGGTCCCATATTCTGAATTCCCTACTGAAACCAATAGTCCAATGGCTTCTATTGTTAAATCAATAATGATAAATCAAAATCGATTTAGCAACTGTCCACCAAAAAAAAGTATATTCTAATCTCAATTGCATCAACTCCATCACATAGATCACTTGAAGTGAGTTTAAGAACATCCTTTATTTTAACTGAAGGCTTGTACTATTCTATATAATAAACATACTTGAATTGTTTCTTGGTTAGTATTTTATAGTAATCATTATAATCAATATATCTATTGCTAAAACGTGAATGAAATTGTAACATGATTAAACAAATAATCTATTGGTCATTAGTTGCCGAAAGAAAATTAAAATCACAAAATTGATGTACATTGTCATAAGTTACTTAACAAATTATGATAAATGTAATTTTCTGTGAACACGTATAAAGTAATCATGAATATGCATGAGATAGATTTAGCTGTTGGTTTCTATTGGTTTCTATTGGACCTATTG